>CM063502.1:94904145-94916645 GCA_032207245.1 Pardosa pseudoannulata
ATTACAGATTCACATACATAAATCGATAAACCCAAAAGTAAATTACATATTTTCAGTCATTCATAAATAAATACTATCGAAATAACAATCTAAAACTAATTTAAATACCTATCCATGCATTAAAAACTTATAACGTTATAAATGATATCATTTAGTTAATTCACTTGAAGAATGGAAGCATTAAATTCCAAATTTGAAGCAATATGCATAGTAACGAAGCAGTCTAACAAGTATTTGATGGAAAATATTTTCCATCAGATTAGAAAACTATGACATGATATGACGAGCGTTAAAGTGCATTTGTAATGCAACAGTTATTTTGTTATCGTATGAAAAATTTTGATTGTTATCTTAGTTTACCTTTTAAATATTCATTATTGCGCTAATAAGAATGTTGATTTATAACATTCTCCAATAAAATGAATACATAATGCCAGTAATTGATTTAAAACTTTGCTATCTCATGATTAACTCATTAACGCTTGAATCAATTCTGATGAATAAATGTTGATGAATATATTAAATATATGATTTAATAAATTTTCAAGAGTAGAAAAAAAAAGAAAATCAAGTAACTCTCCTACTAGTTTTAAAATCACAGTTCTTATAAGCAGATAGAATGTAATTTTAAGCATCATGGGATGTCATTTAGAAAACGGAAATTACAAGAAAACGGAATTATTTGCTATCATATCAAAAATCAGTTTCCTGAAGAATGTTTTTAATAAGATATGCAATTTTTCGTACGGATATTAGTTGATATATTTGTTATAAAACCACAATCATGGGCTAGGGTGAAACATCATAAAACATCAATTCAAATCACAAAACAGCACATATTTGACAATTTGTGAGATTATTTATATGGCTGCCACCTTCTCCAATCTTTTGGATAAAACATTAAAATCTTTCATTATATCATACGAACTATCCTCAAAGTCCAAAATGTCATTTTTCTCTCAAAATGATCTCAGTTTTGTTGTTCAAAAAACATTGAATTTTACTCATTTAAATACCCTATAATGTAAATAGTCACACACACACACACACACACATACACACACAGATATATATATATATATATATATATATATATATATATATATATATATATATATATATATATATATATATATATATGTAGTCATTAAGTTTCGAAAGTAGATAACAGCTGGGAAGGCAACTTGGGTGGTTAAAATATTTATAAAATTTAGAAACGTTTACTTTAAAAATTGTTTAAAGTTTAATTACCAATAACCAAATTGTCTGGTGTAAAAATTACTTTCTTTACAAAGTAATGGATATTAAAATACCCAATTTCTTCCTTGATTTCAGTTATGTTTCACAATTTGATGGCTTAGGAAGATCAAATTGTCAAAGAAATTAAGCCCAATTAACTGTTGGCTTACAGTTAACTAAAAATAACTTATATTATGTCAGTTCTGAAATATTAAAGATCTGTTATAGACATCTTGTAAAGGAAAATATATATATTGCTATTGTTATTTTTTCTGCTGATATTTCATCCACGATTCTTCGAATGTCAAAAAGGTATCCTATAAATACATGGGGGTTTGGTTTGGTTTGGCGTGTTACGGGCTACTTTTTGCAACACAAGGGTTAGTGAGACAGCGGCCTACTGCTTAAAGCCGATTTCGAACGGCTACGAACATCCAAGCCCGAGTGAAATTCGAACCCACGAACTTGGTTTCCGAAGGGCAGCACCCTAACCATTCGTCCACCGTTCGGCAAAGTACATGGGGGAGAGTTATGCTTATGGAACCTTTTATATGAAGCTACCTTAAAAACAATCGATAATCGATAACTATTGAAATAGTTAATATTTTCCATAATTATATTGATCAAAATGTTTAATCAAATATGATGCTAAGGACATTAAATTTTCAAACAGATAAATCAAAAATAAAATAATTTAGTTTTGAAGGCTGACATGTCGTAACCCTTACGTAATGCATAAACCAGAAATATGAATTTTACAATAAAATCTGAAGAAACGTACAATATTTACCAAAACGCATAGGAAAAAAATGTTACCTTCACATGATATTCCAAAACAGAAATGTAAGGTTTTACGGCAAAATCTGTAGAAACATACGTAACTTACCAAAAAACATGATAAGAAAATATGAAATCTGACCCTTATATGAGATTTAAATCAGAAATATAGTTTCTACTGTAAAATTTGGAGAAACGTACGAAATTTAGTGAGATGTATGAGAAACAAAAAAAAAGAATTGTGACCTTTACATGAAATTTAAAACAGATATATAAGGTTCTAAGATAAAATTTGAAGACAAACACATGAGATATAAAATTCGATGTTTAGATAAATATAAAAATTATATTTACTGCAGCGAGTTATATAAATATATTTTATATACAAAGAATATAGACAGACGGAGACTATAATCATTCACACAAGTAACAAAATTTACACTCTTTTAAATTTTATAACTTAAAAGATAAAAATGTTTTACTGACTCTTAATCTCCCAACATATGCGTGTTTCTCAGAACAATATGGATTTCTGTACAAAATGCTGATGCATTGCGAAGAGGGAATTTTTAATGCCAAATGACTCTTAAATCGATCGAAGTTAACCTTTTAAGCTAACACATTTCGTTTAAAGAATATTCATTTTAGAGATGATTTTTTTATTAATGCACTTTATGCACACATATAAATAAAGAAGAATAATTATTTGTTCATTTTTTAGGGCAGTAAAGAATAAAATAATCTGTTAATTATGCATGTATGCATTAATAAAATGCTATCACAGAAAAGATGTATGTTCTTTCCAAGAAAGAACGATTTTAGTTTTTATAAATTATTAAAATATAAAAAATGGTGGATATTTAAGCTTATAACCATTTTTTAAGTAGTATACACATTTTTTTAATAATGCAAAGAATATAAATGACTAAATGAAAAGTTAAATATCAAAAATTTAAATCAAAGAAAGTTGTGACTTATTAATTAATATAATTACGACTCATTCTATATTTTAACTAATAATGAATTTATTTTTGTTATTGGAGAATGTTTTACATTTTACGTTACATAATTTTACTAAAATTAAAAGATTATATGTTTCCACTTTTTTAATTACCAAGCAGTCTCGTATCGTATGAAAAATGGCATTAGCTCATTAAAACTAATGACTTATTAAAAATAAGTTCTAAATTCTGTGAATAGATTTGAAAAGTTTTCAGATTGCTAAAGGTGCAAAATATCTACCTCTTTCAACTATGTAAGTAGAATTAAAAACAGAACAATTTAACATTATGACACTTAATAATGTTAAATTGTACCTTATTTCTGTATATTGTTTCTATTTCTGTATGAACTACAGTTTCATACATAGTTTCATACGCTACAAAGCTCACACAATTACCACGAAAATAAACTAATTCTCATTTCTTTATAAAATATATTGCGATACCTAACTCATATATTTCTTCTGTTCAGATTTAATTGCGTCGAAAACTACCCGAGATAACGCTGCGACCTGGTCTACAACTCGTATTTTCAATTTCAAAGTACAAATTTTCTTCTTATTTTGCCGAGGCCCATAAAAACTTTTATGGCCCCGCGCATCTTAGGTCATAAAGGCGAATCTTTTCAAAAAATCCCAATTTTTCGTCCCGTTTATGAACTGTAGTTTTGCTTTATACCACAGTGAAGTATCTAATTATGGAGTCGTCTGAAGTTATGGTGTAATTTGGATAGGAATTGTTTGTATATCGTGTCGTTTATGCCTCTGGCTGATATGATAGCGTCTTTGACCCACCCCAACTCACCCCTCATGCGTCCCTAAACTGCTCTATAAATCATGGCGTTGATTAATGACACGTGACCTGCAGCTTATTTGTTATGAGGCATCCAGTCTTCTTCTGGCCGAAAAGTCTTAATTCCGACCAGAATAATATTTGAATCCAGTTCCCTTGAGGCATGCTGGGCAGCGAGAGATAGAACGAAATCGGAGGGAATGCAACTTATTGTTGCATTCGCGAATCACATCAAGTGGAAGAAAATATATATCCACCGGGATTGCACTCAATTTAATCTTAGACTTTAAATCACAATTCCTGCATTCTGAATGGGAATTATAACTCACTCTTACAGATACATTTATTGGATTTTCTATTTCCAGGACAAGAATAATTTTAAGCCTCATATCATTCTAAGTATAGACAGTTAAAATAGTTACATACAATTTCTTGCGGTGCAATTTTTTAAGAAGACGTTATAAAGTTCCAAGGGAAATCTTAAAAATAAAAAACTACAGAACTATTAACATAAGGGAAATCTTGAATAAATTCTCTAAGGAATATAATTTCGAAATGTTAAAAAATACATCATAGCTTATTTTATTTTTAGGTACAAGAGAGGAAAAATATTTATAACAAGATTATAATACAAGAAAAAAGTGCCTTCTGGTAATTCAAAACTTGCTGAAAACTGTTTGTAATTATCAAAGACATTAAGCAATATTTTGGATGAATCTCTGAACATGTAACGCGTGAGTAAATTGAAACCAAACACAGACACAAAAATTTACTCTGAAGCCAAAGTTTTTTTTCTCGCATTATAATTTCAGTTTGTTTAATGAGTCATTAAACAAAACTTATGTACATGGTAGTCTTTTAATTCATGCAAAAAGTATGCATTATCTCAGAAATTAAAACACAGTGTATACAAAAATGTTATTAATGGACATTAAAAAAAGTTCTTAGGAAATGCTATTTAAATTTTTCTTTGACAATAAACACTAAGCAAATATTTTAGTAAATATTTTAGTAAATTAAATATATATTAATATAACTGTTGTGTCATTATCATTTTATGTACACCCAACCATTTTGATTTAAAATAAATAAATAAATCTTACAGTCGTTACTCGATATAATTAAAATACTTTTATAAACTAAGGAAATAATTTTTGAATGATGGCAGGGAAAAAATACAGATGAGTACAATTTACACAGAAATACCAAGATATCTATGGATTTGGTATAAAAAGTTATAAAAGGGGAATAAATTACATTTAATTTATCAAAAATATAGATTAACATGGTTTTTATCTATGCATATTGATAATTATTTTTCCCTATGACAGAATCTCTTGATATTATATAATAAATGGAAATATAATGTAGTTTTAAAATAATAAAAAAATGATGTTTTTCGAAACTTAGAAGAAAATTATACCAATTATGGCGAGGAAAAAATAAGAATTAATACAACTTACACAGAAATACTAAGATTTGTAAATAATTTGTATAGAAATTTATATAGCGTGAGTAAATTACATCTAATTCACGAAACGTATAGATTAATATAATATTTATCTACAGCCAGATCATAACTCAATATATTTTTCATTATGACAGACATCACTTTACATCGTGCTATTAAGTTAAAATGTATGGCATGTATATTTATATTTTTATTCTAAATAGAGTATTTGAAATGGAACATCGTATTATTAGTTGTAAATGCATGCATGCATAATCATTTTAATTCTAAATAGATTATTTGAAATAGTGCACATTTGTCAAAAGATTTGTGATCAGTGTAAGATCTCACAAATTTTAATTTATCTCAATAAGTAAAATATTCATTTTCACTTCATTTCTCCTTACACGTATTATATTGCAAGAATAGTCGAAATAATTGCCTTTCACGCTAACAAAACGCATAAACAACTTGTATTTATATCTATATCATATAATTATAAATGAATCGGCCAGAAAAGCTATCTGTTTGGTACTCAATATTTTCTTTCAGATCTTATTCAGCTGCATTTATCCTTCAGTAATAGAAGGAAGCATATAATCTGGGAGAAAAAGTTGGGTACAAAAGCTGCATCTGTCTCCAATAAATACACACAAATATGGCCAATGACAGAAATAAGATTTTTTCCTTCTGGTGCATTTCTGCAGCACGGTTTCTACGTATGGATAATTTTTCCGATACAACTACAGTTACAAACTTATATTTTTAAATTCAGTAATTTAATTGTATTCTTAAAACATTTCAATGAAGAGTATACAGTTACTATTAAGTCTTAAAAGCTTCATTATAACAATCCTATTTTGATTCATCAAAACTAAAAAACTCTTCTCTATTTAGAATAATTCTTTAATTAAATTCTTTAATAACTCTATCAGTTTCATTTTTTTTTAAATTTTGTCATTTCATATTGTATATTTTTTTAAATAACAAATACACACCAAATAAAAATAAAAATAAAAGCATTCACCCGTAAAATAACTTTCGAAATATGTATATTAGAAACTATTTTTTTTTGTATCCAATTGAAGTAAAAAATCTGTTTATATTCTTTAAACCACTACTTTAAAAGTGTCTAAGATTTTAAAATGAAAAACAACTGAAAACCCTTAAGATGATGGTGAATGGTGAACATTATAAAGTGTTTTTATAGATTGCTAAATCAGAATTTTTTTAAAGTGTATAATTTGAAGTATAAGTTGATGAATCACATTAAAAGTTTTCTTAATATCAATCAACATAGTTGTATAAATAATTTTTTACAGAATTTTTATTATTTTTAACTTGCGACCTTTTTACAGACTACAAAATGTTTACCAAAAATTCTAAATATATATTGAGATAAATCTGGGTATCCGTTTCAAATTTCGACTTTATTTAAATCTTTAAAACTCAGTTAAGTTTCGAAAGCCCGAATTTTTCATGAAAATTGTAGGTGAAGATGTAAAAATATTTCGTATAAATTACCTATTTAATCTATATACAAAAACAATACCCCAATATGTCCCGAAGATACTTTTAACGATAGAACAAAAATAAAGAAAGAAAAAAGACAAAAACTGGAAATTAGTACTCACGGAACATTTTTAACAATCAACAAAATATTTGAATAAAATTTAGATTTTTAGAAAATTAACCTGATATTTAAAAAAAAATTAATGCAGTTTTTACTTGCTTTTAACTATTAATATTTTATTTATAATATTTTATTTATAATTATTATTTTATAAATTTTATTACATATGTATACAAAATTTCTTAAATTTAATTGAATAATTTTCATAACCACATTGTAATGTCAGCTGTCCCCTTAAGAAAAGAAAAAAATAACATTTATCCTGAGATAACACAAAATATATTTCTGGCATTACTTTAACTGATGTTCACAAAATAAAAACTAATAATCTGTTTCTATTTGATTAATACAAAACATTAAATTTTTAATTTACAAAATTTAAAAGTTATTTTGCATGTAGTACCAATTGGATTAATTTTTTTCCCATATGGTGTTTATATTTTATGTTTTTTTAATGTCTTGTTTCATCTAATAAAGTTTCAAATTTTATAAGGATAGGAAATTATTAATACTCTATGAGAAATTTTATTCAAAACAGAAGAGAAGTTTTAACTTCATATTTCATCAAGAAAGATACTGTTTTAATGAAGACATTTCTGAAAGAGAAGTACTTTGTTCCCTTAATAAAATAATAATTTTAGAGTGTGTTTCTAAAGAATGGATGCTATGCAGGCATAATTTTTCTATTTTTGCTACAATTGCTTTCTTTTAAAAAGCATACTTTGTATTTTAAATTTTAGTAAACTAAATGTATTCTCCAATCTTCTAAGATAGTATTAATAAAACCATCTATTAAATAATATCTTGAATTATTTAAATTTAAAAATAAAATTACAATAATGAAATAACGTCGAAAAGTGGTTTTATATTTCTTTACGAAAATAAACAGTTAATCGCACTAATAATTCATTATTTATTAGTTATGTGTCCTTTTTCGAGAAATTATTTAAATCATTTAATGATTTCATGAATTTTTGATGTCACTTAATTTGCCTTCTGAATATTGGATTTTCGTGGTTAATTTAGAAGATATTCACGAATAAAAAGTTATAATTTTCCAAAAGAACTGTTCAGACTGTAATTACTGTATTTTAAAGAAGCTTTAAATCATATTTAAAACTAAAATATGGAAAATAATCAGTGGTTCTTTACTGAAAGATAAACAAATCTTGTGTACTTTGTTAACATTTTAAAATACGTTAAAATTTATTTTAATTAATCAAATAATGATTTTTTAAAATTACTTTAGAGCTATAAAATATTAACATTATTCAATGTTTATATTATCATTTTATCAGAGTTTTCAAGTAAAACTCTAACCTTAATATATTTTATGTTAATACGCCTTTTGAACAATATTTCACTTCCAAAAAGAGTAAGTTTTTTGCAAGGGGTTTAAAGACAAATTTTACTATGCACACTAATTTATGTAGTACATTATATAAGAAATAAAACTAAATATCAATTACAAGAACGCTTAAAAAATGGCCATCCAATGAATTATCAGTGCAGAAAGGTTTATTTGAATTATTAACATGCAGTATTTTCTAGCTACGTAAATATTTGTTATACAGTCATTTCAAGAAAAGATTGTTCTTTTGAGAAAAACTAGATATCAATTACTAGAACACTATAAGATATAGACATTTAATGCACTTTCAGTGCAGAAAGTTTATATGAATTATTAACGCCTACTACTTCTTAGTTAAGTAAATATTTTATATATAGTAACTTGAAAAATACAGAGTTCATTCTTCTCGAGAAAAAACAAGATTTTAAAAGTTTTGTTCGGAAAATAAATACCAAGAAGAAATTACAAAACGTTTAATTGAATTTATATGCACATACCATCACTTTCTCTCTTATCTTTTTTTTAGCTTAAATTTATAACAATTACAAATAAAAACATGAACTAAGATATTAATAATTTTAAAATTCCATTAAATTGTATTTTCTTTGAAATTGTAATGTTTGGTATTAGTAGCTGAAGGAATCATAATTTGATGTTTATGCATTCCTAAAGTAAGCAAAATTTGGCAGCTTTTCTAAAGTAAGCAGTGTTTTTGAGATTTATTGATATATTAATGAAATTAATACTTTAAAATTTCATTAAACTGTATTTTTTAGATTTTATAGTTTGGTTTCTGTAGCTACATAAATCTTAATTTGATTCGCTTACATTGATACAGTAAACACGATTTGAGAAGAATTCCAAGAGTAAGCAACATTCCTGCAATTTCCTGTTCCTTAAAATATGAAAGAATGGAGATACTCATTAAATGTTATAATTATTAAGATATTGTTATGCACAGGAAAAGTGCTTAGATAGAATTTTCCTTTAATATACTTCCAAAAGAACATTTGTAGTCGTATTTAGGGAACTACATAATATACCAACCGTACTGGTAAATACTCTTAAAACTATGCAGAAAGTAGTTTATATTCCTAACATTTAGCCAAAAGAGTACACATTACTATTTTTAGTAAACACTCAAATGCATCATTGTAAAAATCAATCCTACTTTTTATTGAGGAAAAGCAGCTTCATGGATCGTCCAAACTTAAGAGAAGGTGAAAACAAGGGGGGGGGGAGAAGGGAAAGAAACATAACTGACCTATCCGAAACCACTAATTTTCTATGTAGAGGCTTTTTATGCAGATGTGATGATGCCTTGATTTGATTGCTATTCTTAACAAGGTATTTAAGTATAGACGCCTAACTTTCATCACCAAAGAAACAGAAAAATCTCGACTGTAGACAATGGCTGTTGAGCTGAATCCACTATTTATTTTATTAACATATCCTAAAACAAATGAATGCTTATTTTGTTTCTGCCTTCTCTTTTAAGAATCGAAATCCTGTGTGACAGGTTAATCTTATATTTTCCTGTGAGATGTGCTCCTTTCTCTTAATTTAGGTATATAACCCATTGCACTATAATCAACTGCATATATCCTCCTACATTAATATTAAAGAATATTTTCCTGGAGACTTTTCCTAAAGCCAATACGTGATTACTGCAATCATAATTACTCTCCTTTTTTGTCATTATTTATCAGAATAAGCTAATAAGAAAAATAATTATCTTGTTTTAGTTATAACAAAAGCAGTGATCTGTACACCAATATGAAATTTATTTATTTATGTTTATAATATTTTAAATAGCTAAACTTATAGAAATGATTAAAATTAATAACTTCGTCGAAAATAGAACACAATATAGAAAGAGTTGGTGAAAATTGAAGTTATTATTATAAAATATTATTTTACTCCTACGATATTTGAAATTATGCTGATAGTACCAGATTTTACATTTGTAATTTGCCATTAAAATATACCCCTCTTAATTCCCTATTACGGATATAAATAAACTCTTAAGTAAATAAAAATATTCCCCCAAGCGCTAAACAGCCTTTCATACATTAAAAAAGGTTGTATATTACCAAATATACAACAAATAATGAAGAAAATTTTCAAACGGAGGTAGTTCATATTCATTTTTCAAAGAAAACTTGATTTACGTACTTTAACACAAAAAAAAGTGTATTTGTTACTATATAAATATTAAACCATCCATTCAGCAATTTGGGGCTCTTTCCTGCCTTTCTGATATAAATCTCAGATAATTGATAAAACAGATTACCTGGAATCAGCTAATCAAGTTCTGAGTTCAATATAGTTTACACTAGAGACACCATAGTAAACTAATTGATTTGTATGCGACGGTCAAGCAATTCTAATCCAATTCGGGGCCATATATCCATAAACATCCCTATTCAGTTTGTCGGATTCCTTCAGATTTAAAAATAATTATACTTTAAACGTGCCATATAGACACAATTGGATCTCAATATTTGAACTTTCAACGATTGCAAACATCTTTTCTAGATTACTCTTTTGGAAACAGTTTAAATTAGAAAATATGCAATATTGAAAAATTATCAATTAAAGTTCATGCACATTTTTTTCAATCAAAATAATTCAGTTACAGCATCATATTTTCCGAACTGAAAGTTGCCAGACAATGAAAACTTGCTTTCCCTTTAACGATAGGCTTAAAAGTGGCTACATCTGGGTTCTTTCAGACATTTGTTATGCTTAGTATCATAAAAATTTCGATAAAATGCCAAAATGATTAGGTATAGAAGCTAGTTTTTATCTTTATCGATCGTATCACCAACTGTGAGTTAACCTACATAATAAAAATACTTTTTTTTTTGTTTTAACTTTATAAAATTTCTGCCTTATAGCTGCAACTAAAGTAAACAATATAGCTACAACTTTTATTATTCTTACTTCTCAGCTCGTAAATGCAGGTGGAGCGATCCATAAAAGTAAGTCGAAATGAAGGCTATTTAGGACAGCAAATATTCTTCGGTGTATGGTTTTTTTAGGGAGGGGAGTAGAGGGGTTAATGATCAGGAATTTACGACATCGATTTTTTCATTTATAGGTTTTCGTTAAACTGACGTCATGTGAAATCGATTGTGAATAAGGCTTCAAGCATTAATGTTTTGAATAAAATTAGTTTATTTACATAAATGTTATGGAATCAGTAAAATTATGCAATATTCCTCTTTTCCTTTTGACTTCTTCTTCAGCAACAGTAACGTACGACTGAAATTATTTTATATTCAAAATACACGTACAGATATTTTTAAAACTGTGCAAATGGAAAATAAATACGATGTAACAAAATTCTTCCATTTGTATCGCTGTTGGAAGAGTCAGTAGAAAAAATAACTGATTATAGCAATAAACAATGTTTCTTGACAGCTGAAAAGAAATCTGTGCCTAATCTGTGTTATTTATGACTCATTTTTCATCACTTTTACGGTTTCCATTTCGGATGAAAAATTTTTATAAAGCATTTTTTTGTTTACCGATTGGTAACAGCTGGTTTCTTTTTTGAGACGGAACTGTCAAACATCCAGCACTCAGCACTAAGCCGAAGCTGATGTCTACTTATTTGCCTTTTTCATTTAGAGAAAAACCCTAAATCAATAATAAAAAAATACTGAAAATGTAAAATTAAGACAAAAATTAGAAATAATATTTTCAAAAGTAAAAGAAGCATAATAATAACAATATGTTAATTATGGCTATAAAGCTAACTTTCCTCATAGAATATATACTTTTGTTTTAAATAACTATTTATACAAATTTATTGTCAAAGATTCAAACACCTCAGGCTTTGAAAATAAAACATTGTGAATTCGATACGATTAACTCATTTTGTGCTTAATGAGCAAATGAGATAAATTAAGATACTATTCTATACTATTCCATTAAAGAAAAAGTATAGATTAAAGAAAAGTAGTCAATATTTTGAAAATAAAATATTGTGAATTCGATACGATTAACTCATTTGGTGCTTAATGATCAAATGAGATAAATTAAGATACTATTCTATACTATTCCATTAAAGAAAAAGTATAAATTAAAGAAAAGTAGTCAATATTTTGAAAAAAAAAATATTGTGAATTCGATACGATTAACTCATTTGGTGCTTAACGAACAAATGAGATAAATTAAGATACTAATCTATACTATTCCATTTAATAAAATATATAGATTAAAGAAAAGTAGTCAATATTTTGAAAATAA
>CM063502.1:94921645-94946645 GCA_032207245.1 Pardosa pseudoannulata
TTTTTCTCTTCGTTTCACTTAATTTCTCGTTTCTCGTTTATTTTTGTCTTCTTTTAATAAAACCATCTATTTAAGAAGCTGATTTTAAAGCTGTCAGTTTTATTTGGAAATAAAATATCTTATCTTTTACGAAGATAAATGACCATCAAGTATTTTTTTGAGAAATATGATACTGTATTTTAATTTTATACATGCCCACATAGTCATAAGTCAAATTGAAATAAAAATTTAAATAATTTACACATTAAAGTGTATATAGTTCTTATGTCGTATACACATTTAGCTACTCAGAATTTGAGTTTTATTTTGAAAGTATACATATTAGTTTATATGAACGAAAAAGATGAAAAAATTTTCTTACTTTACAACCCTAAAAATTTGTTTGCGATATTGAACTCGATTAATCTACCTTCCGTCGAATATTTAGCTTTGATAGCACCTTATTGTTGTTTAATAAAATACATCAAACAGAAGCATATACATTTTCAACAAGTTTCGAAATTTTACTATCACGTAGTAATTTTAATATTTTTCGTTATATTAAGAGATTATAAGATTTTTAAAGCTAAACAGAAATGTGTTATTTACATATTCAATAACTCTATTAAATTTAATACTACCTAACACAAACCCTCTTTTTATTATATTATACCGATTTACGAGTTTTGATTGCCAAAATGAAATTTTATTTGACAAAGTTTCAGCCTATAGGTCTCAGAAGTTCAGAGGTTCATTTGTGACAAGAAAATACACAGCTCTGTGGAAGATTGAATCCGTCAGCAACTCAAGAGTTTCAACACTGAAGCCATCCACTCCTTTCCTACTTGGGGTTTGCAATAGAAGTAAACCGGTGTCACTGTCAACACCGGTAATTATTTACCGGTATTGACAGTGACACCGGTAAGGTAAAAAAAATATTTTAACTGGTAATTGACAAGTAAAAGAAACTGTATTTTGTTTTTATCTAAAATATTCATGCTATATAAAACCCTCTGATCAATGAATAATGAACCTGAGAGATTATTTTTAGCAGCTAGATTCTTTATCAAGACAATTAGGTCTTCATTTGGTGGTAATATTTTGGACAAATTAATCTTTTAACGAACATATTTTAAATGATTAACTGTAAAATGTATCAATTACATCTGTATTCCTCCTTGCATGCTTTTCAATTATATAATTTTTTAATCCTTCTTTATATTGAAACAGGTTGATTACTTAATTTAGTTAATTACTTTATTAAATATTTTATCGAGATTTAAATATGACAATTTACAATAAATACTCTTTTGTATTTTGTATTTGAACTAAAATCGTCCAAACGAAAAATTATTATATTATTTAGTACCGTTTGCCTACTTTTTAATGTTATTTTTCAGAAAAAGTAACTGGAAAATTATCTAATTTAGTTAAGTAAAACGGTGTTCAGATTTTTATTTAGAGAATGATCGGTAAATGTAAAAATCAGTAATCTTACAATCCCTCATCTCACATGCTGGGATCAGACGACTATTTCTCCATGAAATATAATCTTAATAAATTTCTTTAACTGGATTCTTCTTTCATTTCAGCTCCCCTTATATTTAGCACATGCGTATATATTTAAGTATACTTATTATATATATATATATATATATATATATATATATATATATATATATATATATATATATATATATATATATATATATATATATAACTGTAAATTTTTAGCTCCAGTACATATCCGAAGACCATATAAAGTAAAAAAATACAAAGAAAGTAAATTTTTAAAAAATCTAAATTCAGACATCTGCCAGAAAAATCAGTACCGAGGGAATTAGATTGGGTAATTTTAGAGCGGCATTAAAAGTTTCAGCTCATTAAAATCTTATGGTTCACCGAGTATTCACGGTTTGTTGAAATGGTGGTCAGCCATTATTAGGAGGAATACATGGTGCTAGGTCCAAAATAATTACTTTCAGTCAGAGACTCATCACTATTTTTGCGATTAATTTGTCAAGAAATAAATTTGAGACAAATTGAAAGAGTAAATATAAATGCTTCTGCTAAAAGAATGCACATTAAAATGAAGAATTTTAAGCTCGGTTATAATTAGGGCTCGAGGGTTTCAAAATTCGAGCTGTTAAATTTAATTCAAGAGTGAGTTTTTTCCTTAATAAAACTATTTTCGGTTGCTTGCTTTTAATGGAGATATGTTTTTCTCAGATATTTTTCAATTAACTGGAGTAGAATAATAATCTAAAGATATCGTTCTAAGCCATTGCGTAAAATTTAAAAAATCATTTTGTTACTTACTTTTAAAATGTATATGTATGTATATGTTATATTTTAATTAACTAAACTGAGATAATGGTTACAAAGTCAGAGGCGACGGAATTTAAAAGCTTCAAAATGTGAAAAGTTATTGTTGAAGTACAGCGAATGTATGCATATGATAATTATTGGACGGTAGTTAAGTTTTATGAAACTCAAATTGTTAATTAATTCACTTCCTAATAAAATGGCAAACTATTTTTAAAAGCCCGATGGTTATTCGGGATAAATTATGCCAGGATTGAGTGTGATAGCTATCCATTATAAGGAGAAAGTAAGGAAAATCAGGATATTTTCTTTATTTTTCCTGGCATTTTTAGTTTTATTGATATTTCAATAATTGATGATTTAAAACAAATTCTCCTTGTTTAACAAAACTGTAATTTATAAATGAAAATTTCTCTAGTTATATTGTTTATGATTAATGTTATCACAGTATTTATTTAGTATTAAAATAAATTCCATTATTTTTCTAATTTAAAAATCAACATATACGTATGAAAAAAAAGTTATAAGTTGTTTTGAACGGAAATCCCATTCAAATATCTGCTAATTATACTATCGTGGTCGTATTTACAGGTTCATGCATAGAATATATATATATATATATATATATATATATATATATATATATATATATATATATATATATGTGTGTGTGTGTGTGTATGTATATATATATATATATATATATATATATATATATATATATATATATATATATATATATATATATATATATATATATATATATATATATATATATATATATATATATATATATATATATATATATATATATATATATATATATATATATATATATATATATATATATATATATATATATATATATATATATATATATATATATATATATATGTATGTATATATATACCGGGGGATCCAAAAGTCAGGACAAATTTTAAAAATGAATAATTCGAAAACTAATGACAATAAAGAGATGCGCTTTGCTCCAGACAAATGGAAAATTAGCCAGGTTTTGTGTGGCAACGGAACGAAAATAGTTCCGTTAGCGAAAGACAGAGGGCGCTGTCGGATTTCTGATGTAGGACCGGCATCACTAGAGGCACAAAAGATGCCATCCACCAAAATGTGTCTGTCATAAAGCAAGAAATACTACTAAATGCTGTGAACAGTGTGGTGACTCGTCTCACAGCTGTACTATTGAATGACGGACAGCACATTGAACATTTACTGTAGTACTAATTAACTGTAATTAAGTTGACTTGTAAGTTGTCAACATTTCTTCGTTTGTATATCATCTATTAGTGCTATAAAACACTATAGCGCCATCTGTTCGTCGCTAACACAACTATTTTTTTTTCGATGCCACACAAAATCCGGTATCTTTTTCATCCGTTTGGTGCAAACCGTATCTTCATTTGGATCACTTTTGGATTCACTTTTGGATCACCCAGTATATATATATATATATATATATATATATATATATATATATATATATATATATATATATATATATATATATATATATATATATATATATATATATATATATATATATATATATATATATATATATATATATATATATATATATATATATATATATATATATATATATATATATATATATATATATATATATATATATATATATATATATATATATATATATATATATATATATATATATATATATATATATATATATATATATATATATATATATATATATATATATATATATTGGCAGTAGGAATTCGGAAAGTGTCCCTTAAATAGAGGTGTCTTTTAATCAAAAGTGTCCATTATGGAAATTTCTGTTTAACTATTTTAGCTAGTATCACTAATGTGTGTTAATAACATATAGATGGAAACATATTGATAGATATTAGAAAGCATTTTTATATCAATATATATGTAACTTTTTATACAGTTACACTATATATAGTTGAGATCTGTGCTATCTTTTGTTTTAACAATGCATTTTAGAATAAAAATCTTAAATTTTACATTCTTCGTTGATCTTTAATGATTTTTATTTGAATTTTAAATCGAGAAAATTAAATGAAATAGATTAAAAGCATTTCACCGAATGAAATATTATATATCAGATTCCTTTATATTTCTTACCTGAACAAAAATTTCTTTATAAACCTCAAGCGTATAAAACTGACCTGATTTACTTTAAAGAAAAAAATAATTCCAGAGTAATAAAAAAATGAGGTCTAGTGCAGAACTTTCTCAAAAGCTCTTCACTAAATAAGCATGTGCTAAGAATACCGTTAATCCTCTTCACAATACAAAACATATTTTTAACTCGTTAAGGTTGAGAAAAAGCGAGAAAAACTCTCATTATTGATATATAAAAAATGACAACAGAAAAAGTTCTCTTGCGAAGTTTAAAAGAGCTTGGAAACGAACACCGTACAAAAACTCATTATGGGTGTTTTTTATTTACGTTAAGCGCTTTTTTTTCGGCAGATTTATAACAAAGACAAGAGAGCAAAACAGTGTTAAAAAATAAACAGCGGAAGAGTTATACAATGTTAATTTTTTCACATCTCCTAGTCAGTATTACGCTCTTAATGTTGATCTTTTCATTTCATTTCCATATCTCTGTTACAGCTCTTTATTTAGTGAAAAAAAAAACAATGAACTCCGACAATGGATTAGGACACAAAAGAAAAAAAAATCACACGCAGAATACATTTGAATTTGACCAGCGGAATTTTTAATTCACTCTTTTTATGATGCCTTTAATATTAAATACAATTTCTTTGCTAGAATGTTTTCTACATATTGTTTTTAGTATCTAAGCTAGCATCTTAAGCTTATTGAATTAAAGCTAAACTCAATATTAATTTTAAAAATATATTATTATAAAATGTGAATAAGACTATGAAAAATAGTAATATTGGTAGTTGATTTTGCATATTTTAGTAATCACAGTTCTACTCAAATACATCATTCAAATAAAGAATATTTACGTCTATGTGAATGCATTAAATTATTTTTATTCAAGTGAATTTAGGTACAGTTTTTTATGATATCTTAAACATTGCACAGAATTTCTTCGCATAAAGATTTTCAACATACTGTTTTATCTTAAGTTAATATCTTAAGCTTATTAAATAATTAAAGTTAAAAATGAATATTATTTCAAATAAGGTATAAAAGATGAGAATAAGACAATAAAAATAGTATTTTTGTTAGTTAATTTTGCATAATTGTAGTATCGAATTTAGATCTATCTTAAAAATATATCATTCAAATAAACAATATTTTATTCTATGTAAATTCATTAAATTGTTTTGATTCAATAGATTTTATTATATTCAATCTTTTTTGTATTTTTTAAACATTAAAAAGAATTTCTTTGTATGAATACGTTTTACATATTGTTTTTAAGTTTATATCTTAAGTTTATTAAATATGTAAATTTAAAATGAATTCAAGAAAAATATTAGAAAATGGGAATAAGACAATAAAATCAGTACTTAAGGTAGCTGTTTTTGCATATTTGTGATAATTAATATAAATTCTGTACAAGCACATTATTCAAATAACATTTGATTCTATGCATATAAATATACATAATCAAATTAATTTTATTAATTTCAGTCTTTTTACGATCTCTGACATTGCAAACAATGTCTTTGCAAGACTATGTTTTATATATTGTTTTTAATTTAATACGTTAATCTTGTGAAATGGTTAAATTTTTAAAAATCAATAACAGTTCCAATATAATATTTTAAAACTTGAATGGCGATATTGCAAAATGTATTTTGTTGCTTTTAATACATATTTATGGTAAACAGCATAAAAATGCCAAATAGTGTATTTTTGTGTGTATTAAGATACTTAAAATAGATGAAGTTTTTGAGTTTCGCGATGTAATTTGATGATGTTTTCAATATTAAATGAAATTTCAGTTTCAGAATGCTTTCTTAATTTTTCCAAGTTCGTACATTAAGCTAATTATTAACATTAAAAATCAATATTAATTTCTATAGATGAATTGGGATAATCGAAATAGTTATTTGTTTACTTTGCATATCTGGTGTTAAAACTTCCCCAAATACTGTCTTTTGTGCATGCATTAAAATGATTATTTAAATAAAGCTTTTAAATTGTACGTTAGAACAAATTCGCTTCAAAATATATCCGAATTCAGCCACAGTAGGAAAATTCAAACAACAAAAGAAAAACTAGCGTAAACAACAAATGAATAAATAAAACCGAGGAAATGTACTTTTTATTGTATAAAATGAAGAAAAATTACAGGTGGGTACAGTCAACAAGAAAATGTAACGATTACTTCCTTCGAAAACAAGCATAAAATAACAAACAGCTGGAAGCGTTTTAACCAAGCTAAACATTCTCCTCAGACGGATATTACGGTTTATGCACACTAAACAGCGAGAGGTGTTGAAACAAAAATTTCCCTTTCAATTGGCAATATTCGTTTATATCATAACTTTAAATTGTTATACATATATTTGGGAAACCATTTATTTTATGTTTTAAAAACTAATTCATAAATTAATTAAGTTAATTGTATTATTTTCTTACTATTCCAAGTTTGTAGAAGAAATTTTTGTTCCGCCGAGAGATAAAACTGTCTTACATTAGCAGTAATTGCATATCTTAAGAATTAAATTTATAGAAATATTTTTAAACCAATGGGAGAGATTTTTAATATGTTTTAGTTTTGTTTGCAATTAGAAGGGTAGCTACAGCGGGAATTCTGTGCTGTCACAAATAAATATAGAAGAGTTTACGTATGCAAAAGGAATTACGTTTAAAAAAAACATTAAATTTTGGATCGTAAATAATCATGAGCAAGCATTTAAAGTAACGCTTTTCAGTAGAATATATCCCTTAATTCAAAGTTTTGACTTCGATTGAAGCTATATGAAAAGGCGTAGTAGGGTGAGATACATTTGTGTGTAGAGAACAATCCAAGTTTTCGACCTCTCTTTTTCCAATTTATGACTACGAGTAATTTATAAGATTATAATATTAGATTAGGAAACTCATTTTAAATACATTTTCTTTTTATTTTCTTCATTGTGTGCAGGCAGAATTTAAATAAACTCAATAACAAATAAAAGTAAAAATACATTTATTGATTTGATTGCAAAATCATACAAAATAACAAAATTATCCTCTACGACCCATCAAAGTACGGGTGAAGGGGCCAGAGAGATTTCCCCTTTGAACTATGTTAGTTGTAGGTTTGTCACTGCTTAGGGAAAAACTTTAGGGAGCCTCATGTGTGAAGACCTTGTTCGAACTCTACTCCTCAAGAGTTACAAGAAGGCAAACATTACTACCTATAACGGGAACAATGTGGGACATATACTGAAATGCCAAGGTCATCGCAGAGGTCCACATTCTTGTCACTTTGTGGGAAAAAGACTATGATGCCTTCATGTGTCATTTATTAGAAAAATTAGAACAACAGCCATCTCTTCATAAACATTTGCTTTGTAGATGTGCGAGATCTACCCCTCAAAGATTTCCAAGGAGGAAAACCTACCTATAATGGGTACAATGTGGGACGCATGGGAAACATTATGGTAAGTGAAATAGTCCACGTTCTTGTAAAGATCAATTAAGCTCTCATTCATCAGCTATTAGAAAAATATACACAATCTCTATCTGTTCACAAACGTTTGCATTGTAGATGTGCGAGATCTACCCCTCAAAGACTTCCAAGGAGGGAATCCTACCTATAATGGTTATAATGTTGGACCCATAGGGAAAACATTAATGTCACTGGAATTATCTACATTCTTATCTCTAAGCAGAAAAGACTATAAAGCAATAGAACCCAATAGAAAAATAAGTACAGCAGCTATCTGTTCATAAACATCTGCCTTTTAGATGCAGTAATTTTTCTCATGTACACCAACTAAATTGTATTTTGACACAGGAATAGAGAGAAAATACAAAGAGGCGTATATTATATAGAGATCAAAAGTTTATTTCTTATAAACATATATTTCTCTGGTCTAGGTTTACTCTATTATTTTTCTAGAGCAATATTCATATTTTTCCCCATCAACTCAATGTATTAAGAATGGGATGACATCAGGTTTCATAAAAAAAGGCAGATTCTGCTTAATAAATAAGAAAGAGAATTGCATAGTTCTAATTAGAGAACAACTAAATCTAAATTATCACAAACATATGTTTCTATAGGAGAGGACAGAATGGTTCTTGGCAAGACGCCAAAATTATCTTATTCTGGAAGGTGAATTATATAACTTACGACAGCTCATTGTTTGTAAAGCACTATGTAAAAACATAATTGAAAATGTTCGTGATACTCTCTAATAAAATGCAAATACACCAATACACCTAGCTATAGATTTTATCTTAATGCGCAATAACCATACGACTCAAGGAAATAAGTAAATAAAATTACATATGAAAGAAAACACCCCACATGAAGACATGTAGAAAAATCCTACACATGTAGAAAAACTCTACATGAATAATTCCTTAAAACACATTTCATAATAAAAAATGTTTAAATAAAAGTATGGAGCATTTCAGAATAACTCTAAATATTTGTTCCTCTCTTTCTTTTGTTTAACTATACCCATTAGACCTTCGATTTTCAAATCGGAATTTAAATGAAATTTGAAGATATGCAGATCATTTCAAATTCATTCTTAAAGGTTATTGAATTAAAACCATGAAATAGACCGCAATTGACAGCAATAGAACAAGTTTCTTTAAATCTAATATTTCGCCTAAAATTATTTAAGCTTTTTAAGATGCAATAATTATAATAAATACCTTTCACTAAATAATATATATAACCCTTAAAGTGATAAACCTTTGACGCACAGTAGTTTCAATGAGAAACCACATGTTAAATAGATTTTATCTGCTTTTCAAATCCATCTAAATTTTTATATATTTAACACTTCGAAGTAGCAACAGATAGCTGCACTACGCTTAAAATTTTATCTTACGAAATAAAATATAAGTGTTTAAACTTGCTTTGCATGGAATACAATTCTTCTCACTTGACCCCGCAAACAATTGTAATCTAGACTACATTTATAAATTGTTTGCTTATTTAAATGCTACACTTATTTATGGTAATGATTTAATAATCCCTCAGTATAAATAGATTTAACAAAAGTTTTTCCCGCTCTAAAAGAGGAGTGCATTCGAAGTTCAACCCCCCCCTACATGCATCTTAATTATTTCCCGAGGAATGCAAAAATTTTCTTTCATATATATATCACATTTTTGAAGTTTACAGATAGCATTTATAAGTGAATTTCATAAAAAAAAAAACCTTTTAATAGGACATTGAAAAGGAATAATTTGTTATTGCTGTCATCACTCACATTGCATCAAAAAAAGTTTATTAAGTTTATTATTTAAGGCAAATAAACAACTAGCGTAAAGGGAATAATTATGAAGACAGTATAAAAAAGTCAATTAGCATTAAATATTAAACTGTCATACTTAATTCTATTAATCACAAATTCCGGTAGACGGTGTAACAAAGATATTTAGTAAACATAAAAACAGTAATATTGGTAAGGCCTAAATTGTAGAAACATGAAATATTCGTTATTTAGTTTTACCAACTTTGTTGTATTATTTAAGATAATTTTTTTAGAACTATGCTTATTCTCTAAATAGATATTTATAAATGTTACTCGTTATGATAAATATGTAACATCTTTTTTAAATTATCCAATATCAATTGCATTTTTAAATTTAAATGACCCAAGAGGATTATTTTATGTTTTTATAAGAGTTGAAACAGATATTAAATATCTTACACAATTACAATACCATTAAGCATTTAAAATGTTATGATCAAAACACATTTTGAGAAAGAATCGTAATTGCTCAAAATATATGAGAATTCTGAAATTACAGAGTTGTGACTGAACATGCAAGATACTCTTTTGGTACAGGGGATGGAAGATTTAAACCCGTCTGATTTTCATGTTTGTAAAGATCTAAATCGGCTTTAAAGAGTAGGAACCTACTAAATTATTTTCTGGGCAGGAAATCGTTAAGACTAGTACCACAAATAAATCAGAAATTTCCATTGGAAATAAGGGGAAATTATAACGACTGCTGCCTAGTTTGCATGCTTTATCAAAACGTAGAAAATTTTAAATAAAGTTTAGTCGAGGTAAATTTTGGTAAAGTAATAACTATATATGTTTTTAAAGTTGTAATTATTCTTAGTACTTTTTCTTTGAAATATGCTTTCAGTAACAATTACATTATTTTCGGGTTTTACAATAACTTAAAATTTTCTCAAGAGTATTATGTCATAATAACAGCCTTTTAAGCAATTACTCTTGAATTGTATAAGTTTTTTTATTTCATTAGTTAGTGCATTACCGTAGTAAAACTATTAAAGATAAGGAATGAATTTAAATTCAACGTTATTTTACAATAAAGTTAGTCATCTTTGAATTCAAATTAATTATTGAATATTAGACTTTAAAGACATCTAGTAATTGATTTCATTGTTAGTAATAATGCATTAATTAGTTACAGTGTACAGTACTAACGTTTTAATGAGAAAGCTTGGATAATAAAATACACTCCAGCATACTTCATTTTAATAAACAAGACAGCGATTAGCTAAAGTGTAATCTGTTTTCAATGAACGTTAAGGGAATTTCAGAGATAAGTCTATTAAGGATATAATAAAGTTATCTACTGGGCAACAGCAGGGAAATACATTATGCGACTTCCAACTTTAACAACATTAATTTTTCTTGGTAAATATAGGGTAATTATAGTTATAACTCCTATAACAGCGCTTTATGCCTTATAATGCATAAAGAACGGAAGGTAATAAATATATCAAAATCCAGTTCTAGCATATACTGCTTTAGTAGCTGATTGCACTCAAGTACACAAGAAATTAAAAGCGAGTTTCAAAACAGAACAAACTTTTTTAAAGAAATGTAATTCCTTCTATAATCTAAAGATCTGTAAGGTTTTAATTAAATATAAGCTCTATAAGAATGACATGCATATATAACGTATGGTTCAACTTTTTTCAGCAATTTAAATCTAGGAAAGAGTGATGTTGTACAGCGTCAGACCGGGCATGAACTGAATTTTTTTTTCTGAGTTTCTTTTGTCTATCCAAACAAGTCTGTATAAACCAGGGCTTCGAACCGTAATTTTTTTTGTTCCGGTTCAACTAAAAAATTAATATCGGTTCAGTTCCGGTTTTCGCTCCGCCAAAAATAACGGTTTTCGGTTCAGTTCCGGTTTTCGCTCCGCCAAAAATAACTGTTTTCGTTTCAGTTCCGAATGAATAATTTCATTTTATGTATATTCTTATTTGTACTAAAAATATAATTCTATCATAAACAAAAAATGTAATTCTATCAAAATTTAGAAGATTTTATTCTTTTTTTAATTGGTACACTATGTGAATTGATACAAACAGCAGGTACGATAAGAGCGGCGAGCATTGGCATTGTTATCCATTATCAAAATCGCATTTGACAACTAGGTTCATGATTACCCACATTCGTCGTTTGACTCTCACATCGTGCACTTGGCCTTGCAATAATTATGTAAAAAATATATTATTTATTTAACATATGAAAATTGCCTCTAATTATTAATATATCTTCTAACGTGGTTTCACTGAGATTACTTCTGTTGTCTCGGAGAATAAATTTCAAACCTGAAAACGCTCTTTCAACACTAACTTGTGTAGCTGGAGCTGCCAAAACCACCATTGCAATCTTATACAAGTGCGGATATGTAATTATAAAGTTGACGTTAAATTAGAAAATATTGATAAGTTGGTAACAGTAACAAAATGACTGAAAGATATATCGAACCGAAATAAACCGATATTTTTTTCGGTTCAGTTCCGGTTTTCGTTCCGACCAAAATAACGGTTTTTTCCGGTTTTCGGTTTTCGGTTCAGTTCCGGTTCGAAGCCCTGGTATAAACATCCATGTATGAGCGATCGTAGAGACACGAAAGCATGAGTTCTTTTCTAATCTGTTTAATATGTTATTTGTATAGACAAAACAGCGTCCCAGGAATATATATCCAGCACTCGCCAGGACTTAGATGTTTTAGGAGTCTTGGGAAAAAGTTTCTTCTAATATTTATGTTTGTTAGGCCACAAAACCTCGAGATTCGCGAACATCATCTTTTTAAACTAAGTCTTTAAACTAAGTTAACTTTTTACTAAGTCTTTTTTAAGCGTTTGAGCCCTGATTAGGGAAATAAACAATTTTTCAAAGATTTCACAGAACAAGAAAGCAAAAACAAATTACTTTTAAAATTTCAAAATTTTTTTCTGATAAAGGTAATAGAAAAATAGTGAAGGGATATAATTTTTAAAACATCAAATAATGCTTCCTATAAAAACAGGAACTGCAAGTTGACAGTAATGGTATAAAACATGACCACCTGTAATATGCAATACGAAATACTACGTAGTACTATAGCTTGAGGCAAATTACCCCTCTTAACAACTCGAATTAAGAATCTGGGAAAGTATTGTCAAATCTATATTCAACCTAAATTAGATAGACAAGGAAAAAATGAATTCTTCCTCTATTTGCAAGTTAATATTTGAAAAGTGATAACCGCACTACGCCAGTCTCACTTAAAATATATTTCGTTTCTATAACCTGATCTCAAATTCTATTACCAACGTGTTTGTTGTGCATCTAATGTAGTGATATTGTCAGTGTATATAGTTCTTCAATAATAAAATGCCCATAGAATGTTGTGCAAGGGTAATACTCTAATCCCAATAAATGATTAGTGCATTCCCCTATACAGGAAGAAAAGCACTAAGAGCACCATATACCACGTTATTTACAAAAGGTGTGTAAGTAATTTTTTCTATGCTGATAAACAACCAAAAAAAACTTTACTCGAAATTTAAAATTATTATTAGTCTAAAAGATCATTAAGGTTACTCTTATTTGTATTATTTTAACCCTGTTTTTCTACTTATAATCACATTCTCTAAAACTCCTTGTTAACACTATTATTTCTATGTTCCGAGGTATTGTATTAATTTTCCCAAAATAGTGTCATAATCTTTGAGCTCGTGTCTTGTATTTTTAATTGGGGCACAGAAACATTCCCAAATATTACCAAATAATAGCTTAAATCTAATATTTCGCATTTAACACTAGATTGCCCAAGGCAGTCATTTTGACTGTTTTTTAATTTCAATTAGAAAAACAATTATGAAATATAATGACACAATTTCTTAGAATTTGGTGACTTTTTCTATAACATATAAATGGGTTTATGAATAATTGTAGTTACTTCCGCCCTCCTTTATTATATAATATTAAAAATTAATTTTAAACAAATTTCTTTACATATTTTTTTTTCACAATGCAGTCATTTTGACTGTTTTGGGGCAATATAGGTATACAAGAAATCTCGGACAATCTAGTGTTAAACTCATAAAAGGTTATTTCTACATACACTGGACCCTTAGTGAGAGAAAGCTAATATTAATGCAATATTATAATAAAGCATATTTTACTCACATCATCTTAATTATACAGGTAAACTGAAGCGCATTTCTTTTTCAAAGAAAAGTGTCCTTTTTTTAAAAAAAACTCTCTGTATATGCCTGTATTTCAGTTTTATAATGCAATGAATCAGGATTCTAACATAGTGAAATACTGTCAAGATACACTATAATCATGAAGTATAGATTAGACTAGCTTAATTCAGAAAAAAGGCATGCTAAATTGCTTAAAATAGATTTAAAAATCAGTAATGTTAACATATTAACGCCTAAATCATTTGTGCTGAATAAACGCAGAGAAAAATCATAAATCCAAGTTATTTTGGAGGTCTGAGAATGGAAAAACTATAAAGTTTAAACAATTTTGAATAATACGACCTTCGTTATTAGTACTGAGCTGTAATTATAAAAATTATAGGATGTCATTTACGAACAATAATATATGACGAGAAGAGATTTGCTATCATTTGTTAACACAGTACTGCGCAGTGAAGTTATATAATCCATTTAGTTGTATGTCCGGATTTCAGTTGGTCAATACCTCGAAAATAAATTAAGACACGTATTATGATTTTTATGATTCCTAATCATTAAAATAATAAAATATTGATCCAAATCACAAAATTAGATACTTGAAAATTTTGGGGATTTTTCATAGGATTACCATTTATTTTCACTTCAAAGAGAAAATTGTCCAAGGAAAACATAAAAATTCTACACAGTATTTTTACTTGTCAAAAAAAAAAAGACAACAGGCAA
Source organism: Pardosa pseudoannulata (assembly GCA_032207245.1). Lineage (NCBI taxonomy): Eukaryota > Metazoa > Arthropoda > Arachnida > Araneae > Lycosidae > Pardosa > Pardosa pseudoannulata. Next base: position 94,936,254 of record CM063502.1, read on the forward strand.
TAATGGGTTAAAAATAGCGTAAAATTAAAACTTAAGTAATTATACTAGATAGGATTTCCCTTTAACTAATTGCATTTTCAATTTTTACTAAGTCTTTTTTTAAGAGTTTGAGCCATGATTGGGGTAGTAAACAATTTTAAAAGATTTTACAGAACAAGAAAAAAAAAAACAAATTACTTTTAAAATTTCAAATTTTTTTTCTGATAAAGGTACTAGAAAAATAGTGAAGGGATATAGTTTCTAAAACACCAAATAATGCTTCCTATAGAGGAAATTTTTAAAAAGGTCTTGTAAGTGATAAATAACAGCAATTTATAAATTTTAAAGAATGTAAACAGAGCAGAATTTATAGAATTTAAAATTTAGTAAATTTCTTGATATTTAATATTATTGTTTGTCTTTAATTTCTTAACAGGTTAATAAAAGTCAGACCAATATAATTTGTATCAATTAATGTTTTAATTCCCATTATTTTTATGAGTAAGATTTTATATAGAGGTCGAGAGATCTCGATGAAAATATTTTAAGAATTATAATTAGAAAATATTTTGCTTCTACTTGCCGTAAGAAGGATATCTACTCGATAAACAACATTGTTTACCACTTTATCAATTTTTAGTAAATTTCCAAATATAGTGAATCTTATTATAAATATTTTTATCACAAACATTTGCTGGACGAAATCATATTCATAACATATTAGAGCGCCCTACAGATAAATGATGTTAAACAAATTGTTTATAGAAAATTAATTTGTTTAACATCGAGATATACATCAATGCGAATTTATGCTGTAAGAAATTAGACGGTTTATTAGCCTTTTATCAAAATAGAAAGCTTATAATGTAAGGATTTTAGTAATTATAATTTGGTGATAGTTTGGAGTCCTCCGGTCTACTTTTTGTAACACAAGAACTAATGAGACCGGGACCTACAGCTTAAAGCCGATTCCGAATGGCTACGAACATCCCTGCCTCAGTGGGATTCGAACGCACCCACTCCGGTACCGAAGGCTAGTACTCTATCCAATCAGCCCTCGTTCGGCAGTAATTATAATTTGAAAATCTCCATCTCTCTATGTAAAACTTTTCTACATGCACAAAAAATGGTAAGTAGTTATGTATCATTTTTTATTAAATTTCTGAACTCTATTTTTGCATACATATACATTTTTGTTATTCAAACTTTTGCGGAAAGAAATCATACCGATAACGTATTAGAGAGTCATCCAGTGAAATGATGCTAAACAAAATGATTACACAAAAAAAAGTTTAACTTGAGAAATCCTGTTTGAAAAAAAAAGTGAAAGCTGCTAAATTTCTCAGCCATACAAACACATTCAAACCCCCAGATACGCGCACCGCTAAACAACTGCTAACATATTAAACATATTTTAACTCTACTGAGGTTATAAGAATCTTCAAATAAACGCGAGCAATGCTTTATTTAATACCATCAAGACGCTTTATTCCAAAAAATGGAGGGCACAACATGTGTAGAGTCAGTACTCTGTACGTTATAAAAATTGAAGCTTATGAAACGGAGTAGAAAAGCAAGCAAAAGATTTCCCAAAAGGAAATGCAGGAAAAACAATTTACGTTATCCACCTGCTTCGAAAAGGAGAGAAAAAAGGCATGAGCAGGGGGAAGAGAGAGATCCGTAGTGTTGCCAGATCTTCCTTTTAGAAAAATAAAAACAACAGATTCCACGTGTGGCAACAGCAGTAGCGAGGTATCGTGGGCCCTAGAGAAGCAGAATGCTGTCGGTCGCAGCAAAGAAAGCATCGCGAGGTTGTTTTTTTTTTCATAATGGGATTGACCATCCAAAAGAGTAATTGTATTACAGAGAGGTGTATCAGCCGTAAGAGTAAAGTAGGTGAGCGCAGATAATTTTATGGGCACATTTCTTTTTATGCTCTTTAACCAGTTTTATGTCAGTGGAACTGTACAAACTTGAAGATCCCTTTCCTATAAGAGGCTTATCAAAAGAAAAGGCTCGTCTTCAATTTTTATTCGTTTTCCGACTGCTTTTTCTCATAAATAACGGGAACTTCCTCCGCTGCTGTTTACTTTTCTGCTTTACATCAAAACGAGTGTCTCTTGTAATAACTGAAAGAATAAAGAGTTCCACTGAAACGTCCACAAAAGAATTTCAATGAAACTTCATTTGTATCTAGTTGCGTTACACAAGGAAATAACATTAATGTTCCCAGGAGACATCCCGCAAAAGTTCCAAAACTTGTTTTTCTTTGTCGCCGAACAAGAAGACGGTAAAAAATAAAAAAATAGTCATCGAGGTAAGAGATCTTCCAAAAGGGAGAAGTCACTGGCTTTTGCATAAATTAGCAGTTTTGGAATAAATTTCAATCATCAGAATTGCTTTAGCGCTTTCACAAAGAATAACAAAGCGTATATGTTCCTTTATTTAAAGAGCAAAAATTTGATTTGCTGTTTTAATTTAAATTCGGGATAAAAATTCGCTAAAAGAATCACGAATATCGACACTACAATTTTATACCTCAACACTGAACAATTTTAAAAGTAAACAGAGAAAGAAGTGATAAAATTGCATTTTCCGGAACAGGAAAAAAATGATAAAACAACTCTTCAACAGAGAAACCGGTGATATAAATTTTATTCTATCTCTCACGAGGAAATGAATTTTTAAAGAACCACGTATCATTTTAAAGGCAATTCATGCAACCGAAATCTTGAGGACCGAAATCTTCAACAATGAAGCAAAAACTAGTAAAAACATCGAGTAATGACGAGACAAATTACAGAAAACAGGAAAATAACTCTTTAGTAAAAAACCATCTTGAAAGGAATCAGTACTTGAAGCAAAATGATATTTTAAAAAAATCATCAAAATAAGTTATTCAAATATTTAGTTAAGTCAAATTTGGATGCATAATTTTTCCAAGAAAGATGTATTTTCAAAAACTTTATTCAAGCTACGGCTTGAAAATTCAGTGAATTTAAAACATAAAAATATGCCTGGAATTTTGTTTTCAGAAAAAATATTAAATTTTTAAGTCTCTGTTCTGGAATTTTTAAGGAGAACAAGTATTAATATTATCCTTATAAATGCAGAGTAAGATGAAAATTATCATTCTTAAAAAATAACATATAATAACACAAATCTTTTTCATATATATATATATATATATATATATATATATATATATATATATATATATATATATATATATACACACGCTTTTGCATGCAAGCATACTATAGGTAGCATATATATGCATGTATGTGTTTGTACATATGAATGCACAAACATAATCACGTTTATGTATACTCAGTGAAAAAGTTTAAGTACACATATAAAACAATATTTTATGTCATCAACCCATGTACTTTGTATTGCAATATTCTTTTATACATGCAAAATGCTATTACAAGTAAAATCAAAGAATGAAACAGAAAATAAAAATAATAGTGTGAGGTTCGAACTGTATTTTTCTGATGCTGGCTTTGAACTGAAAACAGTCAGCAAATATTTTCTTTTCTCTTATAGAGGTTTTCGTAGTTTCAAAAGCATAAAGTCTCTGACAATTAAAAAAAATACTTTCAAGTGGAATAATCGACAGAAAATGTTATTCCAGCTTTAGGTTTGGAAGGATGGTATAAGTTTTTCTATAGCAGCTCAGAAGGATTTAAAAAGCATACATTGTTATCAGTAATGAAATTTTGCAATCTCAACATATTTGACTGTTGTCTGATTGTCCGTGTCTAGAAAGTAAAAACGATTGCATTTTCAACGGTATTTCACTCGAAATTAATTCTTGACTATCTTATTCTCAATCACATATATTTTGTATCTTAGATCAATAAATAATTTAAGATCAATAGACAATTATGATTTTTTTTTACATTAACTGAGATTGAGAACTACACCGTCTTTGACCGATGAGATGACAACAATGTGGGTTTCTTTTTCCATTGGACTTTATTCACTCCGGGGGGTTAATCCACATGTGTCTAATACTTATGAAGGCTATAACAAAACATAGAGGCCGGCAGCCTCTGTGCTTTTTTATAGCCCTCATAAGTATTAGACATGATGGGATATTTTATAGCCTTCATAAGTAGTAGACACATATGGACTAATACTTATGAAGGTTATAAAATGTCCCATCATGTCTAATACTTATGAAGGCTATAAAAAAAGCACACAGGCTGCCAGCCTCTATGTTTTGTTATAGCCTTCATAAGTATTAGACATGAGGAAAATAAACAGAACTCCATGCAATTTGCCTGATCGATTCCGTCGGTAATCGACCGTGATTAGAAATTAATAATAATTTTTATTAATAATCTGCAAACTTTAAGTAAATCTCGTAACAATTCGTTATCATAAAAAAATACATCATTTATACGAAAATATTTATTTTTATATCATTTTCTCTTTCATTTAATATCTGGAATCGCGATAATTCTCCAATGATAAAAAATGAATGGTCATAAATGAAAATGTTTGAAAAGCGCTATTCAAGACAAATAAAATATTTCACTATTACATTTAAAGTTCTTTGATTTTTTTAGTGCTAAAATCAGAGATAGACGTTAGCGAAATGAAGAGCAAGTCATAACGAAGTAGAAACACCTAACAAATATTAAGCAGTTAAGCTAGTATACAATTACAAATATTAAGTTACTAAGCTTCTACTTTAGTAATCTAGTATCTAGTATTCCTTCTGAGAATTAGTTTTCTCCTGAGATCCTATCGCTCTACGATGACCAAACAAGTAGGGTGCTTTCTCTCTGTAACCATTCATAATCGGATTTTAGAAGTGGGCCATTAATTTTTTTTGTAGCCAAAAATTAGACTGTATCTCTCCCATCCAAGCTGAGATCTAATTAATCAGGAATCATACCATGAAAGTCGATTACATAGGATTCCATGAATTTTTGCTTTTTATTGGATGGGACAGTGATAAAGTGACTGCGGCTGTCTCATTATTATTTGTGGTTTTAAAATACGCATAAATAAGACGGGAGATGGTGCAAGGAGCTTTATTACAAACATGGATAATGTCCGAATATATTTCTGTAGGGTACAAAAGCGCGAGAAGCGATCTAATACTCTCAAGTTACTTTATTTCCATATTTATAGCTTATGTTCGAAGTATATTAAGGATATGTATAAATAACGCGAGAATTTTGAAGATGACGGAGCCACATCAAAATACTAATAGAAAGGCAAGGCTACATGGAATAAAAACGACTGCCTCAGAAATAAGCTTTTGAAATTCAAATTTCACCATTCCGAATTCCAGGAGTGAATTTCCCGTGTACTCCAAACGGGAAATGAAAAATCCCAAAAGCTTAGAGAGAGAGATTTTTTTTCTCTGAAAAAAGGGTATGTCGGTCACGTGAGAGATATCGGCCAATCGAGCGGGCCGGCATGTTGAATAATTAAGGACTGGAAGAAACAGGTAGTCACGTGACTGTAGCCATGGAAACGCGCAGTTCCTCTACGCTGAAGAGCAGAGCTGAAAATTCTGCAGTAATGGTAACATGTCAATGCGTTTTCGGCGAGGCTCCTAAAACGATATACTATGGACGTTTAAGCTTTTACTCTAGAAGCGTAATTTTCAGACAGCAGTAATGAAAAGCTTATGCGAGTTGCTACAGAATGATGGTATTCATGGCTATCTGGTTTAGAGTGAAAGGGAGTTACTAGCCAGTAACTCTAAAATATTTTCCGTCCTTTCTCTTCTATGAGAAAATGTTTTGCATATTAAACAGTGCTAAATCAGTTAGGAAATGCCGAAACTAAGAGAAAAATACCTCGGTTTATTAAGCGCTACTATGCAATATCCTTTAGCATTTTGATTACTGTCTAGATAAGTGAGGCTATTTAAAGTGAATTTTGATGCACTGATTTTCGTTTTCGATCGTTTTCATAAAATGATTTTATAAAATTATATTTTATTTCTTTGGTGAAGTCTAATTTCGTTTGATTTTTATGGAATTATTTTGACAGTATCTACAATAGAATCGAGATTTTTTTCAACTCAAAGAAGTTTATGATGTTAGACTTTGTTTGGTTTGAAGCTTCAGGGCCTACTATTTTGCTACATGAGGGCTAATGAGACTCTGACCTACTGCTTAAAACCGATACCGAACGGCTACAAACATCCATGCCAGCGCGGGAATCGAACCGGCGGAATCCGATGCCGTAGAGTAGCACCGTAATTATTTGAACACCGCTCGGCTGCTGACACTTAGGTTAATTAACAAATATTATGCTGCATTTCTATTTTTAATTTATTCATAAAAGTGTGGTTCATTTTGTTGGATTGTTATGGCGTTCTGGTTTGCAACAAGGGCTAATTTGTTCTAACCTACATCCTAAAGTCGATTTAGAACGATTGTGAACATCCATGGCAAAAGTGAGATTCGAAATAACGGACTTCAGTTTCGAAAGGAAAACTGCTTTCTTAATTGACCACCATGGCGTTGTGAAAGTATGTTTTTTTTTCTCATTTTGCCGTACAGACAGAAAAAAAATATTAGCACACACAAAATTATTTTAGCAATATGCAAAAGTAAAATTAATTACAGTTTTTTAACAGAGACTAAATAAAGCATCATAGAATAACGACATAAAGTTTAGGAATCTTAGCAACTGATTGATTTTATCTCATAAGTATAATTATAATCTTAAGTACAGAAGAATTATAACGTTAATAATTATATAATGCTTCACATATTCTTAAATTTGCTTAAACGCATTTGATCGTTATTTTGACTAAATCTTGTTATTTTATAAGTAGAATTCTTATTATTGAGGTACGAGTTTAATGAGCTACAAAATACGTAATTAATTGGATATGTTCTAGTCCCTTGTTTAAATCTTTAAAGAAGTAATCAATATGCAAGAAGCAGTTTTAAATTTAAATGCTATTAGATTGACATGAAATTTTCCAGACTGTAAAAAATGTGTTTTTATATACAATGAAGATAAGGGGATTGAATAGCATATGCTTTTCTTATCATCTTTTTATTATTTCTAATTAGGCTTAATTGTGTTAGGACTGAATGTTTCTCAAGCCTAATTATAAGCCAGAGAAGAATATCGGCGTATTTATTGATATTGTCTGAAATAATAACATAAAGCTTTTCCATAAGAAAAAAGATGTGGCTTTATGTTAGACATCTGGTCAGCATGGTTAGGCAACAGTGGTAAGGCAACATTATCAAATGTTACCAATGAAATTCCAATGTAAATCATCGTAAATCATCATTTTCAATGGCAAATTATCAAAGCGTGGAGAATGCTGTATAAGAAAACATAAGTAAATTAATTTACAGGGTTAGCAAGAAATAAGTTCCCTACTTCTGAGGACTCCCACGATCTATTGGTCAAAATGAGATACAATTGGAAAGGAACTGCAGATAATTCTAATGATGCGCTTGACATTTTTTACATAAAAATTTTTAGTACAAAAATCAGCCTATAGTTGGCGCTGTAGCACATATGGTATTTATTTAGTTTCCTTAAATCAGACATTAGTTTCTGGTCTGTACCTCATGCCTTCGTTGCAATAAAAAGGGCTACTGATAAAACTGTTTTCCAAGAACCAGCAGAGCTCCGCTGCAGTTCTAAAGGAACTCCGTTGTATGCAGCAGGTAAGAAGACGTTCAATGTCAACAATTATCTGAGATCCGCCGTGTTCGTTAAAGCTAACTGGGACACCCTGTGTAAAATATGTTCGTGGTCGCAATGTCTTCTAAGTTCTCAATTAATACCTCTGGGGATGGCAGGCCAAGTCTATGGGTCTTCTGCTTGGTCCCCACTCTAAGTTAGGAGGACCCACTTGAGCCTAAGTCGTACTTTCACCCTAGCATTGCTCGTCAAAACGAAAGACGGGCACCTCTGCCTTAATACGAGTAGTGTATGCCTCAATAACTCTTGCTTTGACCAAGTGGTATTAGAAACAACAACTCTCTTTTGAGCAAACTATCATCTTTCATTCTGTAAATTGACCCTGTTTGTCTTTCAGGCTTCACTTATTATATACAAGCTATTCTTTGGTAAGGTTGAAAATCCTTTGGGGTTGAAGCTTTTGAGGCTAAATTTCGATTGCACCCAAAGTTGTAAATTTTACTGAATAAATTTCATCCGTGATATCAAAACTGCATATATATGAAAACTACTCGAACTTTGCGAGTTTTATAATATTGCTGTATTAACTTGTGAGGGAGTTTATGTGAGCCCGAATACTCAAGATATAAACAGGTATAACAGACTAAATAAACCGATCTCAACTTTGAGAATTTTTACGAAATCATAGATCTATTTGAGAATCCGTAAACAGTATTCCACATCTTAAAGTACGAAATTGACATGGCAGAATGCCGAACAGACATAAGGTTCATTATTTGTCAACTACAACTTCTCTACACTTCCAGTACTTCAACACGAAGTAACACGGCACATCAAAATGTAAATTTTGTTCTAATATCGAGAATGAAAACAAAATTAAATACAAATTTTATAGAACATTTTAAAAGATAGAAAAAAACTTTCTTGCTACGTAACATCATAGAGAGAAGTATTATCATAATTGCTTTTTCCCGTTTTTAACTACAGAGAATTCCCGTTAGAAAATTCATCCAATTTTTTCTTATGATTTATATTATCTATAAAAACAATTCAACAAAATAAAGATGGAAACGTATGCAGCAGTGCAACATTCAAAAAGAAAACCTAAGATATAAAAATTCTTTAGAATAAAAAATGAAAATTTAAGGGATAAACACCATCGTAATATCTATATCTCTTTTATAAAAATACAAAATTTTAATTAGTTTAATTATATTTCTTAATCGTTTTCTTTACAAATATAATACTATTTTGTAACATATTACTAAAATTGAAAATAACAATTTGATTTAACATAATGGTAAAATTGTTTTTTATAAACGAAAACATACAAAATATCATGCTCGCATTTAAACATTACAGACAAAGATTAGTTGAAAAAAAAAACACAAAATATCTCAAGGTATATCTGGATATTTTAAAATGTTTTAATATTGGGGAATAATCTTTAATTTTTCTTGCATCAGATACGAAACTTACATTTTGGATTACACTGAATCATGCAATTTTGAGTGCTACAGATACTTTACAAAAACATACGAAATATCACGCTGGTATTTAAACATTACAGACAAAGATTAATTGAAAACAAAACACAAAATTTCTCAAGATATATCTGGATATTTTAAAATGTTTATTATTATTTAATAATCTTTCATTTTTCCTGCTTATATTTTGGAATACACTGAATCATGCAATTTTGAGTGCTACAGATACTTTACAAAAACATACGAAATATCACGCTGGTATTTAAACATTACAGACAAAGATTAATTGAAAACAAAACACAAAATTTCTCAAGATATATCTGGATATTTTAAAATGTTTATTATTATTTAATAATCTTTCATTTTTCCTGCTTATATTTTGGAATACACTGAATCATGCAATGTTGACTGTTATAGATACTTTATAAAAACATACGAAATATCATGCTCGTATTTAAACATTACAAACAAAGATTAGTTGAAAAAAAAACACAAAATTTCTCAAGGTATATCTGGATATTTTATAAAGTTTATTATTATCAAATAATCTTTCATTTTTCTTGCAACAGATACGAAACTTACATTTTGGATTACACTGAATCATGCAATTTTGAGTGCTACAGATACTTCCAGTGCTTGAATGCTTCATGACGTGATTTCCCTTCGGAAAAAAAAGTTATCATAAAAAAAGAGACACACTGATATTCTGTGCGCTTAAGCGCGACAAAATGCACTTCAATTCGCAAAAGTAGCGTATTCCAAACTGACTAGCTCTCTTTCCGTGTAAATTATGTTAAAATGACATGTACCTCGCGGGTGGACCGCAAATTGGATTCTTGAAACAGCTTTGGAAAAGAATAAAATATATTCACCAAAAATTTCCAAGGAGTCCGAAATTCAATATAGAATTATTACAGAAAAGGAAAGCACGAATGACACAGGAGATATTTTTTTTAAAACCTTATAAATATTCAAAAGAGCCTTCAAGGCTTGCAGCCAGATCTTTTTCCAACTGTTTTTTCACCCTATTTATAATTTTAGAATGATAGTGTCACACTATCACTGCTGCCCTAGAAATTCCCACTAGTGTTGATATTTTTTTTTCTATTTGCCTCCCATAAACAAGATTCCCATATTGATGACATCGCAAATAATAACAGAATTCATTTTCTGCGTGACATGTGAGAGAACTCAGATAAAGTTCGTCCTCCGAGGCAAGAAGAGATTAAGAGAAAGATAGATGAATTGTTCAATATAGATTCAAATTCAGGAAGGAAAT
>CM063502.1:94951645-95006645 GCA_032207245.1 Pardosa pseudoannulata
ACGCGCTCAATAATTTGTTTATTTTCACACTCTTCTAAAGTCTGCCGATACTGTGAATGTAGTTTAAAATCACTTCGAATTCATTTAGAAAGATAATTCAAAGTTTTCCCAGCTACGTCGAAATTATCGTTAAGTTCTTCCCATTTTTTTTTTGCCACAGTAATTAATGAAAGTAAAGGAATGAAAATATCATTTCTACTACACCCTGGAGGTAGATAGAATTTGTTGTTAATACATGTGATAAAATTTTCATTGCAACAAAAATAATCGATGATTAAATTTAAAATTATCACATATGTACCTAATCTATTATTTAAGCCAAATATAAAAGAAAATTATTTACGTAATATCTAATTTCAGTGTTAAAACGTGTGAAAATAATGCAGACAAAATGTAAATAATTTAAAATAAGAAATGATTAAATGAGATGGTTAAATGAATGACGTCATAATACATAAAAAAATTGTTATTTTTAACCAATTTATTATACGACAATTTGATAAATTTAATAGCCTGCTGGTAACCGGGGTAAATATGGCTTAAAATAATGGCATTAAAGGCTAGAAAAGGGGGAAGAGGTGGATTTCGAACGTTGCTAACCCTAACTCATAAATTCGCAGACAGACGGACAGACAACTGAGGCTATTGTTATTTAGAGGATAAATGAATAACTTAGCTTTATATTAGTAGAAATCTAATAAATTCTTTCAGCAATTTATACAGACTGAGGACATTTTTAGTAAATATATAGAGTTATCATTAAAGAGTACATTTCTTGAAACATCATCCCCATTTAAAGAAAAATTAGAAAAACCATAATACAAAATGTTTTTAAAGGAACCCTGAAAACTGATTTTTAAACACTCGTTATTCATAGAAAGAAAAAACTTTCATACAAATTATTTGAATGGCATTTTGAGTCTTCCAAAATGTTCTCAATACTAAAGAAAACGTTTTATTCCTTCTATTTCTAGAGGTCACTTAACACAGGAATAAGGAACTCCACACAAAAAGTGGAACTTATGTTGCAGCTAAAATAATCGAGATCTGAAATGGCATAGAAGAACAGATACAAAGAAAGTCTTGACGGAAAAATGTCTGATCATAAATTTTCTTTTGAAAATACATATAGATAAAATATACTTCATCAATGTATAGAACTCAGAAAAGAATGTTCGTGGTCATACAAGTCCGGTTTCTGGGGGAAAGACACAGATCCCACATTTTTGAAACATTTTGCAATGACAAATAAATCAGATGTATCTTCAAAATTTTCGAAAGTTACCAAGCATTCAAATTCCGCAGAAAACTGTTCAATATTTTTGAAATATTTTCAATGCATTTTTCTTTTTTAGATCTCTGTTCATGCGGTAAAAAGAATACAGCTCTGTGAATGCATTTCTGCTGTCTCTTTCCTTGTAAGCAATCTATTCAAAACAGTTATAGTTTGGGCATATTTATAGATTCAAAAGTTTTACATTAAATTTAGATTTCTGAAAGTATTCTGGTTTATTGTATTTTCTGAAACTTGATACAATGCAAATTTTTTTGCAATACTACAATCTCAAGTCCCACAAGACGATAAATATTGCCAAATCCTCTAAAAGTCCTCCATTATCAGTTTTAATATTTTCTAAAAGTTTAAATAAACACCTATTCTGTCATATTCTGCAGTTGAATGCGAGCTAGAGTTTTACTGACAACTAGATACTATATAAACAATTTATATCTGGAAATGTGACTACACAGGCAAATATTAAAATATTTAGCAAGATGTACAATGTTAAAGGTGAAAATAAATTACAAGGCTTACAGTATGTGTATTTAAAAAAATAAAAGATGCTATATTTGAAAGAAAAATACCTGAATTTAGATTTATTTTCAACGAGGTAAGAAACCTTTAAAAAATTTATTTGCTCTTAAATTCTAAGCTCTTAAATTGACTGGATACAAAATTTTAAAATACAATTGAGGAGGTAGGCACTGTATTAAATTAATTTATTTTTGAAAATACCTATTCATTTAAAAATAATTTTAAAATACTTCTTTAAAATTGACTATTTTTACAATGGATCAATGTTAGAGTCCATAAGCAAGCAACTATTTACATGGAACTTAAATTAGATAAATATGTTTCAATTTTGTACTTATACTAAAAGTTTGTAAAAATTTTATGAAAATTTTCTGTTTCAATTACTGCCCATCGCAAATAATAATTACATTAAAACAACAATTAGTAACACATTCTCATTTAAAAAATCAATTTTACATACTGGTACTCTTTATTCAGCTAAGAATCTTACCAATCCTTTATTATAATGCTTTCTATTTAATGATTTGTTTAATGCTCTGCCTGCAATAAAATATTGAATTCATTGTATGCATTCTTAAAGATAAGCAACATAATGTAACAACAGTAAATACATCGAAATTCATTTCAATGCTTACTTTACAAAACTATAATAAATACCTTTTTGATTACATTCACTGTTTCATTTATAAAACTTTAGTGAAGTATTATCTTAAAGCAATGCAGTAAACAACGTTAAATGACAATGGGGAGTCATTTCATGATATCATAAGTATATTTTGCAAAATATATGGAAAATAAAATGAATATATAAGAAAGATAAATATGGAACATGCAAAATTATTACCACCAAACTAGAGATCGATTCTACTGATTTCGTACATATTGTGCATTTTTGGGATCTTAAATAACAGTAAAACTGCAGTAAAATTGTAACAAAAATTTTAAACGTGTTTGTGTTTATGTATGCGTTTATATCTGAATATTTTTAAATAAATTTTTACTGCTTACCTTTATTTTAGTTAAACAATAAACCAGACAAGATGTTTTTTTCGACAAGCTAATCCCTGGCATTAAAGATATTTAGTTCCAGAAAATGTAGTAGTAACACGATAAAGTTTTCTGTTTTTCCTCTCAAGTTCCTTTTTAGTGTACTAGTAAAGGTATGAAAAGGACATAACTCAGAAAGAATGATAAAAAGAAAACGAACATATTAACATATTAGTAACTGCTGTTCTCTAAGTAAAAAAATACCGTTTTAATAGTGAACTGATTCCAACTATATGTACGGAGGAGGGAATTTTCCGCGGAGCACAAAAAAATTTAAAAAATTAATAAAAAGAATTGGGGGTATACTAAATTTTTTCAAAAATTTTAACAATTGTTTACTTATTTTTTAGACCACGAAACGCTGAATCAACTTTAGTTTTTTTTAGAAGACAGTTTGGAGTTGAAATATTTTATGAATATCTGGAATAACACAAAAAAACACTAACAGCACTTTATTTTTTATATTTTCACCTCTATTCACAATGGTGATATCTGTCAGTCATTTTTCCACATGAAAAAGTAAAATTAGATTTTTTATAGAAGTAGAGAGACCCTTGGCAGAGTTTAAAATGAACATTCTCTCAAATGCGAGCTATAATTCAACCGTATTGGATTCCTCTAATTAATGAAGAAATAAAGTAATATATAGGCCTGAAATAATGCCCTCCGTTTGTCGGTACCCTAGCACTGACCTGAATAAAAAAAGAAAAACAAAATTGTTGAAACAAAATAAAAAAAAAATTGCAATGGAGTATTTCAACTAGTTAGAAAGTTCTCTATCAAAGATTCTAAAATAAATAAATAATGTGATGTTATTTTATGTACTTATAACCACAAACTGTTCAATGTATGTATTCTAGTAATAGATTTAACATCTGGTCTATACATTAGAATTTATTATAAGTATAAAATACGAAATTTTTGCAGTGGTTGAAAACATAGTTCCTCATATAAAAAAAAATGAGGCATTTAAATTTTGAAATTTATATAAGATTTCAAAACTTACAAACTTTTGGAGTATGGACAAGAAATATTTAAAACGACCTAATCAAACTATATTATCTATTTTATAATTTTTTGTAGTTACAGTTTGTTCAATATCATTTAGCTTGAACTGTACCATATTTTATATTTTTTACGAAGTTTTATTATGCTCAATAGTCTTCTAAAACACCAGCTTTATAAGTTTGTTGGCATTATAACTTAGTTCTATTTAAGCATTTGGCGAAGTATCAGAGTTACGTTTATACTCACTCAGCGAAAGTTCAAATAGTCTTTTATTCGTGTAAACTCGTCTAAATTATTCTCTTATTAGCTGTTCTCAGAATCAAGCATTTAAAGGGAAAATTTATAATAAGTATTTACTTAAATTATAGAATACATTGTTGTTTTTGGACGTTCTCTAAAATATGTTAAAATGTTCATATACCTTTTTTTAAATACTTTATCCCATTTTATCAACCAAAACATTTGAACTGAATGACTTATCTTGCCCTGCTAACATATCTCTATGCTTTTCAATTTAAATGAGACCACCATTATGCATATAATTAAAGCAGGGTGGAAAGGTATTAGAACTACGCTTCAATTGTAGGTAATAATTTTCCTAAAAGTATATATATATATATATATATATATATATCACATATACTTTATTAAATATCATATATATTTTTAAATTTGCGATGGTTAGAATAGAATCTTCAAGATTAGAGTTAGGATCTTCAGAGTTAGTCCTTGGGCCTCAATTTGTCCGTCCCTGTTATAAATTGTGAAAGTTTTCACTCGGCTAAATGACTTAATTTACTCTATTACAGAGATAGATTTCTCTTTAAATTAGTTCTTCAGTGTTTTTAAAAATTGTGCTTTTGATAAAAACTTAAACCACTGTCTATTCTTTTTTTGATTAGAAGAATAATTTTATTTTTTTTACATTACCTATCCTGAAAACTTTAAATACATTCATTTTAAACAAAATACTTTCTTTCATAAATCAAAACTGCAAAGCAATCCATATATACACAAGTGTATCACCATAAGAACTCAAATGACATCTTTTATTATTTTTCATATGAATTTTGTCTACGTTTCAAACGTAATAAATTCTAGCGCACTAGCATAAAATATTATATTCTACACTTAAATGGAAAGGTGGAATCCCAATTTTCTTTCTTTTCAGCACACTGTGCTGTTATCGGAGTAATTAGAAGAAAATTTGAAACAGCAGCACTCCCTAAAAGTCCCTCCTATTTCTAATAGGGGCATTTATTTCTCAGAGGGTTGAGATTCACAAAGCCTCTTCGCAGAGAACACTTTCCAAGTTGCCTGAAATTTTAAATGGCAATCGAAATCATTTTTCGGAAAGTAAACTATTGAATGAGTCTCCAATTTCTACCACATGAGGTCTAAAAGGCAGGATGATCCCGTAATTGTGAATCCGTGAGAAATAAATGATTTAAAGTTTTCTAAAATACGAGGGTTACAACAAAAAAAGTCTTCAAAATGTTCATTTAAATAAATACGAATCCACACGCAATTATTAAAAATGTTATTATATTTAAATATTTTAAAACGCGTTGCTTCTTGAATTTTCTAGTCACTACAAGATGAAATGCTTCATTAATATGCAGCTGTGTAATTAATCAAAACTGTTTTGGGGTAATAAAAAGTAATTTGAAAAATATTTAAATAAATTATTATGATAGACCTAGTATCATTTATTTATCAGGATTAGTCAGATGCATGCATTACGCAATCAATATATTTAAAAAGCATATTTAAGCACAATAAGAATTGTGTATCTTATTTAGATTGTTTTAATATTTCTAATAGTTACTGTTGTTTTTTAATAATGGATATACAATTGATAATTCAACCCAGTTTCTACCCTGTTTTGAATTTCAAATTTTATTCCTTTTACACGCGTGTACAAAGAAATAGTATAAAGTATTTCAAATATATACAAAATATTCCATAAATTTTCTTTTCTGCAGAAAACTTTTATGAAAGAAATGATATTCAATATCAGTTTGAAGGCTTTGTGTTACAATTTAATTAAATCAATCTTATTTTTGTTTCTTTTTTTCGAAAAAATTATATTTAAACTGCAAGAGTCAATGGTTGTTTCAGATAGTATTTATTAAAGTTATCAACGGAATTATTTATTATTAGTTAGTATTTATTAAACTTATAAAACAGTTCTGAATTATTTTAAAATATTTTTCATTTACAACTATACATTATCAATATTATTTCCTTAGAGCTATCATAAATTTTAAAAACGAAAACTTTAATGGTCTTGTCAACACCATTATGCTTATATCATACACATTTCTACCTGAATTTTAAATACTATTATCCTTGTTAATAAAATATAATCAACCTGTAGGGTTTTCTAACTGAATCCTTCATCTAAATTGGGGTTTCATTTAAAATTAATTTCACGTATAATCTTTATCGAAACGCAAACTACTCCCCAATTTTCCAAGGCCCGTTCTACCGATGTTAGACGAAACTCCATTTTCAGACGGTGAACTTTAAGCTGGCCATCATCAAATTTTACATCACGTGGCTGTCTAAAAGGCTTGACGATAGCATTATTACTGAATCGTGAGAAGTAAATTAATTAAGTCTTCCCCTCAAGAAATTGGTTGGCAGTAACTAGTTTGGTGTATACCTGTAATTGTAAGTTGAACTGCCCAACGTGCAAAAACTCATTAATGTGGAAAAGTGTTTAAGGGGTATCTTGAACTTAATAAAAGAAGTATTAAACAGCTGCATAACTGCTACCGATAAAATGGGATTTAGGTATTTTCAATGCATCCTTGAATTAAATATATATTCTTAAGTCCCATCCAATTTTAAGTTGTAGTTCCACTGCTTATGCTCCGGAAACAAATTATCAAAATTAAAAAAATAAAAATAAAAAAAAACATCGTCAGAGTGTTGAATAAAAAGGTAATTTTAATTGAAGATTGAACATTTTATCTACGTTCAAGTTTGTGTAGGTATCTTAGCACTCTTCATTAGAAGCAATGTATTTTCAACAAGTTGAAGCATTGTAAAAGCTAAAAGAAAAAGATACAGAAAGTAAAAGGTACATTTGGTAAGTTACTCTAGTAATTACTCTCTATCATAATAATGATAGAGTTAACAAGTATTAATCTCTTCGGAAAGGCGTTTATAAAGTACTTTAAATGATCTGTTTTTCGTATACCGATATAATCTTGTCCTTGGGGAGCGGGGGGAATATCGTTTCTAGTTGTTACTTTCTAACAAGTGCAATGCCACTTATATAATTACTCAAGTTGTTCCAAGAAACCTACATTTCACTGGAACGGATGGCACCTGTGGAGTAAACGCGCACCAGAGCCGATCTTGGTGAGCCTTGCTGCGCTTCACTGTTTCTGATATGCAAAAGATAAGATGGCGGTAAAGAATAAAGGTTGTTCCATAGAAAAGATAGCGATCAATAAATAATTGAGGAAATATGACAGCGATCGATCATTATTAGAAGGAAATCGGAGGCAAACAGAAGAATGAATACAACTTACTTGGAGTAATTTTTTGCTTTGGAGTAAAACCGATAATTAGATAGTTACGAAAGATAACGGCAATCGATTTTATGTTAATTAAAGTTTCACAGAAGTAGGTTCTAAGAGGAATTGCGCTGTTATCAGTGAAAACTGGAGTCAAATTTTCAAGTCCTAATTGTCGAAGAGTTTATTGCTTTTTCAGATTTCTGTTAATTACGATATACTTGCTTTCCGAAAACCACCATAGATGTTAAACTCTCATAAATGAGGGAGAGCGTAATTAGCATTTTTAATGACTTTATTAGTATTTCTCCAGAAGTACATTTTCAACTTTGTTTTAAATGAGTTTCAGAATTTTTCTTATCTCTGTTTAAAGTAAACATTTTATGTAGCAAAGTGATTTATTCAAAATAAGCGGTTCAGATAGTTTAATTATTCAAACCTTTAAGCAAAGCAATTTGAGTGTTTCATATGAAAGATAACTTTAGCCAGAGTAATAATTTTTATAACTTTTCATTCTGAAAATTTCAAGAACTTCTGTGGGGTTGATTATATATTAGTCGCATAATTTTCACAAAGTACATTTTCGTAAAAATATTAAGAACATTAGGTAACAAAATGAAACACTATAAAGATAAAGTTGCAATGGCTCGGTAAAGGGAAAAATTGTTTATCTTTAAATGTAGTATAAGAAATTGCTTGATAAAAATTTTAAACTTAATCCTAGAAACCTATATCTGTCAAAATGACGGATTACATTTCATTTTAAATTACAAAGCTATTAAGGAGCTCTGGTCGGAGATTTTACTGACTTTTGTCGAGAGAAATGAATGATCAATACACGCCGTTTTATTTTCCGATAATCACTCTAATTTTAAGTTCTCTAAAAAAGATATCTAATCTGTCAATACGATAAACCATATTATTTGTTTTATTTCGCAATGTGTATAGCGAAGTGAAATTTTTTCATGCTAAGATTTCTCTTGTGTTTCTTTCAAAATGTAATTTCTGCATATGAAAAAAAAATATATATTTCATCATTAAAATTCAAGCGTCACCTTATAATCACTACACTGATTTTGAAATAAGTATAAGGAAATATGGCATTTTGTAGGTAGTTAAAAAATTCTCCAAGTACAGTGCTGATTTGTCTTAATGAATTTAATTGGTTCCGTGACTAAACTCGTGACTCAAATTACTCAGCTGTCAAATTAGTTTATTTCACTAAAAGTTATTAACTTCCTGACTCCTGTGTTCAGAGGCAAAAAAAGATTTATGAGTTTTTAGGTGTTTTGACTTACTGAACACTGGAAAGTGTTAGCATGAATGAAAAATATGTACTATTGTGTAGATCAGAATCACAATTTATAAACTACATACTTATGCTTTTACATACGGCAGTACCAACGAATCTTTGTAGACATTAAAGTATTAAAATGACGTTAATCTGATCCAGGAATTGCCATGGCACTCAAATACAAAGAGAAAATCAACTTATGTGCTATGTTTTAAACGGAGAAAAATGTACATACAAATAGCGAATTAGTATAAAAACACACTACAACAGAATGTTCAGCAATAAACTGATTTTATTAAGAGTTGTGTACAGCATTTACCTTGGAGGTGAAGCAGAATTTAGTTTTTGACGAAAGTAGATTAGAAAGGGTAAACTAAATATATCAATGTCAATTCAATTTTCCTCGTTTAAATTAAAAATAAATAAGATTATATTAATTTTTACCCAAATTGCCCTAAAACGTTTTACAAGTTTTAATAAGAAATGTGTATTTACTAAGAATAAATACTATGCATAGCCATAATAAAACATAACATAAAAGAATGTTAAGAAATACATTGATTGTGTATTTATTTGCATTTTTTCTTATTCCAAGAAATAAGCTTTCGTGGTGAATAAACATTTCCTTAGTAGAAAAGAAAAGAGCTTAATAAAAACAAGATATGTGTAAGGTACATTGTTAAAATGAAGTTATATGTGTTTTGTTTCGAATTCACTTAATTAATCACTGAAACCCGCTTGTATTATCAATTGTTGTTTGTAGATCAAGACAAAAAAATAGCTAAATGGAAGTTAATAGTTAAAAAAAATCTTAAGTTGGGGCACTTAAGAATCGAGGTAAAACTATATTACTTTGTAAAATGACAAACGAGTCATAGCTTTGCTATATGCTGGCTATTTAACAAATGTGAAAAAATTAAGAGCATATGGTATTTTATATAACCTAACATGGGAATACTTAATGCACATAAATATAGTGAAAGTTAAATATAACGTAGATCACATTCTAAACCGAACAAGTTTGTGAATATAATCGAGTTTTAGAATTTGAGTACAGTTTTATATTTTATTCAACTATGGAGTATCTCTATACATATTTGATTATCATATCGTTTACATATCTGTACCATTACACTTCAAAAAATCACTCAAGCTAAAAATTAAAACCTTGACCTACAGCGATTAAGCATTATACCCCGAAGCCATGCTACTATCATAAATCCAAGTCTGCACAGATCAAAACAATAACTTCAAATAATATCATTAAATATTAATAAAACTCGCATCAACCGAATATAAATAAGATAAAATAGAATAAAAAAAAATAATTAATTAAGCTTCAGGCGATATTATACTTTGCTTACAAAGAATTAAAAGCAAGCAAAACTACTCCAACTGTGCTCTACCAAAGATATCAATATAAAGAAAAGAATAGAATATCTGAAAGGAAGGAACGGGAAATCTTGCCAGCGGGGAACGCCGTGTTAAATGAAATACATGGATTATTTAAGATACATTGTTTCAGGTCTTTTTTTCTTATTCCAAAACATAAGCTTTCGCGGTGAATAAAAATTTTCTTAATAGAGAAAAAAAAAGATCTTAATAAAAACACGAAAGAATGATTGTCATACGAAGTGTAACTTCACTTCCAAGCAGAGCGTTAAAAAGAAAGCAATATAAAGATCATTAAACTTTAAAAACATCTTCCGCATCTTCATCCGCTTCCACTAAAATTCCCATTTCAGAACACAGCTGACGAATTTTTTTTAATGCAATTATAAAAATACCAAAATTGGCGGAAAGTTAAGAAAGTGGAACAAAGAAAAAGGTGGCTACACTCTTATTGGCCTGCCGCAAGTAGCAGCCTTTCCCCCTCTGTTACTAAAAAGCCAACTTCATTATTTTCGAATTAGGGCGGAAAAACTTCGACCATTTAAGATATCCGAGTGGGAAGTGTGTGACGGGGTGGGGGAGTGCGAAAAAACACTCCTTGGGAAGAAAAAAAGGTCACATGAAAAGCAAAATACAATGAAGTAAAGAGTGTGCGGATGGTAGATTGATTGCATAATTGCCATCATATGGTTTTCGAAGCGTATGGTTTTTTCGCCTTATTTCGCCCAGAAATTAAATAGCTGAAGAAGTTAGCAGCGCATCGTAATGGGCTAATAATAATTATTGGAGCATATCCGGAATTTAAATATAAACATAATTGTTCTTGTATAATTTTAAATGTGTCAATTTATTGTCATGAATTATGTGCTTATTGATACTGTTTATGGAAGAATTAAAAAAGTCCCAAACAACATTTGAAACAGTTACTAGAAAGAGAAAGTTATATTCTTTGATACAAATCCTATTCGGCATAGTTAAGAAATGAATTTAATTACTAAAAATATTTTTAAAAAACGTTACTTGAAAAGTAAAAAAAAATGACACAAGGAGTAAGCAAATGGTAGAATGATTGCATAATTGCCATCATATGGTTTTTCGCCTTATTTTAACCAGAAATTAAATAGCTGAGAATTTAAAAGCTAATAATAATTTCTGGAACATATCCAAAATTTAAATATAAACACAATTGTTGTTCTATAATTTTAAATGTGTTGATTTATTGTTATGAAAAATCAACTAAGCGAAACTGTTTATTTAGTGAGAAAAACTATTTAAAATTCTATTTGCAATAATTACTATAATAAGCTTTTTTTTACTTTGATACAAGTCATCTACCGCATAGTTAGAAACTAAGTTTAAATATGTAATACATTTATAAAAATAAAGAACTTATTTTTATCTATGCTTTAGAACTAAAAGGAAGTTTTCTTCTAGGAAGACCTAGAAAATACACTTTGAATATAATACTTAAAACAAATCTGCATTGTCTAATAAATATTTAATTAAATTCTATATATCAAATAGTAAGTGAGAAATGTCATAATACTTTTGAAATAAAAGTCAACTTTAAAAATGCCGAAATGTAAGGAAAGTACTCGAAGTATAAAAATATTTCGTAGGCGCAACTAAATTATTTTACAAAAAATTATATTTCAGCATTTTAAATCACAATGATGATATATGTGTAGATAAAATATGACTGTAATATTTCAGTATCAACATATTTCATCAATCCTTAAAGCTCATGTACAATAAGTTAGTTGACTTCGACATATTTGTTAGAGGTATATTTTTTTTTATAAATTTGTTAATTTTACTTTAACTTCAATCAACTTATGCTTTATGTAGAGTCTGAAAGTTTTTTAACGCTTTCATTTAGATTGCATTATATACATGAAATTATTTTGAGAGTATATATATTTTCTTTAGTGATGATTTCGCTTGATATATATATATGAAGAGCTAAAATTAAATAAGTTATGCTTTAAGACGTATTCATCAATATTTTTTAAAAATGAGAAATCCTGAATGAACAATTTACTCTAATAATCACGAAATATGTAAAGAAAACCTCATAAAAATTTTAAGATAATTTCAATGGAAATTTTATGAACTCTAACCTTTAGTTTTTTTGTAAATAAAATTTTCTTGCACATATGCCCTTGCAGAATCTACTTAATAAAACTATTTCTATATAACATGAGTTACTAGGTAACAAACATTTTCTATTGAAATAAATTTAGCAGTTATATCGAAAGAAATATATAAACATAAAATAAGGTCTTTTGAAACTGGTTCAAGTAAACAAAAAGAATAAATTAAAATGTTTAGAAAATATCTACTTTGGAATTGTAGATTATTTTGCATGAATCTATTAGTCTTATTCCCACACAACGAATATTTGGTTATATATATAAAGTAGAATACACAATGCGTTTATGAACATTTTATTCGGTAATGGATTTATAACTGTTCAATATGTAATGGGCTCTCTGAATGCTGGCAAGTTGATCTCTGTAGATACTTAAACTCTTTATTTAAAAAATAACCCAGTTTGTAATAAATACAGTATATTTGAGGCTCATTAAAGATTTCTGATGAAATATAAACCCAGAGTAAAAATTATGCAATATATGCTAATGGGTAATAATTTTTTGTGATTAATATAGCATTTGCATCAAGAGAAATATAGAAATAATAAAATAAGACTAAAATAAATAATTAATTAAAAAGAAATAACTTTTTATGGAAAACATCTACTTCAGAAACTTTAATTATTTTATATAAACCCACAAATTCTATAATAAAGATTTGGCTATATATCTCCATTAGAATGCATAACGTATTTATGAACATACTATTCCCCAATGATATTAATTGTGCAATATATAATGAGCTCTCTGGATGCCGGCTAGTTGATCTCTGCAAATACTCCAGCTCTTTGTATTAAAGAAAAAATGACCCAGGTTGTAACAAATGTAGAATATTTTTAACTTATTATGAAAGAGATTTCCGATGAAATATAAACCCAGAGTAAAGATTATGCTAAAAAAATTAAAAACTGCCTTTCTAATTCAGATCTTGTGTGCCTTTAGGCAACATTCTTCAGTAGAAACTTAGTAAAGACACATAGATGCAAGAAATGTCTTTTATCTTTGTAAGTAATCTCAGCAAATTACTAAGTGAATCAAGTCATGATAAAAAAATCGTCCGTAATCTAACCATCCAGACATGTTTAATTAACAAAACATTTATTCAAAAAGGTCTCCTAATTTAGAAAGTAAATATTTTCTTAAAATTTCAATCGGAATGGGATTTAAAAATCTCTAATTTCAATCTTTTGTTTAATTTCAATGCATCTCGATATATATGACAAAGTCTCGGCAAGAAAAATTCGGTTTAATTTCGAATAATAATTATTTTAAATGAGTGCCTTAAAATATATTGACGCAGTTTGAAAGAGCTTCGATATGTAGTATTTTCAACAATTAGGGTACACATTATTTTTTATTACTTAGTTTAGATATCCTGAATCTCCTATTCATGTAATTTTAAATCAGAGACAATAATAAGTGGAAAAATATTTATCCTATAACCAAATATCTGTTAATACTGGAAAGTAATATAATAAAATATAAAACCTTTGTGCAAGATTATAGAAATATATTCAAATCCAAATCATAATTAAAAATTGAATGGAGATAGCTGTTTTGCAGCGACGAACGAGCTGTATTATCAATTTTGACGAATTCAATGGTTAAAAAGTCCCTTTGCTTTTTGAACCCCGGAGTTATTACCAACATTTTGCAAACAACGAGATCTGTATTGATACTTAAAACAGAATTTGGATAATTAATAATTTTAATAGAATTTTAATAATGAAATTAAACTAAAAATATTTAAGCAAAAGTTTAGATCCTGTGTTAAGAATTTTATTTATCTGATATGGTGTCAAAAATATAACTTCAATTTAGTTTTTTCGAGGAAATACTCTCTAACTATAACACATAATACCAATTTATTTAATTCTCAGCTAATTAAGTACATAAAGAAGACGGTAAAATCTCTCAATCCTTTCTCGTATTTATGGGATATTTAATTCTCTAATAGTTTGTGGAGGAACAGACTTTAAAATAAAGCCTTCAGCAGTATTCTCTAAATAAATCAATTTCATTAAGTAAGATGAGCATCGAAAAACGTTGCGGAGGAATTGCTTTTGTTGAGGTACAAATTGAAATGGAAGTCAGAAAAAGTAAATAGTATTAAACGGTTTGTAAATCCCAAAGGGGCAGGTACAAATAAATTCTTTTAATGAAGACCTATTATTGTAACCACTTTTAAAAGGGAAGTTATGTAATACAGTTTGAGGAGAGCTTTTGAGCATAAACTCCTATACATACGATAGCAGTGTAAAAAGACCATGGCTTTGAAATGAAAAAAATATGAGATCAAATTTCATTTTAATTTTCGACATCGTTTTCTTTCTTCCGGATATCTTTCAAGCAATTTTCTAATTTCTCTAATCCTCCAAAATATCTCATATTTCTGGAACTTCTAAAAATAGGCATTTGTTGCAGTAATATTTTCAGAATTTGATGAAAATCTTTGTCCAGTGAGCCATTTTATTTTCGTGTTTGGAAAGAGGAAAAAGCCACAGGGGGCCAGATCGGGAGAATAGAGTGGATGAGGAAACAAGTAGCGTAATTGGACAATTTAGTAGTTACAGACGCGGATGGGTGAGCAAGTGCATTATTGGGAAGATTACTTATTTTTTTTTTTTTCTCGGAGGAACAGGTCCATTTTCTCTCAATTTTTCATTAAGTTCTGTTAATAAATAAGCATAATGTTCCCCAGTAGTCGTTTCATTATTTTCTAAATAATCGATTCGGATAATGTCCTTAAGTCTCAGATAAGTCAGAACAGAACTTTTCGTGTTGGAGTAATTGTTTTTGTCATTTTCAAATCCCGTTCAAGGGAGACGATCAGTATTTTGACCATGAATTTATTTCTAGCATGTGGTAATAAATTCTAGTTACATCAAATATTATGTAACGACAACATTTTCAATTTAAATAGCTTTGTACCCCTCTAAACATTTATTCAAAATGGTTGCACGATTTATTTTTCGTCCATTGACAGCAATTATTGTACCCAATTTGCAAATAAATTTAAAAAAAAATTCTGAATCAAAGTGAAATACAGACGATTTCTTTTAATATTTTATCAAATTATTTATGATTTTTTCATAAAAAAAGCAGATAAAAATAGCTTTTTATCAACACCCGAAATGTATTTTTCTTTACGGTCACAACAAGAACATTACTCGCTTGTTTTCAGGCTGATAGAACATATAATATGCGAAACCCTTTTTTAGAAATTTTACGAGTATCCACATAGATAATTATAAATTTTAAGCACAGAATACTAAAAGTGCACACAGAGTACCAGATAAGGCACTTCCCTATCTGTTCTCGTATAACCATATATACATTGTATGTATATTAAAGTTAACACGTATACCCGCACATAAGTGAAACGGTTATTATCTATAACATTAACACGAGAACCATGGAATGGGTCATTTTAACCCAAAAACTAATTTGCGTTATCTTAACAAATTAATTGTTTTTCAGATCGTAATAACAGAAATAATATAAATTTTTATAAAAATATTTCTGAGGATAAATTTTGAAAATATATTTTAATGAGTGTTATATTATTTCTGAGTATAATACTATTATTATAATTTTATGAGTATTATAGTATAATATAAATTTTTATAAAAATATTTCTGAGGATAAATTTTATAAATATATTTTAATGAGTATTATATTATTTCTGAATATTATACTATCATTATAATCTTATGAGTATTATATTATAATATAAATTTTTATAAAAATATTTCTGAGGATAAACTTTGAAAATATATTTTAATGAGTAATATATTATTTCTGAGTATTATACTATTATTATAATCTTATGAGTATTATATTATGATATAAATTTTTATAAAAATATTTCTGAGGATAAATTTTGAAAATATATTTTAATGAGTATTACATTGTTTCTGAGATTTTAGTATTATTATAGTCTTAAAAGTATTATATTATAATATTAATTTTTATAAAAATATTTCTGAGGATAAATTTTGAAAATATATTTTAATCAGTATTATATTATTTTTGTTATTACTATCTGAAAAAAAATATATTTATTAAGATAACACAAAGTAGTTTTTAGTTAAAATGAGCCCTCCTGCTGTTCTAGTGTTAAGCCAACTCAGCTCTTAAATTTACAAAAATTGCTATACTTAACGTTTTTTACTTGAGACATTGTGTAATGCTACAATAAAAGCATTGAGCAAATTTTATAGTTTTAAGAGTGTTATTAATAAGTATAAAGAAAAAATATTATATCTCTCACGTTCAAAAGAAATAAGTTAAACCGTTAGATTTGGGACTTATTGTATTTGCTATACGTTCATCTTTTGTTATTGGGAGGATGCATTCACAATTTTTATTTAGAACAATTTTAGACTTTAAAAACGTGATGTACCTAGTGAGAAAATCTATATAATTCCTCTAGAAAATATCGGAAAACGTTTCGAAAAGGTATTACAATAATCTTTTCTGTCTTTTTTAGTTTCGCAGAGAAACTCAATTTCTGTCAAATGTCTTAGAGCCTAAGGGGGCGAAATACGTTTCACAGTAAAACAGACAGATTGCTATGTTCGGATGTATGACGCTATTATAAATTTGCTATTTTCTCGATAATCGAATAGCGCAAAAGCCATCTCGGTATTTCCGAACACGTATTTCCAAAATATTCGCTAAGGATAGTTCAAAACTCCTTCTTTTGTTTATTAATTTTATGACATGAAAATAAAATTTCTAAGAGCTTTTGTTAATTAGCGAAGGCCTTTCCAAAACATGATTTTTATTTTTGCCTTTCTAAAAAAAACTTCGTTATTTCAGGTAATATTTTTCCACCAAGAAACTAGAGAAGAAATATTGTTTTTAATTAAGATTTTGGTGCACAGTAAATTTTACTTTTCATCATAAGGAATCAATAGCGTTCTTGACTTAACCATTGGATGTCACTGTCACATCAAAGCGAGGAAATATTCAGAAAAAAAGGGTTTTATTTTTTCTCTGATAGGAGTTGATTAATAAAGGAGAAAATATCTGTGAAACTTAAAGAAATTTATTATAAAAGGGAAGAAAACATTTCTGGGAAAAGAAAATTTTTAGAAATTTAAATAATTTAAGGCAGTGGTTTCCAACATGAAAGGCGCAGACTATTGCTAAGGAAAGCCCCAAAAATTTCTCATAAAAAATAATTTTTATACCATAATATTTATGAAAAACAACACTTAATATCGTAGTGTAACAATAAAAATCCAGTTAAAGTATGTTTGTTTTTATTTTTCGCACATTTTAATGCATATAATTTAATTACTGTATTAAATTTATCCGAAGTGGAAAAATAACGTAGCTCAGTTTTGGATAAATGTTAGTGTATAATATGAATTTTCGAGGTACAGAGCAATGAAAGTGCTTCTCCCGTTTGTGACTTCTTATTTATCCGAAAGAAATGTTGGCAGTGTTTGTAATGAAAACTAAATATTAAACCAGATTAATAGTCTATAAAATGTTATGTGAGGCACTCTCCACACTGTACCCAAGATTTCATAAACTTTGTACCAATAAACGACAGCAACCATCGCATTAAATTTTAATGCTTCAAGTGTAGTTCAATTTGTAATTTAATATAACAAAAATATATATGCTTGTGTATGTTATAGCAAAACGTTGTTATATTCTATTAGTTGAAGTTTTAAGCAATTAGTTCGTAATATAGTTAGTGTTGTTTAAAATATGGCTATATAATAAAACATATTACAAATAAAAGTAAGTATCGATAAAAAATTAGCGATGCATAGTGTCATAAATCTTCGAAACTATGGACCAAAATTAACAGAGAAAATCAAATAAAAATGTTTTATTATAAATTTTTTTTTGAAAAGAAGTTATAATTTTATTTCCCTAACATATGTTTGCAGCGATAAATAAACTTTTCCTTACGTTCATAACATAATTCCATGTGACACATATCGGTATCCATGTAATACAGTCGAGAATGAAATGTTATTTCAAACTCTGATTTAAGCTTTAAAATACAGCCAAAAATAATAGCCAAATGGAAGATCTCACCATTAAAAGTATTTCTGAACAACGCATTTTATTTGATTTAACATAAAAATGAAATTTTGAAAATATTCCTGCTTCCAAATTTAATCAGAGTTATTGTTAGTAACTCAAAATAAATTTGGCAGTTTATAAAATTCTCCAGAAAGTTTTTAAAAAATGCAAAGATGAAGCCAACTTCTTAAAAAAATATATTCTTCAAGCGATAGACACAACAAGTTGGAATAATTTGTAATATAAATAGATGATATGTTTAATGAAGTTGATACTTCTTACTGGTAACAAGATGAATTTTAAACCTTCAGGGAAGTGATTTATTAAGATTGGGATTTTTACATGGTACGTGATGAACCTGTAACCTAATTGTCATATTGTAAAAATAATAATGGTCCCCGTCGAAATCCCATGGGGACCTGAACCGAATGTAACATATTGTTACACATATCTGATAGAAAGGTACATCTTTAATCCTCTAAAGATCATTTTTTTATATGAAACGTTGACGATGGCCAGTTAGTTTTTATTTTTAACTTAAAAATCATTTTCTATGTTAATTAAAACGACTTTTATGCAGATTAAGAATAGAAAATAATGCACAAACTTACCCATCGATATGCATGAAATATAAAAATATGATTCTTACCTGAAATGAAAATAAAAGGTATGAAGAATTAACACTTTTGTTTACAATTTATTTCAAAAGTATATAAATATTATCACATTTATTGAACAGTTTTAAAAATAATGTAAAATGTTAACATTAAGGTTTAACACTACCTTCTAGGTACTTTTAAGTATTTAAAATTTTATACGTAAAAAATAATGGTAAATATAACTATGGACAGAAATGTAATTTTAGTAAAATGTTTCACTAATTTCTAAAGTCAAGGAAAATTTTTTGCAAAGTTTTCTTGAAAATTTGCTTGCCTCAAATCTCCTATAGCAAATTCTAATGCACAAACTATCATAATACTTTTAAATTATATAGCTAATATATTACCTGTGAAACAGAAGATTTTCAGTATCTCTGAAAGTTATTGATTAGTTTTAAACTTTGTACAAAAACTCAACTTTCCTTTAAAAACAAGTAATTTTTTCTAAAAAGGATTCATTGAAATAAAGAAATACGGAGATGTTATATTTCGTTTCATAGCTTAGATAGAAATCAATAAGACATTTTGGCAAAATTTCATTTCATGACTGTAGACACTTTTTGAGAAAGGATATTTATTTCTAACTAAAGAAGCAAAAAATAGTTCACAAAGAAACGCATTTAAGGGGTGACAGGATATTGATAAGTCAAATAGTCAACAGAAATTTTCCCTAACTTTTTTTAAAAATTTCCTAACTCCCTTTGGTAGCATGGAGTTACATCACTGTAACGTCCGTACTGGCATCAATGAGCAACCAGTGTCTCCGTGGGACATCTAACTTCCGATTTGAACTTCGCATGGACATGTAGTATTTTGTACCACGGACATGTAGTATTATGTATTTTTTCCTTTCCTCACTCATTTGTATTCTTACTCATATTATCAATGTTACACCGAAAAAAAATTGCAGAACTGGAGGGCTAAGCCTCAGTTCTTCTTTTTCCCCAGTTCTTCTAGTTCCCAGTTCTGTTTTTAGTTAGTTCTGTTGCTATAAGACTTCGAATTTTTCGTACCCCTCAGCAGTAGGGGAAGAAACATCGTAAGGCAAGCCTGAGGATGGGCAAACTTTTGTGGAAGTGGAAATTCTTTATTTTTAATTTATCGGTACAATATTATTTATTCTGAAATTTTAATAGCTGTAAAAATGATTTCACTTCCTATTCCTTTTTAAGAACATGAAACTCTGAATATAAAGTTTTTAGTAGGCATTTTGGCATTGAAATATTCTATCTGAATATCAACAATAACCTAAATAAGCACCAATCATACTTTATTTCATCACTATTCCCAATGCGCAACATTGCACCGTATTTCCATATGAAATAGTTAATATTAGTACTTGCGCCGAAACTAAAATGACGCTGGCCGAAGCTTAATTCAACATTTCACACGTTGAGATTTAATTCATCAATATTAGTTCCTTCTAGTTAACAACAACAACAAATTGAAAAATAAATAAGTAATAAATAATAAAAAAAGAGTTCTATGTCTTCCTGTTTGAAATAAAGACACCGCTATGCATAAAATGGACCAAGAGTAGAAAGTGATTAGCTCATTAGTCTTACAAACGATTTGTAGATAATCATTTTGCTTATTGTAATTTATTGCCTTATTTAAATAACCTGTATTTTTTAGATTTGTGGATAGAACCTTTAGAAGTGCCGGATTTGACCGGCGAGCTATAATTTTCCCATCCCTAGACTACATGGACACAATAAAATCAGCAATAGTTGAGTCACCACTTTGTTTTTAGAGTTCGAGCCTCTTCAAACTTTGACACATCTTTTCCAGGCATTTGACCCTATAGAAGCGAAGTTATATATTAGTGAAAAGAAAAAAAAAATCTAAAATATACGAGAACGTCCAGGAGCGTAGTGAGAAATTTTCCACAAGGGGGATTTCCCTTATTTCAACTGGTATCTCAAAATTTAGTACAGTAATCCTTCTATATGTAACATATGTATGTATCTATCCGTAAGTAGAAATGTACAACCCGCCCTCTGGTATAATCCTCTCTCCACCCTTTGCTACGTCACTGTATTCGGGCAATACATATAGAAAGTAGATAAATTCTATAATGGAGTTCCGAATATTACTTTTTTAAAAGTAACAGTGTCCTCAAGCAGTAAGTCTTGCTCTCATTTTGTATATAGTGTGCATTGGATTTTAAGATTTAAATAATTTTTCTCATCAAACCTGGTTTTCGCTTTTGCTATGTTGTGTAATTGCGTTTGTTCTCTTTGATATTAACTTATCTCACAATTTAGTATAATAAATTGCAGCTGTTATTTTTAAGACTTATTTGTATTGATATACCTAGTTTTAATCTAAAAAAATATAATATTCATTTAAACAAGAGATTTTAAAAACGAGTTTTTATATTATCCACTAAAATGCAATACTAAGTCTTGCGAACTTGAAATTAGAAAATATTTTACATTTTCAATTAAATTCTTTCTCAAATATAGTTCATAACACTATATATTTAAAGCAAACGCTATTTAAAATCCATTCATAAACTATTTAAATGTAAATAATGTTAGAAATTTTAAAACATAAGAAAGCATACTAAAATTCTAGCATTAAAGTTTCAAAATCTAAAATTTTATAAAAATAATTAAATAATATGATATATAAATCATAATACACATCTACGTTCATCATTACACGAAATTTCAAAAAAGCTATTAGGAAAACTTTCTGAGATATCATGTGCACAATCTAAAAAATAGGAAATCTGAGGAAAAACATTTTGAAGCTTAAATTATACATGAACGTGACAGATGATGCAAATAATTTAATTCGCTATAACTTTCGTTCCATTAGAGATACGGCAAGAGTAATGATATCAAAATGTGCAGAAATGTTTTCAGTTTCATATAAAAAAAAACATTTTATGCCCCAACGGGACTTACAAGTGCCGCTCAATATAAAATCAAATATAATTTAAACTATTTCATGCATTCCAACGGGGCTTCTCGGTCTTTTTATTCAATATTATAATAATAAAAATTATTACTGTAAATGGATAATTTTTTTTGTATTTTCAAACATTTTTGTATCTTTTAAAATTGAATATAAAATATATTAAACAAGTTTACTAAAAGAATATGGATAAAAAAAGTTAAATTCAAAATTTTCCAAATTCAACAGTCGTGAAACTCCTTAAAAATTTTAAGGAAGTTATAATATTCGAAAGAATTAAAAAAATAACGGAAAGAGGAGGCTAAATTTTTTGAAGAAAGGTTGGATTTACAGTAAATCAGGAAAATTAATAAGACTATAGTTGCTATTTTAGCTTTATACAACTGGATATTATTTTCTGTGTACTGTATTTTTGTATAATGTAATAAGCATATTTAAAAATACTTCTATTTTTGCGTTTTTATTTTAAGTGGTATTTAAATACGTAGTTACTAATTAAAGCTATAAAAGATTATTATAATAAATCATTGGCCTTATGTAAATACAAAACTATTTTATGCTCCTCCTATGTATGATAGACAATAAAGGACTTAATGCTTCTATATACTGCAAAAGGTGATAAAACTGTACAAAAACTGCAATTATTACACAAAAGTTGCATTTATAGTTATGCTAATTAAGGCGGCCTTTTCACTTACTGCCTATGTTAAATGTGACTTTTTATGGTTAAAAAGGTACCTCCCTTCTGATATAAACAGTTATTTACTGCAGATATACATTATTTGAGAATAAGAAAAAATCTATGAAAGCAATTATTTACAATTTTTTTCTACTCTATAAACACCGATTTCCAGTATCCATACTTTAACTTTAGATTTACAAAAACTTTGACTCCAGGTTTTGTAAAAACAAAAGAAATTAAGGCATTTTTTAATCCTAAAACGCAAAGAACGTAAAATTAACAAATAGTAAATTTCAAAAAATTACATACATTGTAACAACGAATTTAGTGTAAGTACATACCTTAAGTGCAACAGCTGAAATAATTCGCTTACTCCCATTTGAGGTTTCGATATAATCATTTCGGAAGTCAGTTTTGTACCGATTGTAATTTCCCTTTCGATGCTTGCGTGTCAGATTTCATCGGTAATTAGTGACCTAGTCCTGAGATCAATCTCTCAGTTATACATGTTACACGCGGTAGTCTGATCAAACTAAACTGAACGGAGCATGCATGATTTGACCTTGTGTGCAGCAAATGAGTGTCAATATATTGAACTGCAAAATTGTGTTGAGTGATCTGTCACTTCGATTTATGCAACTAGTTTAACGGAATAACCCGTTTCAGTGCTAGCTGTCACATGTCTCTAAAGCAGGAAAAAAGATTCAAGTGTGCTCTAATTACTAAATATATAACGATATAATATTTATAACTTAAATAATGTATTCTGATTAAATAGATATAAAGAGATTAAAAAGATCTAATTTATTTATGAAATTTTTATCACATTTAATACATATAATGGGTAAAGAGGCTAACTCTTTAAGGAGCACCATTAGAAATTCTTTGTGATTCATTTAAATTAGTTAATAAATGTTATCTATGGAAATTATAAATGGCAAATATAGAAAACCTTTTTTTAATCCGTTGGGGACGGGCTGAGGTAGTTAGTGGAATAAATGTGAAATCACTCCTTGTAAAGAATGAAAATATACTTACTTATTTTAATTATATTGGGATAACAATGAATAATTACAATTTAAATGCTCTAATAATTAAATGGCTAAACATTTATCGGTATGTCGTTGATAGATACTTCTTTATGGTGGCATAGACGACAAAAATTAACTTCGTAATTTTTCATACTAGTGTTTGATATTATTATGGAAAAAATGTTCTTTGGTTTTATTTTAATAACGTAACGCCAAAGATGTCAACAGAGACGAATAAGCAATGATTTAAGAGTAAAGAGTAATATTTGATTTCTACTCGTAAGTTCTAAAACGTCTAATAAGTCAGTAAATCCCCCCCACACTAAAAACAGGTTGCTAATGTAGTACAGTTAATTTTAATCACACAACGCGTTGTTTCTCACATATGCATTGCTATGTGAACGATTTTCTCACCTTACAGCTTTTTATTTTCGTTTTTCTGAAAGCTGCTGTAAGCGTACTGAATTCCCGTTTGGCAAACTCGTTTTCTTGATTCCCCAAATTATGTTTTTGATCTTTATTCGTTCGGAGGTTGAAGTAGTGCTTTTTATCACTACTAGGTACTCCGTAAAAACCAGCTAGCTACCTTGACCTAGGTTGCTAATGTAGTTCCACCTCATCCCCTGGTGCCCACATAAAAGTGGCAAAACCAAAGCACTTACTTATCCTGGAAAAAAAAGATCTCAGAGCCCCGCAATCGGAAAAGTAATGCTTATTACTCATTGTATTACTCTAAAAAACATCATAAAAAATATATCATCATAAATACTCCGTAAAAACCAGCTAGCTACCTTGACCTAGGTTGCTAATGTAGTTCCACCTCATCCCCTGGTGCCCACATAAAAGTGGCAAAACCAAAGCACTTACTTATCCTGGAAAAAAAAGATCTCAGAGCCCCGCAATCGGAAAAGTAATGCTTATTACTCATTGTATTACTCTAAAAAACATCATAAAAAATATATCATCATAAATACTCCGTAAAAACCAGCTAGCTACCTTGACCTAGGTTGCTAATGTAGTTCCACCTCATCCCCTGGTGCCCACATAAAAGTGGCAAAACCAAAGCACTTACTTATCCTGGAAAAAAAGGATCTCAGAGCCCCGCAATCGGAAAAGTAATGCTTATTACTCATTGTATTACTCTAAAAAACATCATAAAACTCTAACTTAAGAATTCTCCTAATCAATGGACAATACATTTCAAATAACTGAAGTTGAAAAAGTTTCCCACTCAACACCTTAAAAAAGTACTGACATTAATACGAAAAAAATATTCTTCGCCGAACTAATATTAATAACGGAATAACAGAGATATTAAAACAGAAGAATAAGCAATAATTCAAGAATATAGAGTGAGATTTGATTTCCAGTCATAAGCTCTAAAACCACTAATAAAGTCAGTAAATCACCACTGGCAGCAATTAAAAAAATGGCAGAAAGAAGGCCGACATATCTTATCGCAACTTTAATTTGGAAATGTGTAATTTACGAGTCTAAGTGAGTATAATTATAAGTCCAGCTGTTTCCCTGCTCGGCATAATTAAGTCGAATTAACATATAATAATTTATGTGGCCATAACTTTCGAAAGAGAAACTTTAATATGAAGTGTTTTAAATTCATTCGAAACACGTGTAAAGTTTTCCTCCCAACTTTATGCAAGATAAGCGAGTTAAAAATAAGGCGTACAGATACAGATTTAAATTAGACTTTAACAACTTTCAGAAATTTTAAATACAATTATCAGAAACAGAATATGCTTATAATATAACAAATTTTGTGAGTATATTTTATCGTTAAAACTAATTGTTGTAAAATACTGCAATAAATAAAGTTCCGTAACATTGGCGAAAATTTTGAAGTAGCTTGTTATGTATGTTGAAATGGAATGGAATAATTACCTACTCCATATTTTATAATTAATACACAAAAAACGAAATTAAAGCCCAATTTGTAGCTCTGTGTTTACTATGAGCTTTAAATTTTGCTATATCACTTACAAACACTGATTTGATACTCTAATTAAATTGTTTTTTCCCTTTCATCCATATTTCATAAAGCTACAATTGCCTATCTGAAAGGAGTTTAATGAAATATCGGCTAAGCTGAGCTAAGCAACATTTTACTATAATGAAGTTTACAATGCTAAACTTTAATAAACTAGATCACCTACATATATTTAGTAGGCTGGGAGGATAGATTAAAAGAAAAGATTCATGGCTGATTCTAATTAAGTATATTTGTCTTTTGTTTGTTTATTCCGTTAAGTTTTTTGCCAAGACGTCTAGATAAAACTGGGTACTGATATCCCCCAAACCAAACCATTAGATAAAAACGGTACCAATATCAGTTCTGTGTATTAATCCAATAAACCAACCACAAGATTTTCCATTGAAATAAATGTTAAGAACAGACTACAGGAATTGTTTATAAGTGTATCTGTTATATGTTTGCTATAATCCAATATTAATAATTTCGCATGGAACGAAAGTAACGTATTTAATGTAGGCAGACACGAACACGGATTTCGCCTAGGGAGGATTTCGACAAACATTTCACAAAGCTAAGTATGTCATGTTACACTAAACTATAAAAAATACAAAATGTACCTGAAGTCAAAATTACATTTTACTTATTTAATCTACTAATCATTTTGGCATATCATTTATTTAGTCGAACTACATCAAAAAGAGCTGAAATTATGAGGTACTGCAAAACAATTAAAATTTAACTAATAAATATAAAGAGATTATAAATTAAAATTTAATCTGTCTTTTTCTTTGTCGATTAATTGATTACATCCTTTCGAAATTTCCATGAATGTTTCAAAGAGTAAAAGAGGTATTCTAACAGTATTGCATCTCTCAAATATTTCTTCCATCCTAATATCAATTTTGCTCTTAGGGTGTCGAGGCGGGACTCAAGCTCGTTAGCCCTCCCCTGTGTTCACGCCAAAATGTAGGTTTGGAATTTTCGACTGTAGACTGTATGAAAATAGGATTCATATTGAAATACAGTAAACGTTCATGGTATGCACCTAAACATACATTAATGATTGGTTAAGTAATAATACAGCTAGGAACAATTTAATGGCTGAATCTTCTTCGGTGGGAAAATCTAATAATTTTAATGGCTGTAAGCATAAATACAAGTTTAAATCTACACATAAAAGCTACAAATTCGAACTTCAAATATTAAAGTTCAGTTAATTGTTTACAACAGTATTCTTAGTTTCAAAGAAAAATTCTATTGATCGCTTGAAGTTTCTCTTTCCCTTACTGCACGTTCCTTGGTATAAATCCACAGATTTCTGTATTTTGTCTCTTATACAACTACAAGTCTAAATTCTATCTCGAGTAGATAAATATCCAATGTAATAGAGAGAACGAGAAGATACTGGAAAACATTTAATGTAATAATTTTCAAAACATGTTGTTTGTTTTAAGCAATTCAATAACTAACACGTTGATTAACACACCCTTCGAGAAATTTTATAATCTTGAGATGTTTCATTCTTTATGGTCAAACCAATTTATTATTTTTTATTTCATAATACATGGGAAAACCTTTAATATCACAGGAGAAAATATAAGATATCTTTTTCAATAATAATCTACAACTTTATTTTATTAAAATCAAGGCAAAGGGTGAAAATGAAATGTCGTCTCATAAAAATATTTTATTCTTCAAGTCTTCAAGAATCATAAATATGCAGAGATATGCGGGGTGTACAGCAAGTGAGTTACTTTCAAAGTTAAATATTTCGAAAACAAAGATGGATAGAAGAATACGATTAACTATATGTTTATCGTTAAAATTGTAAGACATTTTATACAAATTTAAAATAGTTTCAGAAACTTCTAAAAGATGGTGCTGCAATCGTCATTACATATATTGCTCTAAGTCTAGAGTGATGAATTCCACCACTCGCTGTGAGCTCCACCGTTGAAATGTGAAGGGAGGTTATTGTACAGAAGGAAAAATTTGAAACCATTCAACCACCTGTTTTTCTGGTACTGAAATACTGTGGGTAAGAATACAGTTCTTCGGTAATAATGCAAATTTTTGTAGATGATTTAGTGCTCCAAAAGAACCCGAGGAAAATACCATTTGCAAGCCTTTCGCTAAATTCCAATAGACAGGAGGCATGGCTCATGATCTAGTAGGGAATGTTGACGCTCAGGCAAACTCTACATAATCCTTAAAATGTTGCCATTTTTTCTAGAAATATTCAGCAAAGAATGGTAGCAGGGATTCGTTTGAAACATACCAACATGCAAAATATACTGAGACGATGCTGATACGATATGTACTGAATACAGCGTCATATGTTAGCCAGTTTTGCAACTGTTTCAAAACTTCTATACAAAATTCCTACAGTCTTCACAATAAATAAACGTTTACCACATTTTTCTATCTTCGATTTTTTAATTTTGAAATTAGGTTTCCTTTGAAGGACATCCAGTGCATGTATATATATATATATATATATATATATATATATATATATATATATATATATATATATATATATATATATATATATATATATATATATATACACACACAAATGATTTTAGTCTATTCTTCAAGTGTACTTCAAGGGAATACACAAAAATTGAACACCTTGCATTTAAAATGGTTCCAAATGATAAAGCAGCATATAAAATGTTTAAATTTTATTATTATTATTATTATTATTATTATTATTATTATTATTATTATTATTATTATTATTATTTGTAACAGGTTAAAAATATTTTGCCTGTGAGAAAAAAATTACAACAAGTTTATTTAGTTAATTTAATTTAATCAAAATTTTAGAAACGTTAGTAGCTGAAAGTACAGGTATATGAACATATTAGGGATATTTTACAGACATCGCTAACATAAAACAAGATTAAAAGCTAAATATATAATCGAAATTTGTTTTAATTCATAATGTGTAGTGCGATCTCAAATAAATTATTTTCATGAGATAAAACTTTTCTTTCAGAAAAAATCCTGTCAACTGCACAGTTTTATTTTAGGAAAGATATTTAATATTAACTAGTAGTTAGAAATATATAAAAGAGAAAATATCACCTTATTAAGCATAGCATTCAAATGTTGTTAGATAATAAGAGAAAAAAATGTATACTGAAGCGAAAAATGTTTTTTACACTTTTATTTTTTTGCCTTAGTAAGAGATTAAAGACCTAATAAATATAAAATTGTATACAACAAAATGCTTCTCTTTAATGCCGATAAAAAATATTCAATGATAGACGAAGCCGAGAAAAAAATTAATCACTTTTTATTCAGAAATTCATTTATCTTTCTCATAGCATAGATGACATTTTTTTAGTCTTTTGTCCAAAACAAAAGAATGCAATATACTTAAAAAAATCAGCTTTGTTGCAGTGTTTGAGTACTGAGGAATATTTAAAAAACAATTCATAAAAAATCGCTTAATTGGTGAAATAACTTTTTAATTTAACATTAATGAGTTCATAAATTTTGATGAAAGTATAAAGCAATACTTTTTTTATAACGGAAAAACTTCTAAATATTATCTTCATCATTACAACTATGGACTAAATGGTTAACTTGCTAGAGGATAAATAAAGCATCTTAAACATAGTTTTAGCCGCAAGGTTCTTTTACAGGAAGTACTACTGGCAATAGTCATTAAAGAAATTAATTTGAAAAGTACCACAAAATATTCATTTTGTATGTATAATATGTAGATTTTTCGGCTCTATTAAATTATTTTCTTTTTTGTTTATTGTGTATGCATTTATAAACTTCATATTTATTTGACCGCAATTTATTTACACGATTAGAAAACAATCAAGAATTTGTGTTTACTTCGGTAATAATAAAATAAAGCATCTTAAACATAGTTTTAGCCGCAAGATTCTTTACATGAAGCACTATTGTCAGTATTCATTAAAGAAATTAATTTGAAATGTACCACAAAATATGCATTTTATGTGTATAATTTGTAGATTTTTCGGCTCTATTAAATTATTTTCTTTTTCATTTATTGTGTATGCATTTATAAACTTCATATTTATTTGACCGCATTTTATTTACAAGATTACAAAACAAACAACGATTTGTGTTTACTTCAGTAATAATAAAATAAAGCATTTTAAACACAGTTTTAGCCGCAAGATTCTTTTATATGAAGTACTACTGTTAAAATTCATTAAAGAAATAAATATGCAAAGTACCGCAAACTATGCATTTTATATGTATATGTAGATTTTTTGGCTCTATTAAATTATTTTCTTTTTTATTTATTGTGTATAAATTTATAAACTTCATATTTATGAGACCGTATTTTACTTACAAGATTACAAAACAATCAACGATTTGTGTTTACTTCAGTAATAATAAAATAAAGCATCTTAAATATAGTTTCAGCCGTAAGGTTCTTTTACATGAAGTACTACTGTCAATATTCATTAAAGAAATTAATTTGAAAAGTACCACAAAATATGCATTTTATATGTATAATATGCAGAGTTTTCAGGTCTATTAGATTATTTTCTTTTTATTTACTGTGTATGCATTTATAAACTTCATATTTATGAGACCGCATTTTATTTACAAGATTACAAAACAATCAACGGTTTGTGTTTACTTCAGTAATAATTTGACGAGAAAAAAAAGTGAAAGCTTAAAAAAATAAAATCTTAAATTCAACTATTAATATCAAAGTAAGCTATAATCATCTTAAGTAATAAGCTTTATGTAACAAGGAATGAAATTAAAATAGAATATTTATTGTCTTCACTCTCACGGACGTTTGATATACTGGAATAGTAATACTATGGTCCTAAATTTCAGCCTATTGAAATGAAAAATGCTTTTGAGAAACACAAAGAATGAATAATTCAATTCTACATTTATAAGTCTTTCGAATCATACATACGGAGATCAAATCTCTTTTTATATTTCTAGCACACTTTAAGTCCAATATCGATTTTTCACATTATACCTCCAATTTTGTCACTTTATGTACCTCCTAATTACTGCTTAATACACGTTTAAAAACTGCTGCGTTCTTTTAGAGCTTAGTAGATAAACCAGATTATTTCAGAAGATGTCTAAAAATTATAGTCATCAGAACTTCTTGGAAAACATAATGCTATTAGAAGATTATATGTATATATATAAAAAAAAACTTTAAGAATACTTTTATGATTTACAAGTTTCGATTAATAGTTGTCAGTTTATAGCCTGTAATCAGCGGGTCTAATACCTCCGTAATCCGGTGAATCCTTTTTAAAAGTGGTTATAGGATGATGTGCTTTATTACCTCGAAAAGGCTTTGAAATAGAAGGATCCATCTCGAATTATAAAGAGGAAATACGCGTTTTCTTCTGGTTATAAGTCCCTCCACCTATGGTTATAAGTCCCTCCACTACTAAAGTATTACCCTGCATGTATTCTCCACAATACGTACTAGTATGGTCTAGTATGGTACTAGTATGGTCTCATGTGTATATTATTCATTATGTGTGGAGGCATTATGTATGGAGTATAGAGTATCATTATGCATGGTCTCTATGTATTAGTGTGGTCTCATTAGCGATGGAGTACCAGGGCTAATGCGACCACAATAGTACATAGAGACCATAGTACATAGAGATCATAGTACATAGAGACTATAGTACATAGAGATCGTAGTACATAGAGACCATAGTACATAAAGATCAAAGTACATAGAGACCATAGTACATAGAGATCATAGTACATAGAGACCATAGTACATAGAGATCATAGTACATAGAGACCATAGTACATAGAGATCATAGTACATAGAGATCATAGTACATAGAGACCATAGTACATAGAGATCATAGTACATAGATATCATAGAGCTCCAAACCCCAACGAAACCAAAACAGTACAGTAACATGTTTTTGGATGCTTAACCATGCTTAACCTTTAAACCCTACTATACTAGTTCAAACTGATAAAAACTCGACCATCTTTATCACTAAAATCTACTTATATAACTACTTTTATTCTACATTATCAAAAGTACGGAGTGTCAGAATAATCACCATAAAAAAAAACTAAATTCCTAAAAAATAACAGTGGAAAATAATGATGCTGATTACATAATTCATTATAATAACTTAATACTCATAATTATCCGCGTTAAAACAGAAATTTTAATAAAAACAAATTCTTCAATAATGCAAATTCCCTTCAATATTCTACTCGGGACAATGATAATAATGTACCAAAATAGTATTAACAACAACATGAAGGATAAAGAAAAAGTTATTGCATAAGTCATTAACGCCCAAAAATTTGTCGTTGTTGAATAACAAAAATTCCAAAATTAAATTTTATTCTTAAAATGCTTATATAAGACAAGTGATTCTTTTAAAGATTAAGTACAGAATACATTGTTACTAATTAAATAATACTTAATGGAAATAAACTGTATTTTAAATATTTTGAAACGGTTATCTTCTGTATTTTATATAAAAATGGCATTTATATTTTAATTACCAGAAGTTACGAATGAGTCTTAGTCGCTATTTTAATTAGCTAAAGCAATAATTATTTTTTATTAACTTTTAAATATTTTCTATTTTTTATTTATCACTTACTGCTAATTATTATTTATGATTCATTTATAATTATATTTAATTTTGCGAAAAAAATAATGTAGTTTTAACCAATTTGTATGTATTTTATTTATTTATATTGAAGTGGAATGAAAAAATATTTAAACAAAGACACCTAAAAGATTTTATTGAATTATT
Source organism: Pardosa pseudoannulata (assembly GCA_032207245.1). NCBI lineage: Eukaryota > Metazoa > Arthropoda > Arachnida > Araneae > Lycosidae > Pardosa > Pardosa pseudoannulata. The sequence goes on from CM063502.1 coordinate 94,984,003, forward strand.
TCCAAAGACACATCAGTCAGTGTCATCAGACAGACAGTTTTTATAAATGGTATCAATAATTTTTTTTAGTTACTAATCCATATTTTTAGCATGTGGAAAACCATACATTTTCCGCAATAAATTTTTATCATAAATCCCTTTTTTAATGTTTTTAATGTTTGAAGATTTTAAATATTGAAAGTTTGTTTTTAAATAAGGTTTATATAAGTATTAATATTTTAATTTTTATCAATATATCAAATAGTTACAATATTTTCCTTTTAGAACTATCAAACCATGTTCTTATCACCGTGTCAAACCGTGTTCTTATCACTTGAAAAGAAATACATGTTCCAACATACATTTAAATCCTACATTGTGCTTTTAATGCTTTTCATGCTTAGACATTTTAACTGTTGAAATTTTACTTTAAATGAGGTTTACATTAAAAAAAAGTGGGGAGAAAGAATATTTGGGACAAAACATTAACCGGAACAAGATATTTTTATTACAACTTATTCATTTCCCAACGGCTTCTATCAAGAACCCTAAAATTAAAACAAAATGGTATAAAGAAGTTGTGTAAATAATGCGCCTTACTTCCCGAAGATCAAGCAGGAAATAAGATTAGATTAAACTAAAAAAAAAAAAATAAAATCAGGTATTACTTTTTAAAAAACCTCCAAACTGTCATCAGGACAAACTAATCTGAGAATATTTTCTTTTCATTACAAAAGTATGAAGTTGAAAACAGAGAAGAAAATTTCATTGCGAAGAAGTTTGTCGAATATGTTTGTGTGTTGAACTGCTCTTTTTATTCTGGGAATGTATTTTTTTCCACTGACCGCACAAAATCGGAAGTGAAGTTTCCTTTAATGTGGAAGGAGAAAAATAAATTGAGAAAAAGAAAAATGAACACATTGCGAGAAATTTCTTTTCGTAGCAATTTCATAGGAAACACAATTTTATCCGGTGCTTTTTCTTCCGGATTCCGACCACAATTTTCTCAGTATTTTGTCCAAATGCGAATTTGCTTTAAATCATGAATTTTGATTTCTATGCTTCAATTCCGATTTATCAAATGAAAATTAGGTCGGCGAACTGGATAAGTGTTCATTAAGAAATTTAACCAATAGATTCATATCTCATTGTTTCCATCAGTGGTATGGCATTAATATATGCAGTATTTATCATTTTTACTTATAAAATAGTAATAGCTGAAAAAAATATTGTGTCTGCGTGTGAGTGAAGACATACTAATAAAAGTTAAATGAAAACACAACAATTTATAATTTTAAGGAAGATATAAGAACACATAAATATTTTTGATTCTGTCTGCAAGTGAAAACATTACGTTGTTATATAAATATAGATTTTACTTTTAGTCTGATATCAGTTTGATAGATAAACAAATTTCTTTAAAAATATTCTTTTAGACTATTCATGAAACAGCAAGAACTAAACTTAACTTTAGAAGGCTATTCTGTTTTTATGAAACATTGTTACTATTGTTATTTAATTATAGTTTTTACTATTAATCTGATGTTATTTATAGATAGATAAACAAAATTTTTAAAAATATTCAATGAAAATACTCGTACTACAGCAAGAATTATACTAGAACTCAACCCTAGATTACTGTCCTGTTTTAACCGATCTCTGTTTATATTGTTAAGCCTGCCTGTATGCAACCTTTAAAATATTTATTTTTAAGATAATAAATGCAAGAAATACATAATTTCATAAAAAATGTTTTATTTCACATGCGATTTATTTACATCGTTTAACAGTTTATTATTTTAATCACAAAACGCCTCCAAGACATGACTATAACGTTCTAAAGAAAATTATCTATTTTATGTGTATATAAAATATAATGTACACAAAAATCATTATTAACACTACAGTGTACTTTCAGTTTGGGAATATTTGCATGAAAATTTGATATATCAATTATGAAATGTAATTAAGACGAAGAATCAAAAAGTATGGGCCGAACTATGGCCCAAGTGTTAGTGTCTGGCCTTCGGTATCGGAGTTCATGGGGTCGAATCCCCCTGTGGCATGTAAATTCGTAGCTGATCGGAATCGGCTTTAAACTGTAGGTCCCAGTCTCATTAACCCTCATGTTGAAAAAAGTAAACCGCATATCTCCAAACCAAAAAGTATGATTTAATATCCATTACCGTTAACTAACATAGTTATTGCCATAGAAGAAAATTGAATTCTTACTAATAATTACTTTATATTAAAAAAATTCGAATTTTTTAACTATTTAAAACACTCCACGTGTATTTTTAACCGTCCTATACTTTCTAAATTTACCCCTCCCCCATAGTTAGCTTGTATAATATGGAATTAGAAGTTAACAGCAAAATTATATCCTTTTTGATATTAAAAGATTATACATATTTTAGTTTAATTGAATAAGTTTAGTTTAGTTTAATTGTTAGTTTAATTATTGTTATTTTTTGTAACTGCATCTCCAGTGAATGGTTATTGATAGCAAAAATCCAAGGCCTAAAAGGTATCCTATGAACGAAAGTGACCCTATTATACGGAAAAGGTATGCGGATGAAATATTTTCAGTATCACAATGCTAATTTTGAAATAGATAATAATTAATAACTTTTAAATTTATTACCTTGAAATTGTAAATACTTTCATATAAACATATTGTTAATTAAATACTAAATTTTCAAAAAGAATGGTCAAAAACAAAATAATTAATTTTGAAATATATCTGCCCCTAAAATGTCAGAGAAAACATAATATTGTTTTAGCACTAAATACACCTTTATAATTAAAAATGAACAAGATTAGTGATTTTCTACTTTTTAATTAGCTTCAACAAATATAATAGCATTTCGGGCTAGAGTTTTGTTAAAATTACAACAGAAAATAAAATCTTTGAAACAGCAATAATATCTATATTCTAAATTTGAACTTCGCTAAATATCATAAAACTTTAAAATCTTCTCTGGTAATAAAAAAGTAATTACTCTACTTTTCCTATACTCTCCCCCATAAACAGTGGGGCATATATAAATTCAGCTAGCACCTTGCTGAGATATAACCGAGTAACAACCCTACCACGTTTAGAACGTTATTCCCATGTGATATAAGTCGTAAGAGTTTAGCATAATCATACCAATTTTAATGGTGAATACATAACATATTGATGAGATTGCAAATGTGTATGCATGCTCCTAACTTACGCTATGTTCATGTCATTTATCAAGTTTACTCCGCGTGCTATTATAGAACATGTATTAAACCCCAGAACCTTTAATAAAATAGGCAGTAGATTTCGGCCGAGTTTCCAGTGATTTTATTTATTATGCAGTCATATCAACAGGTATTCTATTAAATTACCAATATTTAAATAGAAGAGGAAAAAAGATATAACTCACTGATATTTCACTGTTGAAGGACATTAAATAGGTTTTCCCCTACGGCAAAGTGTTCATCCTCTTTCTTTATCATGCAAAGAGGGTCATTTTATCAATCTCCCGGGGCGGAGAAATTTTATTAACCACCTGTTGCTGATAAGCTCCATATGAAAAAGATTCATCGGCATCAAAGGTTACGAACAATGGAAAGAAACACACGTAAAACTCCTGATGCAGAAGCAATGGGTGAGAGTTCATTTTAAAGAAACGCGACGATCATATCCTGACGACTCGGAAGAACTGACAATATTCCATTTCAAATCATAATAGTTGGGGGTTTTATGTAAATAATCTTAAAAAAAAAAGTCTCACATACCAAATTATATGGACTCCTCCGAATTTTTTTATAGCCCTTTCTTTACAGAAACGACTAAAGATTTAAAACTGAAGATTTTTACCTGAGATGAGAAATCCATTTAAACGGAGTATTGCGAAATTATCTGCCGAAGAAACGTTACAATAATCTTCAGTTATGTCCATAACCAAACTTCAACTTTACATGGCGATGATTAACAATCCATTTTGATTAGTTTGAATTACCTTAACATATTAATTTTCTATCATAACTTTATGGCTTATATTAAAAATGTTCATTTATACAAGCATTCTTGGAAATTGTCTATAGATGAACTAATATAAATCCGAGAAAAAATAGCCATACATTGAAGCCCAGAAAAAAATAGCCATAAATTGAGTGAAAGATCCAAGTGATGAAAAAGTGAAGATTTCATACCGTTCATAAAGTTGTATGTGGGAAGACGTGGCTTTTCTCAACTTTCAATGATTTACCATCTTAGCCAGGGAGCGAATTTATTCATCAGTTTGTTTATAAGTATGGTTTATCATTTATAGATAACTATTTTCTAAACAGATTTTTTAAACTGGAATTACTAAAAATTTTCACTAAATTTTCCAACTACCGTACTTCTTTTTTATTTAATAAGTAGTAGTTTACACAATAATTGACACGCGTATTTTTAATGGGAAAGTAATTTAGGCACTTTATATCATTCTACGAGATATAGTATGAAGTAAATTTCACTTATGTAAAGTCATGTTAATATTATTTTGTAAAAACAAAGTTTGCGACTTTAACCAGTTTCAAAATAGCAAACTATAGAATGTCAACGGTCTCTTGTACAAATTTAGCGACATCTATGAAAAATGCTAATTACTTTGAATATAAGTCCTACATATATAAGGATAAACCAGTCTTCTGCTTTTTTGCTACTTATCTCTTTCTTACGATGTATTCTCTTGAAAGAATCGTAGGTTTAAATATGTGTAAATATATAGATACACACACACACACAAAAAAAAAATAACCCAAACATATAAGGTCGTTTTTCAATAACTTTTATCTCCACTTTAGTAGGCACAGATGTTTCCTTTTTTTAAGCGAAGTCATCTATTTTATTATGGAAACTTCATATAGGATGTCAACATATGAGGGATTAACACAAATACACCCCAATCTTAGGAAATCGAACTTACGACCACTGTATGGAAGGGTGAACCTCTATACAGTACGGGCAAGATAAAAACATAAATACTTGTAAATGACCAATAATAGAAAAATTACATAGATTTCAATAAATATACTGAATGTCCGATATTTAAGGATTCCTAATTACCATGTAGTCTAAAACAACAGACTTGAAATGAAGCAAATAAAGCAGATATTGACACATTAGAGAATGACACATTCTGTCGCAAATACAGGAATATTATGCTTATAACATCCCAGAGACAAAAATTTGGAAAATATGTGTTAATATTTACTCATTTAAGTTAAAATCCTTTAATAAAATGCTGCTGCTAATGGAACAGTTAATTTTACATCTATACAGAGCATTTATGGTTTATTCTGGTTTTATGATCATATATGCATCACCATTCTCTATTCAGGAATCATACAAATATAACTTGAAATCTAAAATGAAATTCCAAGTGACATGCGGTATTGTGCTATTTGAATGTAAAGTCGCACTATTGTATAGACCGACTTTACATTCAAACAGCACAATTTGGCCATTGAATGAATTTACATTCAAATCGAGCTATTTAGCTATTGGTTAGGTGCTCATAAAGGAAATAATCGATTTCTTTCCCAAATGTGTTACATAAAATGTAGTGGATAAATACTTACGATACAAAAGTTTCTTATATTTTCTAAATACATAATGATGATTCTAAGTGTCAAAGGTATAAATTAGATTTCTATAGGTGAATACTAAGATAACAAATATAACAGTTTAAAATAGTATTAATTTATGGTCCGAGATTTTACAGATGTTTTTATCATTATATAAATTAGAATTTAACCCCTTAAAGCACGAGTTTAGTTTAGAAAAAATTATAAAATATGACATATTTTCTTCTCAGATAAGGGATATATAGGTACAATGTAAGTTATTTTTTGCAATTTCAGTTTTGGGGGTGACTAGGGAGCTTGGAAAGAGTAAAAAGTATATAAAAAAATTGTTATACAAACAAAGTGTAAACGATTTTATTACATGCTTAATTTGAATTTCGCCCGTGTCAGACACGGGCAAATGCGTTAAGGGGTTAAACGCACTATACATACCAGAAATACCCAAGCTTAAAACTTAATATCATCAGAGTATACAAGCGTAGATCTCTTAATACATATCATTTTCAATAAATTTATTACTTTTAAATAAAATTTAGAAAAATATATACTTCAACAACAAAATGAATTTTAGGCCAAAGTTTATTTTTCTCTTGTAGAGTAATTAACCAGAAAGACAGGTTGATGTTAAATTAAATAAAAAAGTACAGATTGCTTATATAAAAGCTTAAAGCATGAATGGCTATATTTTTCAATTTTGTTAATGTCATCATCGCACAAAGAAACTCAACAATTCACAAATACCAAACAATGTAACATAACTAAATGTAAATCAATGAAATATGCACCTTTCCGGTGAATTATGTAGACATATATCATAAAGGAGCCCCGAGGGAGATGGATTCATTTGCTTAATCAGCCTTAGCATAAATATTCCTAACTTCAGTTGGGAGATTAATGCCTAAACACTACCTACACAGAGAGAGTACGGATGTTAGGAACGAGTGCGAGAAAACTAGCAGAATGACGTCACTGATCCACATCCAATTTAAACCCTCCCTTGGGGAAGGCTTCCCTGGAGCGTGAAGCGACGGATTAAGACGTTCTCGCCGAAGACGAATTGCAGAAAGTTGGGCTTTGTGTGATGCAAGTGTGATCCCAAGACAGAAAGTCCATCTCTGTGATACTCACTAAACTCTATCATCAGTTGCACGGCTGTGGCTTCTTAAGGGACCCCAAACCGCTGTTAAATCAACAAAATTGAGTTACGGCGCGGAAGCCGGTTAAATTAAACAGTAGACATTCAGGAAGGGAGCCACTGTTCATACAGTTATTAACGTCGGCGAAGATTATATTACGAAGGTAATAGTGTCGCTGAAGAAGCAGTTAAAGCAGAGTTATCTCGAACATCAAGAGATTTTACAAAGAATGAACGGAGATTACAAGCATAATATTATTGTCGGGGAGGCAAAGTAATTAAGGCCAAGTCTCAAGATTTTCAAGTATTAAACTTTAGCTTTATTTTCTGTGCATAAAGACAGATTTTGTGCCGAAAGAGATTTTAGATGTTAAAAAACAATTACGAGAGTGTATTAAATTTTTAAAAGTAATTATTACCGAATTTACTTCATACATTAAATTAATGAAATTGTTATTGGCTTGAAAACGATGTAATATGAGAATTCATCAAATTTATAATTTATGTCATGCCCTTTGCATGTGCATTAATAAAAATACTCCTATTTTTATAGTATCTAAAGATGTGGGATGCTTTAAATTTTGTGATACCGTTTTGTATAGCCTCATAAATATGAATCTTAATATAAAAACACATGATTGCTCGTAATAAATTGTAATCACCATATTAATTACTACGAACTTAATGTAAAATTTTAATTTATTTTTTTATCTGTATTTTTGTATACATCACTTGCATTGAACATTTTTAATGAATGCATGACTTCCAAGTTAAACATGACAAAATATTGGCACTTCTTTTACAAAGCTAATTATTAAGTAATAAATATAGTGTAGCTAAAAATAAAAAATAACAAAAACAAATTAAACTTGTTCAAGTGAAGTATTTTTAACAGAACCAGAACGATAAATATATCTTTAGATAATGAATATTAATTTAATTATTATCAATATAACTGTTAGATTTCTGAATTTGCATGAAATTGTAAAATTCTAGATAGTCAATGCTGTTTGAAAGGAGTGATGGAATATTTGACACTAGATTTACGGACCGAGCCAATTTGACTCATTAAAAATTTAATCAATATATATATATATATATATATATATATATATATATATAAAGCTATAAACTATAATATCACTTTTCAAAAACATACGTTGGTTTTTAGTTAACTGGTAAAATATATGTAAACTTTCATTCCTCTTCCCCGCAGACCCCTTCATTTCGCATTATCAAATGTGGTATACCTATTTTCACGGTTGTGAGCCAATTTGACTCATAGAATGGTTTAACAGTTAATCGCATAATATGAAATTTATTGGTCCTATCAGGCCTGGGATATTTTCCAATTGGCTGAAGAGCTAAGAAGTAAATATAGAGAAGAAGTCAAGAACACTTCCATTCCAATGACAGAAATTCATGCTACTGACGCGCAGAAGAATTGTCAAGTTCAACAATCATAAAAAAAACAGATGTAGAAACCATTGTGCTCTAAATGTATTAGAAATGTTTGAGGGAAATGTGTTTCAAAAACAGATTTTATGTGTAATAAATGTTTTCCGTGAATTTTTTTATAATAAACATTTCATTTAAATTAATTTGGAACTATTTTCTTTGCAAAAAGCTTCAATTTTCTTGTATGAGTCAAATTGGCTCACTTCAGTAAAAATAGTTATGTGATCAACATCCGTAAATCTAGTGTTAACAAAAATATAATTGGATATGAAAAATATACCAGTCTATTGATAATGATCCTGATTCAAAGAGATGAGAAAAGACTATCATAATATCCCTTTTATCCATACATCAAAATGTTAGTTTTATGGTTAAAAAAATCTTTTAAACTAGGTATAAAATTTTCCGCATTATATATGCTTCAAGTGCATAATAAAAGGTTTTACTTTAAATCCCGACATAAACAGTTCTGATAGGAAATAATGTAAGCATGAAATCTGCACTCTAAAACACTGACATTTCAGCATCTAATTTTAAAAATAGAAAAAAATATCTTAAAAAGAAATAAGTAAGAAAAATGCAGGTAATTTGCATTGAACAGCTAAGAACAAAAAACTGCGAAGAATTAACTTTTTTCAAGCGGTTAAGACAAAAAATACCGGCATAAAACAATTCCACCATTAAAAGCAAAAGAATGTAGTTATTTTATATTGAAGAGAATGAGACCAGTTTGGAGGGAATTAACACATCTAATGAAGGAGATATTCTCCCATGGCAACAATACTGCAGCAAATTTTATTATCTCAAATGAAAATTTAAAAGAAAATAACGACTGCCTTTCCCTAGGGAGAAGAAACTATCACAGGCAGTCAAAACTTGAAACAAATAATAAGTATTCCTGGTTCACACCTCACATATGTCTCTCGAGGCAAGATATTTTATTTCCAACCAGGCGCAATTTCGCTGGACATGTCATGCTTCTCTGCAGCATTAAAAATAGCCTTTTGCTCAGTCATGAAAAACAAAAATAGGAGAGTTTATATTTTTTTCTTTTAACAATTCTATGAAAATACAAAGAAAAAAAGAGAAAGTCTTAACTTCGTTTCCTGAATAAACAGAAAGAAATAACGGGGCGTTGAATTTCAGGGGAGAGTAATTTGGTATGACACAGAAGACGCTGATTTGATTGGGGGATCAGAAAAGACTATCACAAACAAGATTATCTATTTCTAGTTTTCCATTAGAAGATTAAATTTATTATCTATACCACCGATGTATAATGACCAAGGAAACGCAGACTGAGACCTGTATATATATATATATATATATATATATATATATATATATATATATATATATATATATATATATATATATATATATATATATATATATATATATATATATATATATATATATATATATATACAAGGTTTCAGTCGTCTGCGTTTCCTTATATATATATATATATATATATATATATATATATATATATATATATATATATATATACTATATATATATATATATATATATATATATGTGTGTGTGTGTGTGTGTGTGTGTGTGTGTGTGTGTGTGTGTGTAAGAAAAATTCTCAGGGGTTTTCAAAACTTAAATCAAGGGCTAAAAATTCCCTCGTCATTTTGCATTCCCCATTTTAACCCCTAACCTAAATTGACCACTAGGGCTACAGGTTACGCCCTCAGAGAAAGGGCCTGACCAATTATAATCTCACTTAGTCCTAGTGGACAATTTAGGAAATTTCGAAATAAAAAGGAGATACACGCTGTCGGAGACAGATTTTTCTTGAGATATTTTCCCACAGATATTGACCCAGGTGTTACGTGTCTTGCACATAGAACTTCATGCTAGCTGACCCTTTAGTTTGTTCTGTCCCTATGATGAAGTGGGAACCCGTCCTTCAATGATATCTTAATTAAGGTCTTTAGCTGAAACGGTATCGTTTTTATGGCCATGACTGCAACCACCCATCGAGAAGTCCGTCTCATTACATATATGTATACAATATATATATATATATATATATATATATATATATATATATATATATATATATATATATATATATATATATGTATATATATATATATATATATATATATATGTATATGTATATATATATATATATATATATATATATATATATATATATATATATATATATATATATATATATATATACATATATATATATATATATATATATATATATATATATATATATATATATATATATATATATATATATATATGTATATGTATATATATATATATAGATATATATAGATATATATATAGATATATATAGATATATATAGATATATACATATAGATATATATATATAGATATATATAGATATATATATATATATATATATAGAGAGAGAGATAGAGAGAGAGAGAGAGAGAGAGAGAGATTGATTGATAGATAGATAGATAGATAGATAGATAATCATAAATGAAGAATCGTTATAAACTGAAACACAGTCCTATATGGATTGCTATTTAATGGAATTTTGGATGATAATTACGGGTTTTTGGAATTATATGTTTTCCTTTTATGTTCTTAAGGTCACTTAAATGTTTTATTGATCCGTCATTTAAGAAATAAAATTATTTCATGCTAATTGTAAACATAAATTACTTTAAGTATACATTTTTAGAAGATTAAACTTATTGTCTAAATCACCGATACATATGATTCCAAAATGTTAACCAGCCATAGTTAACAGATAAATTTAAATTTTAAAATTGCTAAAATTTGTTCTATCACGTTCCTAAATGAAGATTTAATGCATATTTATACACCAGAAAAAAAGGTCACTTTGTCAAAATTTTCAAATTTCATAGGTTAGCATAATAAGTATTTTTATAGATTAGTTTTAACTGAGCCATCTTTAGCGAAAAGCTTTATAAACTACTTTTAGGTAATAGGAAAGACAGAGTACAGTTATGAAAATAGTAAAAAAAAAAAAGGAGAAATTTCATATCCAAATGAGGATATTTACCTTGTACCCCTATGGTTCATAATGCATTTTAATGGTTTTATTATACACAGAAAAGAAATACATGGCTATGCAATAATATCAATTAAAAATGTACATAGTGCCCTTTACTTCCGATGTACAGATATAAGTCTTCAACTAAATTAAATTAAATTAAATACTTAAGCAACGTTGTTTAAAGAAGAAATTCAGAAAATGCATCTTCTTCTCATTCGTTAGTTTTCACTCGAAGAATTAAATCAGAACAATTGACGTCCAATGGCTCTCTAGGGATACCTCTAATGAGAGAAGAAAACAGGAATTTTCTGTGAAATTTGAGATTGGTCGCCGCCTATGCAGTCAACATTATTCTTAGTTACTCCAAACGGGAAAGTCAATGTAATATTCAAATGAAAGGAAAATTCCCTGTCTGGTTGATATTTAAAATGAAGAAATGGAAGGTCTTATCAAATGCTTCATCGACCAAGAAATTTTGTATCTTTATAAGCATTCATTTCAAAGTATCATCAATTCTTTTATGTAAAATAAATCTTGCACCTATAGAATCTTTTAATTATATAATTTAATATTGTAGGTTTGCTGACGTACCATAGTCCACTTGGTACGTCCCACACTTGGTATGACACTATTTTTCAAATACAGGCCATCTTTCTGATAGTTGACAGGTTTCATTTTGGCTGGGAAGTAAAGCTTGCACCTATAAAATCTTTGAATTGTAGAATTTAAGATTGTACGTTTGTGGACGTACCATAGTCCACTTGGTACGTCCCACACTTGGTATGACACTATTTTTCAAATACAGGCCATCTTTCTGATAGTTGACAGGTTTCATTTTGGCTGGGAAGTAAAGCTTGCACCTATAAAATCTTTGAATTGTAGAATTTAAGATTGTACGTTTGTGGACGTACCATAGTCCACTTGGTACGTCCCACAATTGGTATGACACTATTGTTCAAATACAGGACATCTTTCTGCTAGTTGACAGGTTTCACTTTGGCAGGGAATTGGGAATGTAAGCTGGATTGGTGGTGGAAACTTCCCTCAAATGTTACCTCAGAGAGAGTTCCTTATTCATACTAAAATATTCTTCCTCTTTTGTTCATCTAAGACAACGGTAGAACTGCACAGCCTGGGTGAGAGATAGTGTGCCTCTTGGTCATTTTAAAAGAAAAACATGAATACGAGATTTTGTTTAACCGATATAACAAATTTCATACTTTAGCCAGGGCCCGACTTACAGAAATGGGGGCCCAGGGCAAACCCATTCATCCCGGGGCCCCCCTCACTCTGCTGTACACAGGTGGTGGTTACGAGGTGGTTGTTATACGTAATGATGCTTAAAGTATGGCCCTCAGAGCCTTTAAAATTGACTCACCAATGTAATTAGTAAAATAAGATTAGTTTAAAATAAAAGGAAAAATTTCTTACAAAAAAAATTTCTGGAAGGCAAAGCGTATTATTAGAATTTTGTAAGTCCTTACCCGAGGCATTTTCCTGCCTGAAACATAATGCAGCTGCGTGTTCTACATTTTTTGCCACCACCTACATTTGTGAACAAGTTCTCTAATGATACTGAATAAGTCAAAAACTGAAAGAAGAAATTATCGATAATTTAAAGTGAATTTTAGACATACGCATCATATTTTTAACTTAAAATGGCAGTTAATTTGAGGTGCCCTTTTGACTGGGGGCCCTGGGGTTAGCCCCGTTTGCCCTGTCGGAAATCAGGCCCTGGCTTTAGCGTTCGATTTTCCATTTTCACAATAATATTTATTTTTATAAATATTACCAGTAAATTGATTTATCTGCAATTATGTCTACTAAAATAATGCAAAAATGTTAAGAATAACTAAAAAGATAAGGATACTCAATAGGTCAATATTCGAATTGGCATTCGAAAAGCAATTAAATAGTCTACTAAAAAAGGTTAATGCAGATCATGTCTTACAAACATATACTAGGTCTGTTTTATTTATTAGTTCAGTTTAATATCCTACCCTTATATTTTAACCACTTTTGGATAAATATATTGCTAATGGCATATTAAATTTTCAAGCAGATTGATTGATTAAAAATAAAACAAATTTGTTTCAAAAGTCCGCTGTCAACTTAAAGTACAAGTAAAGGAATTGGAGTACGTTGAAACTGAATTAGTTTGATGTTATTCACACATTTCGAGTGAATGTAAATAGAGAAGCGTTAAGAATGACTGAACAGATAAGACATACTTACTATTGCCAATGGTCGTGTTTCCAATTTCGAAATGCAATTAAATAAATACTGTGCTGAGAAAGGTTAACGCAGATCGGTTCTTGCAATTGATTTGCATGTTTTGCACAAAAGATAGTGATACAGCAAGTAAGGGAAATAACGGATGTAATGATTAACTTTATACTTTAAGCCTGTGCTTGGACGTTTATTTACCATTTAAGATTATTACCATTTAAGACTTAAATCTATTTTTATGTTGGTTAGAATAAACAGTAAAATATTTCGATATTATCACCAGTTATTACATATGAACATGAATTTAAGAACCAGCTTCTGAAAAAATAATCTAATTAAAAAAAAAATATTATCTAAGTGGCCACCTAGCCGCCATCCTTCGGTCTGGGTATTTAAATTTCCCAAACGAAATGTTGTGTTTGTAATTAAAATTTATATTAATTTTTAGAATGTTATTCTCTAACTATGCCCTTCCCGTACACTCTTTGGTCTGGCTATTTAAGACTTAGGACTGAAATTTTTGTTTCTTTTAAAATTTAAATTAATTTTTAGAATATATTACACCAGCAGTTTAAAGAACTTCAAAAAATAAAAGAAATCATTTTCAAAAAAAGAATATCACGTTTTACTTTTATTTTTTCATAAACGTAAGACTGTATTTGGGCATTGATCTTTCCACTTGGCTAAAAGAAAAGTAAATATAATGAGAATTTTGATAGATTTATATAACTAAAAAAAAAGTTATTGGCTGAAATCGACTTTGGTGAAATTGGTCCAATGTGCAAGAAAAAACCAATATAGAAAATACTTTTAATTTTCTTAACGGTCACCCTGTAACTACAAAAAAACGGCGTAGATTTTCATTTGAAAAAAAAAGCGAAACTGAAGTTAAAGAGAAAAATATAGAAATATTTTAAATAATTCATTCTGGAAATCACGCCAAAAACCCTTAAAACGTATTATTTTAAAGAACATTTAAAAATCTATCTAACTAAGGTTCTTAAAATATTTTAATTATTTTAACACGCAACTAAATGAAAAATATGTGAAATTAAACCAAAATATTGTCGCTGAGTTCAATTTAGGATTATTGTAATTGGAGTCTAAAGTTGGAGAAATAAAATACTTGAAATTCCTATTTATGGTCTTATGATGAGCTTTTACACAAAATAATGTATTATTACACAAAAGTATTCGATACAGCAAAAATTATTTTTTTAATTAAAAATTTAAAAGAGAAAAAGGTTCTTCATTAGCAGTTAAATATTCAGTACGAAAATGAACATCTATAAAATTAGCAAAGGTGTTAATGAAGAAATTTTACAGTTAAGTAATGCATTCTAAATCTGCCCGAAGGCATATCACAGCTTTTAAAACTCCAAATAAATTTACTTTATGAACTCCTAAACGTCTCACAATCTCTGGGGGAGAGGGAGAAATATGTGCATAATATCAAATTGATTGTTTTTGATAAAACATTAAGGAAGCATTATTTTCAAATAAGTGTTTTTCTATTATACATGTATACAAAATGATAAACATAAAAACCATTTTTTGCCAATTGTCTCAAGATTAAATCTGAATGTTTTAAGCAGAAAATATCCATGCAATTTAAGAGAATTCATTGTCAACCTGTATTTTAAAATCTCTGATAATGCCGATAATTTAAAGAACATCTCGAAATTCATATCTTATTTATATTCTTATGATGAACTCTTACACAAAATAGTCCATTATTACACAAAAATATTCCATAAAGAAAAAAAATAGTTTTTAGTTATAAATTTAAAAGAGAAAAAGTTTCCTTTTTTCATCAGCAGTTAAATGTTCAGTAGACAAATGAACACCTATAAAATTAGCAAAGGCAGTAATGAAGAAACTCTACAAATAAGTAATGCATTCTAAATCTGCTCGATGGCATATTACAGCTTTTAAAACTTCGAATAAATTTACTTCATGAACTCTTAAACCTCTCACAAACTCTGGGGAGGGGAGGGGCGAAATATGTGCATAATATCGAATTGATGGTTTTTGATAAAATGTTAAGGAAGCATTATTTTCAAATAAGTGTCTTTCTATTATACATGTATACAAAATGATAAACATAAAAACCATTTTTTACCAATTGTTTCAAGATTAGTTCTGAATATTTTAGGCAGGAAATATCCGTGCAATTTAAGAGAATTCATTGTTGACCTGTATTTTAAAATCTCTGATAATGCCGATAATTTAAAGAAAAAACTCGAAATTCATATCTTATTTATATTCTTATGATGAGCTTTTACGATACCTCTTACAAAATTCATAAACAATAGCTTATAAACTTCTCTTCTCCGATAATCCGTAAGATGGGCACCTTTATATTTTCTAGAATGCGATATTTTCGATTACTTGTGATTATTTTTTTCAAAGCCATTACGTAACTCAATTTTCCTAACCTTAGTAAAAGGAGGAAATATGGCGGCATGCCAGGCAAGGCTTTTTCTCAAAATCGTCTGCTTGCTTTTAGCGCCTTTATATTTCCGCATCTAACAGCGCTTTCAAGCGAATACAAGTTACAGTCATAGTAAATGGACCCAAATTAAAAACATTTTGGCAGCTTGTTATTCATGACACTTTTTCAGATGCGAATTTGATTTTGCTTTCAAAATGCGAAAATTTTCATAAATATGTTTAAGACTAGTTGGCTGTATTCCATGAAACGAATATGTTTTTTACAAGACCTTTCAATGGATATGAATTTCATTAGAATTTTTCAAACCTAGTTAGATTTTTCTTCCTGTTAACGACTTAGAAGAACCAACAAATGCGGGTAATAAAGAATTATTTACGAACAAAATGAATATGCAAATGAGAATTAATGTAAATTACGAACAGCTTCTTTTAGGGATATTTTTGAGACAATACGAATTAAAAAATATGAAAAATTACATTTAAAATTTAAATAGGAATTCTTTCTTATAAATGTTCTATGACTTTTTTAGAGAAGCAAGACTCTTTCAAATTTCTTTTCCATTCTTTATAAAATGTTTTTATTTTAAATTCATTTTACTCGAATGAATATTCTACCCTTTTGAATGAAAGAATTCCTCATTAAAACGTAAAATGAGACATTAGATTTACAAATGGCCTATTTAGTTAAGTGAGGGACTAATCTAGATTTTATAGTTTCATTAAAGATATTTAGTTAATTGTTTAGTTATAATTTCTTTTTCTGAACAAAATCTTTTTTTAAAAACGAATTTTGCATTTAGAAGGAAAAATACATTAGAAATGCATTTGATGATTTTTTTTACTGTTCTAAACAAATTAAGTAGTTCAGATAAAAAAAATTAAACATATCAAATTTAAATCACGAATAACAAAAGAAAATGATTATTTCGACTTCATTGATGTTTCAGTAATTGCTTACAATTGAAACACTGTGAAAATTATGGTATGAAACTAATTGATTAAAATTAGCTTTTGGAAGTTTTTTTAAAGGGACCACTCTAAAATGTTTAAACAAAATGAAGAATCAAACCCCTTTTGAGAAATGTTGTCATTGAAAAACAGTTGATAATTAGAAAATATTACAATTAGAAAGTAAAGCTGTAAGAATAAGAATCAGGAAATTTTTAAAAAAAATCTTGACTGTGAATGAGTCTAACATTGCTACTAAAAGAGAAAATACTTTTTGAGTCAAATATGCACTAATATGAGAAAGAACTTTTAGATCAATTGGCTAGAAAGCCCGTACTAACACTATGAAGGTCAAAAGTTGTTTAAAATAGACTTTCTTAAACTGTGGGTAGCGATACGTATGGGATCTTCAGACCTGCAGCTAAGGTCACTAAAACTTTAACAATTTTAATATCTTTTTAATTTATTATAATAAATTTACAATTACCAAATAGTTTCATACAATGCATCTGAACATAGATAAAGGCAATACAGAAAAAAGGAAAAACGAAAAAGTTTTAGCGTTTTTATAATGGAAACATTTATTTACTTGCATCGCACGTGCAATTCGCCAAATGCCCTGCGTATGCAAGATCAGAGTGTTTTGGTAACACAAGTGTGTTGGGGTTTCTCAGAAGTGACCTTCCAAGTGGCAACATAATGAACAAATTATAGTTAATGATTGAATTTACCAAGTTATTGAATTAATTTTTATTTTTGTATTGTATTTTTAGGTTTGTTATTTATTTAAAATTTTCACCTTATATGTCGTAAAATTAAAAATAAAACTAATCATCCCAAAAATGCAGTAGTATATTACAGTACAAGTGCAGAAAATGACAAATTCATCCACGCGCGTGTCGGATTTTATAAGATTTTGTGCATTGCTTACGGGGTCCCACAAAATTTTTCTAAATACTATTGGCTCCCCAAAATTGTACGAAACCCTGGTTTAAAAGTCTTAATGTATTTATCTCTGTTCATAAGGCCTTGTGTCAGGATTATCACATGGCCAAACAAGACATATGTCCAGTGTTAATCAGAGCCTAGTCAAACAGTTATTTCGAAAAGATTTGTAAATAAGATAGCTTATTTTTCTTTTGAACAACTATGTATAAAATCAAATAAACAAACATTTATTTCTTTTTATATGGTTACAAGATTAAGCTATTTATTCGCGATTATTTACGAAAACTAGTGGATGAGTCTAAAGTCTTCAGTTGGTTTGCACAATTAACAGATTGCTTTAGATAATGACACTTAAAATAAAGTAAATGACTATTTTGCTGAATTAAAGACTAGAAAACTGAATTTTCAAATAGTTTATACACATTTATATACCTGCTTTTGTTATACATTTGATAAAATAAATTTTATTGGTTTAATTAAAAAGCAAACTGTTCAAACTTCTCTAGAAAAACTAAAATATATTGCTGTGTATTAAAATTTTTTATTACTAAAATTTTAAAATTCTTTGTAAGTTTTCACATTATTTATTTTTCCTTCATTTATTTTTTTAATTATGTATTATTTTATTTTATTTATTTATTTATCGTTTTAATTATTATTTTAATTATTTATTGTTTTATTTTATTTACTGTTTATTGTGCTCTGTTTGCTTTGAGAGAGGGAGGTTGATAAAAAAAAAATATGTCGGGCCCCAAAGTGGATTCATCCGGCCTTGCAAAGAGTGAAAACGTCCTGCTCTTTTGAAAGAATTAGCTCAGATTTGCATGAAACGAGGGATGGCCAAGCACTCTTTACAAAAAACAAAGAAATAAAATTTAGAGGGTCAATTGAATTTGTTCTAAAATTTTAACAACTTAAGAAAAATATTTCAATCTCCATTCATCTTTAAGAACACAGCACTTTGAATCAACTTTACATTTTTAAGCAAACATTATGGGGTTAAAATATTTTACGAATATTCACAATAATTTCAGGAAATTATTTTATTTTTTAATAATTTTATCACTATTTACACTGGCGTCCTCTGTCCACTATCTTACTATATGAAATTAGTAATTATTAAAGCGTATGTCGAATGAGAAAGGGCGGAGCTTAAAATAACATTTTCTCAGATACGAGCTCTAATTCACCTATATGTGGAACCTTCTACTTACGGGGAATATTTGCAAATTGGGAAATTTTCACATATCACTGTTTTCCTACTTGAATTTAAACCAGAATTATGTATATAAATATACCTGAGTAGAAAATGATTAGAACTACACTTGAATTGTAATTAATCGTTTTTGTTACTATAATTTATTATATTATATAAATACCATACATTTTATATTTATAATTTTTGCCGTATAAAATCTTCAGTCGACATTAGTTTGATAACTCCAGCTCTAAACACTGTAGAATAATACTTTTAGAGAAACGTTTGATAAACATAACAATAATGGCAAAAAGATGTCATAAAGATTATATAATTACACTATTACAATACGTGATGAATATTAAAAAACAGTTGACATTTTAATATACCAAAATATTGACTAGGACTTTTAAAAACTGCAATAATATCAGTACTAGATACACGCTTTATAAACAAAAATAATTAACAAAAGAGCTTTTTCATGGGGATTTACAATATTAAACCTTAAAAATAAAGAAAAATTTCATTATTCAAGTAAAAAGCGGAGTTATTTTTAAAAGTCTTATAGCTTTTCTATAATTAGATTTATTTTAGAATAATAATTAAAAATAACTGAAATCCCGCTACCAATGTATTGAAGATAATCCAATAACTTTTTTGTAAGAAAACTATATGTGTATTTAGATTAGATTTCATAAACTAAAACTTAGACGAAAGAAGTCATAATAAGAGTGCCATAAATACGATATGAATGGATCAAAATAAGCAAAAAATAGCTTCAGAAAACCTTATACATTGCATTGCATACATTGTATAAGTGCCAAACCAAATAGCTTTTCGCCTGTAAAACGGAACAAAAATAAAAGGGGGAAAAACTGACTGGGAAAACGGTCTCCGACCGCTTTCTATGGCTCACCATTCAAATGTCAAATGAATTCAGACGTAAAATGGGATATATAGCGTTTTAGACATGTACACTGGGATTTGCATTCGCCATCGAAATTCAACTCTTGTCTGTATTTAAGAATTTCGTGTTTCTAAAGTATTCAGAAGATTCAATTTCCTTCTGAATGTGCAGAAAGTAAAATCTCAGTATGTTACCTTCAACATGCTCCTGGATATTTGTCAGTCTTAATGCATAATACATGGAGGAATCTGCGGAAAGCAAATTTTTCTGACTTTGCAAGGTTTTGCCCCTTAAAACAGAAAAAAGGGACAAGCTTTAGTAGTTGCTTTGTGAACAAACGTTTTCGCTCAGTCTTATAAATTATCTAAGTATAAATGTTGGAGGGAAAAATGTTACGCTGTAACCACTAAAAAGAGGGAAAATAAAACTTCCTCGGAATACCCATATGCCATACATGTAAAAAGTTATTTGGTTATAGGTGGTGGAAAAAGCTATTTGGTTGGCTTTGTTAACCTCTTTGCGACCCAAATAGCTTCTAGCCAACAGAACAGAATTAAAATAAAAGGGGGAAAACTGGGAAATGATCTTCGGACGCTTTCTATGGACTACCATTAATATTTTAAGTGAATTTCGACGTAAACTGAGATAGGTAGCGTTTTGAAGAT
This sequence comes from Pardosa pseudoannulata, assembly GCA_032207245.1. Classification (NCBI taxonomy): domain Eukaryota; kingdom Metazoa; phylum Arthropoda; class Arachnida; order Araneae; family Lycosidae; genus Pardosa; species Pardosa pseudoannulata. The sequence continues at coordinate 95,004,557 of CM063502.1, forward strand.
GTATATTGGGATGTACATTTCTCATCTTAAATCAATTCGTGTCCGTATTTAAGAATTTCATGTTCCTAAAGTATTCAAATGATTCAATTATTTTCAGAATGCACAAAAATAATCACAGTACATTACCTCCAACCTATTTCTGGATATTTGTCACCCTTAATGCATAATACATGGAGTAATCTGGGGGAAGCAAATTCTGCTGATTTTGCAAAGTTTTTCTCCTTGAAGATAAAAAGGGGGGGGGGGAAGGCGAGAACACTTGCTGTGTGGGCATACAGCGTTCAATCTTATAAATTATCCACGTATAAATGTTCGAGTGAAAAATGTCACCCTGCAACCACTAAAGAAAAGAAAAATATTTTTCCAACTTTCTCCAATTACCCATCGAGACATCAAAATGCTGAAAAGTTGAAAAGAATTTAAGCAAAACCACGAATGAAAATATGTCTCTGTAAAAACAATCCTTTTTACTTTTTCCCTTTCAAAAACCCATCCAATCCACTCAAAACACAACTGGGAAAAAAAAAGTCCCAAAAATGTTAACCTCTTTGAATAAGTTTCAAGGAAGAATATATGTAATATTCTTTCTTCGGATTTTGGAAGACAATTTGGATGAAGAAAAGGGTGAAGCATCCAAAACAGCATTTTACTCCATAAAATCCTCCGTGCTCAAAAACACGCAGTAATAAAAGAGCCTCTCCCCCCCCCCCTTTTTAAGTACATGCGGGCTAAGAAGAAAATATCTCGAAGTTTCGAAATATTTTGACGCGATTTTTGAAATTCCAAGAAAAAAGTTAGATTTTTTTAAATATTTTTTATCTGCATCAGTGATATGGATAAATATAAATGGGAAACGGAAGATATGCATTTGCAGATTCTTCATTTCACGTAAAGAAATAAAGACCACTGGTCTAAAAAAAAAAGCCTTGCTATGGCTTAGTTATCCTTAAAAAATGTTTATTTTTCTGCCATGAATATCAAATGAGGGATATTTGAAATGTTGTAAAAATTTTCTGTTAATTTTCTTATTTTGCTTTCGCACACATGAAATATACAAAAATATTGTAATCGAATAAAAATTGCTCTCTTGTTATTGTTGAATATCACGGGTTTTAAACTCCCCTGAGTTAAGAAAAAATGGTTTTGGGAAATCCGTCTGCCTGCATATGAGTGTATCTTTGATAATTTATGTGAGAGTTTAATATTTCTGAAATATAATGGTCTGTAACAAAAATTCTTAAACTTTTTGTGGTAGAATCCTTTTTTAAAAATGACCCCATGCTTGTTGAAACTGCTATTCTATCTCCAAACAAAATATGCATATTGACAATTTTCCTTAATTCTGTTGTACATTGTTGGCGAAAATCGAAATGGATGATCCTTCACTGATGCCTTCATCATCGATATCCTTCATCATCCACAATATTTGAACTGCTTTGTATTCTAATAGTTCAACGATCTGTCCTTTCACTGTAAGTCTACATCCCATAATCAATGAAGATGTTTGGACTACTAATTGCAACCACTTACTAGAAAATTTTCGTATCCGATTTGAGAACTCATATTCTATATAAACGCAATTTAGTTATGTATTTGTGATTGCATAAGCACGAAAGCCTAATAACAAAATAGTACAGATGCAAATTGTAATTTTTTAAGGGATTTTTATGACTTGATTGTACATTTCGATCTAATTTTAGACCTTGTTCGTTAAAGGCATGCACAATATAATAAATTACTGTATTACTCCAATCGATTTTTATCTCATGATATGCTCTCTCAATCCCTTTGGATGCTTTTAGGAAATATTTATAGGTACTGAAAAAAAAAAATTTGGGGTGCATAACTCATAGGCACAATCTGTGGTGTATTACATGTTTCTACTGCCTAGGTCAAATGCCACATTTGCCGCATTCCCCTACAATATATCGAAATAGGTACTTACATATACATGATTTTATAATTAACTGTATGGTTCAAATCGACCATTATCACGGCTCGCACTCTCGGCTACTTTAAATGCTTTTAGGGGATGCTTACAGATGCCTACAGAGAACATATGGTTGTATAACATATAGGCACAATTAAT
>CM063502.1:95011645-95134145 GCA_032207245.1 Pardosa pseudoannulata
GTATTTCAAATAATCCGAAATATATTTTAAACTTTTAATAAAATATTTTTGGTAATACAAATATTCTGTTCATAATCAAAAGCAATTTTGTTGGTATTTAACTGAGAATATTTTCACAGGGGCCTCCGAAGCCCGGAGCGCGTCTTCGTGTAACAACTCGAGTCCTCGCTGGTTAAATAAGAATACTAAGAACCTTTTAAGAATGTTGTAAAGAGTTAACCCAACTGAGATAAATGAATGAACATTTTACTTAAACATTTATATAATAAAATGAATTTTAAGAATTTGAACAATCTAGACGATTGAGTACTCTTTAAACGGAAAATAATGATTTCAGTATTGTTGAGGTCAGTGCGAAACTTTAACATTTATAAAAACATAATAAAGCAAGCAGGAAAAAATAATTGTTTAAACTGCCTCTTCAGAATTCCAGTTTCGTGCGGTAATGTGTGTAGTAGGTGCACATGTGAATTTATGACTTTAAAAGAAATATATATTCCTCCCGGGATTACATTTTTTACTGAAGAATGTTGTAGAAAGTTAACCCAACCGAGAGAAATGAATCTACTATGGTTTCACTTTTATGTATCAAACAGTTTTTAACAATTTTAACAAAGTAGGAAATTCAGTATTCTTAAAAAAAATTGTCTTTTTAAGACACGTTATAAGTACGAAACTTAAACATTTATTATAATTAATAATTTGAGTATGAAGTATATATAAAAGGAACTAAACAGCTTTATAATAGCTAAAAGAAGTCAAAACATGCAGTATATTCTCATTTTACTTTAATATTACTTCGAATTCCTTGAACTGATATAACTTATCAAAAATTAAACATAGGTTCGCGGAACAGAGCTTAATATTTTATCACAAATTTTGGAAACTGCATAAATTCATCGTCGATATTGATCCATATTGTACATGAATTGATAAAAAGCGTAAGCTAGAGTTTCCTCCTTCGGGCATAATGTTACTTTTGGGTAATATAATGTAGAGTTATACTTTAACATAGAGTCATATACTTGTTCAAAATGTAGCGACATGATCAAAGAAATATTATACAATACTGGCATCAGTATGAGTGCAATAATTTGAAATATTTCGAATGCTATGCATTTAGGTTGCTCGTTTTACCTAAAAATTAACCTCTCTGTGCATGTGTGAGATATATAATAAGTAAATACCGATTTAGTTCATACAGTTTAATAGTAAGGTCGAAAGAGTTAGTAAATCCAGATTATATAATACATATAATACAAGAATACCAGATTCTATAATACTAATAACACTTGAATTTATATAAATTTTGTTCTGTGCTGTTATTTAGTCAGGCTTGCAACTGCTCAGGTACTTTGAAAAAGGTGAGAAAAGTGACAAATAATACAGGATAAGTGACTAAAAAGTGACTAAACATTGAAAAAAAACACGACTTTTTTCTCCTCTTGATTACAGATGCTATTATTAAGATTTTTAATAGGAAATATTATACAATACTGGCATCAGTATGAGTGCAATAATTTGAAATATTTTGAATGCTATGCATTTAGGTTGCTCGTTTTACCAAAAAATTAACCTCTCTGTGCATGTGTGAGGTATATAATAAGTAAATACCGATTTAGTTCATACAGCTTAATAGTAATGTCGAAAGAGTTAGTAAATCCAGATTACATCCAGATACATGAAATACCAGAATACCAGATTCTATAATACTAATAACACTTGAATTTATATAAATTTTGTTCTGTGCTGTTATTTAGTCAGGCTTGCAACTGCTCAGGTACTTTGAAAAAGGTGAGAAAAGTGACAAATAATACAGGATAAGTGACTAAAAAGTGACTAAACATTGAAAAAAACGCGATTTTTTTTCTTATCTTGATTACAGATGCTATTATTAAGATTTTTCTATTTATTTTAACTCTAAATCAAACGACATGATTTTAGCGTCAAATACAAAATAGGTTAAAAATTTTATTTAACATAACTCAACATTGCTTCTTATTCAAGAAAATATTTGAATACATACAATACATTAATTTTATAATCACAATTTCCTGCATATATTAATGATGTTTTGAAATATGTACATATCGAGATTAGAGTATCTAAACAAAAATTGTGAAGAAAAAGAAAAAAAGAAATGTATGCTTTGACGTAAGTTACTTTAATATATTAAATTCACATTTCAGTACAAATGTAGATTTCAGGAAATTCTTTGCGACTTTTTAACATCACTAAATTCTGGAAACCATGACAATTACATTTTAATAAAAAAATAAGATTAGAGCATCCCATTTTGGTCTTTTATTTAAATATTTTGGTATTAATTATGATTTTTTTTCAACACTAGACTTTTGCTGTGATACAGAAAAAAGAAAATAATGTGATGCTGTGATAAAGAAAAAAGTGATTAAAAGTGACTGTTTACTTAAAAAAGTGACTAAAAGTAATCAATTGTAAAAAAAGTGACTAAAGGTGAGAAAAGTGACGGAATTGCAAGCCTGTTTAGTAAGTTCTAAGAATATTTCAATATATTGTATGGGTGTGTAATAATTTCCTTACGTTTAAAATCACTTTGATCTCATTAGCTATCAATTTTTACTTCATTTTTCACCTTAATCCCGTTGATTTTTTCATATTTTTAGAAATAAATGTATTGTATAATGTTTAGCGGATTGTGCTCCCACCTGAAAGGCTTGGGTTCGATTCTCGAGGTTTGGGGTGTATTTGTGTTCAGGGTCGTACGCAGGGGGAGTACGGGTTTAACCCCCCCCCCCTTGAGTTCAGACCAGGGCTTCGAACCATAATTTTTTTTGTTCCGGTTTTCGTTCCGGTTCAACTAAAAAATTAATATCGGTTCAGTTCCGGTTTTCGCTCCGCCAAAAATAACTGTTTTCGTTTCAGTTCCAAATGAATAATTTCATTTTATGTATATTCTTATTTGTACTAAAAATATAATTCTATCATAAACAAAAAATGTAATTCTATCAAAATTTAGAAGATTTTATTCTTTTTTTAATTAGTACACTATGTGAATTGATACAAACAGCAGGTACGATAAGAGCGGCGAGCATTGGCATTGTTATCCATTATCAAAATCGCATTTGACAACTAGGTTCATGATTACCCACATTCGTTGTTTGACTCTCACATCGTGCACTTGGCGTTGCAATAATTATGTAAAAAATATAATATTTATTTAACATATGAAAATTGCCTCTAATTATTAATATATCTTCTAACGTGGTTTCACTGAGATTACTTCTGTTGTCTCGGAGAATAAATTTCAAACCTGAAAACGCTCTTTCAACACTGGAGCTGCCAAAACCACCATTGCAAACTTATACAAGTGCGGATATGTAATTATAAAGTTGACGTTAAATTAGAAAATATTGATAAGTTGATAACAGTAACAAAATGACTGAAATATATATCGAACCGAAATAAACCGATATTTTTTTCGGTTCAGTTCCGGTTTTCGTTCCGACCAAAATAACGGTTTTTTCCGGTTTTCGCTTTTCGGTTCAGTTCCGGTTCGAAGCCCTGGTTCAGACAAAATGGCAAAAATAAAAATTTTAGTAGAAATTTTGAGGGCTATTATTTTTTACAATTATGAACCACCCCTCTTGAAAGTTAAGAGCCCCCCCCCTTGAAAAAAATTCTGCGTAAGCCACTGTTTGTGTTGTTCTTTCATAGGGAGCGAAATTGCCCAACCTATATGGTGCTCCCACCATGAAAAAGGCAACAAAAATCAGCAGCTTTGTGTGGCGGAGGAATAAAGGCAAATGTCCTGCATTAGAAAAAAAAAGAGTAATGTATGCTATAGTTTCAAATAAAAATAAACTGGTTTATTTATAAGAAATGAGCATTAGTAAAAAATGCAGCTTTTCGTAGTTGAAACTAACTACTAGAAGCAATTTTTTCTTATTCTAGCAAAACAAAATACCATAAAAGAATTCTTTGCAGTAGTTTGAAGAAGAAAATTATCTTTTAGTGAATCAACTCTCCTTGCAGTAATTCAAATTATTCATAATGGTCTATTTAAGGAATATTAATCGCTCGCTTAAAAATGAAAATGGGCAAATAATCAAATTTCATACTACATCCTAAAGAAAGCTTGGCAACGCGTTCTATGAATGAAACGTTCTGAGCGCCATCTGCCGCGTGATTCCAGTAATAAATGAGATGTATTCTCGCTGAAGTATGCAAATGACATGCAAATGATTACCGCGTCACTTGTAGAGGATAATTCACGAAAATTGGGGGATTTCGAATCATTTATTTATTCAAAATGCGTAATAGGGACATTTATAAAAGTTTATGATTACATTATGACGAAAGAACGATGCCTTCTTTACCAATCTTTTTTATAAAACTATACCCACAAACACACCACGTATGTATTACTCCTACATGGAGCAACTGCTTGGAATGTAGGATCACGCTTTGATGTAATGCAGAAAAGAATTTTTGTGGGATTTAAGGAGTGGAATTCACTACAAAATTCTATACGCAGTTAGGGCGAAAATGCGTGTGAGGCATAAGTGATGGTTTTCAAAATATGAATTATAAACTTGAGGACGCTTCTCTGTAAATACTGATTAAAGAGAACAATGAGGAAGTACTGCTTGAGACGGATGAAATGAATGACTACTGGAAAGTTTAGGGACTCAGTAGGTAATGATTTTAGAATATAAACAATATCTAAACAAATATTAAAAATGTATGAATAGAATTATATATATTTATATGTAAAAATTATTTTTTTCTAGTAACAATAATTATGTAGCCCCTATTGTTTTGATTTGCCCAGGCTACTGGGCAAGGAGAAGCCTAGACAGGTTAGCAGTACTAATGATGCAGTTGACCCACATTGAAGAGAACGGCACAAGTCTAATTAAAACTTTATTTTAGATCTTCTAAAAAAGGACATCTTTACTAGTCAACGACAGACAAGAGACAAAGACACAAAAATCACTCTGCTTAAACAGAGGTGTATCCAAGATCGAAGACAGATAGAATTTTCACAAGGGACAAGAAACTTAGTCAGGGAATTAAACTATTAAGATCAGGAAAAACGCGGAGCCATTTGCCGGCAACAGTTGGAAAACGTGTTGAATAGAAAGAAAATGTACATCTATAGGACAGAAAGCTTTGGGAAATGTATTTTGAGTTGGGGACACTCCTTTGATTAATACATTTAGAGTCTGGGAAAAAAATTTTATTGAAATATTAAAGTTAAATTATTTTGATATTATATATATATATATATTAATGGCTGGTCTTTTGGGAGTTACACTCTGTTTCAATTATTCAGCTTTCTCGTCGTAGGACTTTTATTTAGATCGACATTGACAATTTCAGGATAGTCGACCTCTAAAAACAATATATCTGTTAGGATTCAGTACAGAAAACTCTATACAGCTAACCAACCTAACCTATAAAACAATATATAACTTATAATAAACAATATATATAAACAATATATATTTTAAGTGTGATTTATTGAAATTAAATTAAATTTGAATCTAAAAGCGAGGGATATAAGGTATTTTTATAAAAGTTTCGAGAAATAAAATAATTTTTAAAATTTTTGACAAGATCGTGAAGGTTTGAATACTCAAGAAAAGTAAATATTGTACATGAGAACTGATAATTTTAAGGACTAACAGTATTAATTGGCACTGTCAATGTTTTGTTACCTTAAATTACAGGATTATTATTTTTTTTTTATTCCAGGGGCGTCAAATATTCCTTACAACCACCGGTGATAGATAGTTAGATAATTATGTTTCTGATGCAACATTGTGTACTTCACTTTTCTTACAAAATTCGCCTTATAAATTTCATTTCAAATACCTTCCTTTGAAACAACATGATAGTGGTTGAATCCTCTGTCATATTGACTATGTTGTTCCAGCACATGTACTCTTTTACAAAGAAGTATACATATCTCAGAGGAATATTTAAAGTACACAAACGATGAATTATGTGAAACGCTTCAAATTTTATTCTGTGATAAAAATAAAACTATCCTGTTGTTCAATAATTCATGCTTCCTGACTTCATATTCATAACTAAACTTAAAGTATCGGATTAGTTGGAACAAAATCTTAAATCGTGAATATCAAGATAACTTGTTAGTTGCATTATTGTCGAAAAAAGCTTCTTTCTTACTGAAATAAACAAAATTTCCTTATAGGATATTAATTTAATGACTACAAAAATAACATTGTTTATATTTTATATGCTTACATTCTGTAGTAAAATGTAGTTTTTGAAAGCGTCAGTCAGTAAGTTATTTCGCTGTCTTTACTCGTTTCCATTCAGATAAGTTATGTGTCTACTACACTGTGAGTAGCTGTTGATGGTCACACTAAGGCTGTTGCTCATTCCATCTTAGAAATGCGTTCTATCATGCAAATGCCTCTCCAGCTGACGTTCAATAGCAACGTCAACATCACCTTTCGTATTTTAAATTCGTTCATACTTTGAAAGAGATCATCGTCATTTGCAATTTCGAATCCAGGGTCCGAAGAATTCCAACTCACTTTATCTCTGAATATTTATTTTTCAACTGAAGGTTTTGTTCGCGTATTTCCTTTTTTCCCCTCAAGGCGAACCAGAAAACTGGATTTCAAATAACTGGAGTACTACTGTTCTGGCTCAAAACAAATTTAATCTTCAAATTAAAGTAGGATTTATGATGTGTATACCTCAACACATAACTAAACTCCCATTTTCTGTTGTAGACGCATTTCTTTCATTGATTTAAGTGTAACCAACATAAAAAGTTAGTCATCCAAACGTTTGGCTTTCTTTTAGCAAGAAAACACAAAGTAAAGTCAGATAAGTAACTTGATAATCAAGAAAAAAAGTTGTTTTCATCTCTACTACATGAAAGTAAATTAAAGACATAAACGTTAAAAAAAGGAATCTACCTTTCTCTTTCAGTATTCTAAAACGATTTTAGTGTAGACTTTCTTTTTCTTTTGCTGCAGTTTTTTCAACTATATGTATTTTTTAGAACATACCTCCAGAGAAGGAGGATGTGATTTATATAACATCCAAAATGAAAGAGAAACGATCTTGCAATTTTACAAATCTGAGTTCCTTTGAGTAAGAACTATCAAGAGAATGCACAAAATTCTACTACATTAAAGATAAAACACATTAAATATTTTTTTATAAAATAAAATATGAAAATGAATGTTAGCCTTAATAGGAGTACGCTGTGTTTCATTTTCTTGTACATTTTACATAAACAAGGATTACGAATTTAATACTTTTCTGTAACTGAAATATAATCCCACTTGGATTTTTAATTTCTACCAAATAATTAATACGCTCGACTGAGAATGAAAGCCTTAATCTTAGCTTTCTACATGGACAAGTTAACATTTGTACCACCAGACTACATTATGACTTCTACAGTTCATTGCATTGAAGCAAAGCAAAAATAATCCTATTTAATTTTTACAAATTGGATGAAACCGTTTCCTTAAAAATAGCTACAAGTTTAGCTACAATTTTGAAAAGCTTCATAGTTTTCTTCAATGTTTTTCTACATAAATAATTAACTATTACAGCACGGAACATTTCTACATATGGTTACAGTTACGTAGATTAGGCTCTTCATGAAAGATAATGCAGTTACCCTGAAAGAAAACACGCTAACAATATTTAATTCCCTTTCACGGACTAAGTCTTATATAAAATCCAAAGAAAAAAAAATAAGTTAATGTAATGTTTTCCCGCCTCTGTGTTCATGAGGATCATAGCTTTTCAGTCGTAAGCTGCCGGAACAAATGAAAAGGACAGGCGATGACTTTTTCTCCAGCCGTCACACTCGACTGCAGACACCAAACTTCTTACATAATTTTCCGATTTTCAGCAGAAGTCGGCGTTAAAAATGACTGCTTCAGTAAATGAAGTTGGAGAGAGAAATCTGTCAAACTAAATTCAAATACGCGCGCGTTTCGTTAATGAATGCAAATGCATTTGTTTGTGTCACAGGAGATATGAAAATGTAAACTCTTATGAGCGTGAAAATAATCGCGAGAATATTTCTGACTAATAATAAATGTTCTAAATGTGACAGGTTATCATGATACAAACGAAGAACCAATGTTGAAGGTTATTCATAATTGTACAGCTGTAAAGTTTCACGAGGTTGTGTATTTAAGATGCATTTTAGTGACAGAAATGGTAATTCATAAACGACATACATTCTGTTCACTAGCTTTTTCTTTGGTATTTATTTATAAAAGTAATATGCAAATAAGGCATTTGTGACTTATTTCCCATACCAACATTAACTAGTATATCATTACTTAAAGGTATAGACAAAGCTAAATAAGTATGAGTTACCTTTTACTTATAAATCTGTACAAGTCACGAATTTGAAAATTTCATAGTTATTCATATATATACATATATACAGGGTTATTTATGAGGTTATTCATGATTCTCTACGGGGTTTCAGATCCCTATAGTATAAAACCTAAGAAAAATACAGCAAAAAAATAACATTGCACTAAATACAATTACAATACAGAATATTATAATTGTACTTAGTGTAATGTTGTTACAATACAGAAACAAATCTAGTTTATAGCCTTTACTGGTTTTCTAAGTCTGGATGACTTAGGCCGGGACAGGGTTCAACATACTTACTGGTTTTCTATATGTGAATCCTTAGTTCCAGACATAAATACAATAGTCCAGTTCCTGCCAGACTCTAATCTATGGTACTATCAAAGGTATTCACAACACCTGTGTTCCGTTCATGTAGTTTTACTAAATCAAGCGGCAAAGGGGGTAAGAAAACAAGGATAGTTCCATAAGGAAAATTAACTGTGTTAAATCCGGTGAAGGCCCTGCCAAAAGAGGTACGTTATCTTCGTAAGCTTGACTAATCCAACAATGAGGTAGTTGAGTAAGACTGCTATAATACAAAAACTTGAATTGTATTTGAAGCAATAACCATCTTAGCTGTATTCGTCTTAGTTTTTTTTTAAATATAATATTATGAAACACTCGGAGGGAGTTATAATTAGCTCTGTACACACACACACACACACACACACACATATATATATATATATATATATATATATATATATATATATATATATATATATATATATATATATATATATATATATTGTAAGGAAAATTCTCAGGGGTTTTCAAAACTTAAATCAAGGGTAAAAATTCCCGCGTCATTTTCCGTTCCCCTTTTTAACCCCTAACCTAAATTGACCACTGGGGCTACAGGTTACGCCCTCAGTGAAGGGGCCTGGCCAATTCATTTGGGTTTCCTCCGCTTCAGATTCTCCTGGCGACTTCTGTAATGAGACTGACTTCTCGATGGGGGGTTGCAGTCATGGCCATAAAAATGATACCGTTTCAGCTAAAGACCTTTAGCTGACCCTTCAGTTTGTCCCTATGATGAAGTGGGAACCCGTCCTTCAAAGTTATCTTAATAAAGGTCTTTAGCTGAAACGGTATCATTTTTATGCCCATGACTGCAACCCCCCATCGAGAAGTCAGTGTCATTATATATATATATATATATATATATATATATATATATATATATATATATATATATATATATATATATAATCCATCAAAATAATACCTTCTGGTCCCAATAATTATGTAGCCCCTATTGTTTTTATATTCCTCGACTACTGTTCAAGGAGAAGCCTAATCAGCTAGCAGTAATAACGAACGGTCCAGTCTGGCCACATTGAAGTGAAGGGCACAAGTTTAATTAAAACTTTATTTTAGAGCTGCTAAAACGGACATTTTTACTAGCCAATGACAGACAAAAGAAAGACACAAAAATCACTCTGCTCGAACAAATTTTGCACCCAAGAGCGAAAACAGAAAGAATTTTCACATGGGACAAGAAACTTAGTCAGCAAATTTAAGATTAGGGAAAACGTGGAGCCATTTGCTGGCGACAGCTGGAAAACGTGTTGAATAGACATAAAATTTACATCTATAGGACAGAAAGCTTTGGAAAATGTATCGAAAGAATTTTAAGCCGAGGATGCTTCTTTGATTAAGACATTTAGAGGCTGAGGAAAAGGTTTTAAGGAATTAGAATGGGAGAGAGGAGATTTTAAGGAAATATTAAAGTTAAATAATTTTGATATCTTACATATATACGTTGTTTAATATTATTCTTTGTTATTCTATACAGAAAGTCTCATAAAATATAGCATTAGATCAGAATTTTCCACACTTATTTGGAATACTGTCCCCCTTTAAAGAAAAAAGATCTTAACGCCCCTCTGAAATTTCCCTATTTGAAGCAAATAAATAGAAAGATGCAGTGACCTATTTGCGCACTTTTGTGTATCTCTATTTCTATCAACAGAAAGGCTATTCATAGTTATTTTCCCAAAAGTTAGAGCTCCAGTGTATTGTGATTTCATTACCTATGATCTGGAAACATTGAAATGGTCTTCAATAGTAAAATGATAGCTGTTTGTATCACTTTTGGAAAAATTGGGGACTCTCTGTGATTTTAAAGGTAGGAACAGTTTATAAATTTTATAGTATCAAATAAATACCATATCGTAGTAAAACTAGCCAGTTCAATTATAACAATTCCTGTCTAACATAAATATAACATCTTGTAAATTTTGAGATAAGTCAAGTATGTATTTCAAATTCAATCTAAACTAAAAAATAATTATTGTGTAATAATGTTTGTTATATTTTTTAGAATACAGGGAATTTTTAATATATCATTTCTCAGTATTCTATATATTAGTATATTAGAAAATTCTTGAAGTTTATTCAATGAGACTAGTTTAACGTTATAGTCCTATCATTGTAGGCTATTATCGTAGTTATGATATGATCAATCAAATAGTTTCTAGAACAAAATAACATACACTTTATAATTTAACATTAAATTAATACCATTAATTCTGTAATAACTCTAAAATATAGTTACAGGAAAGTAATTGATATATTTTAAGTAATCCATGGATTTAAATCTATAAAATTTAGAAATTTCTTTTAGACTAGTCTACAATACTGCTTTTCTTTCTTCTCCTGCTTCTGGTAGTATGATTAGTATGAAATATGGATACGTAGGATAAATAGTTACCTAGAATTTACCTTTAAGGCCTTTTTTAGATGTTGACTACTTTCATAGATTTATCAAGAATATTAATTAATTAAATTGAAGACTTTATTAGTTAGCAGTGAGGCAAGTATTTTTAGAAATACGTATTATTTAATTGCAAGACGCTATTTGAAATCATTAAATCTCCATAGATTTATTTATAAAATTTATAAACATACATTCAGTAGACTGAAGTTTGGGTTTTCCTCGTCTGTTATTGGTATCTTGACTTTTTGAATAGTAATCTTAAAAAGTTGTCCAGTATAGGTATATTGGTATTCTGTTCTTCGAAAGTATCACACTTTTGGTGAAAATTAAACTGTGAAAGGAATCCAAATTCAACTATGGCGGTTCGGCACAAAAAAATCGAACATTGGATGTTCTCCAATACGATGTCTCCACACTCTGTGAGGGTTTTTATTTATTTATATAATTTTTGTCATTCAGTCGATATATATATATATATTTTGGTTAAATAAAAACAATATTTTAATCATTCTACCAGTAACTTACGTGAACTCACTGCTTCGTTTTATCCACATTTATAAATAATGAATAGTAAATATTTTTTTTAACCTACGGTTCATGATTAAAAAAAAAACACTATAGCGCTTTCCAAATGACTTCATATCTTATGGAATAAAACGTTTCTTAACAAGCTTTGGCTATGAGTAACATATTTTGTGTTTTGGTGTTAGATTAATGAAGCTCTAAGACTGGATTTTAAATTGCCATATGAAAGCTATTTTTTCTAAATTGCATGTATAAAATTTGAGGCATGGCATATCAATCTATCTATCTATCTATCTATCTATCTATCTATCTATATATATATATATATATATATATATATATATATATATTATATTAAAATCCCTTATTTACATATTTTAATATTAATTTAATAACTTTAGTTCAAAAGTACGTTGGGGGTTTGCGCAGTTATTCTGATTTTTCCTTCCAGACACGCTATAGACTAAATTCAGCCTCTGTAGTACTTTAGTAGTACTTTAGCACGTTTTCTTTAAACATGGGTATTTTTTATCACTCGATCAATTGTGCTTGCGGATTATTTGTAGTCCTTTTACCTGAGAAATCCCTACTTGAAAAGTGTGTTGATGCTAGATCACATTGTCTGGGTGCACGATGTTGTAAAAGTTCATGCCTGTTGTATGGATTTCATGTAGCTCACCAGAAATAAACTGTGTTGTGATTTTGAATGAGTCTCGTCCATATTACACACACACACACACACACACACACACATATATATATATATATATATATATATATATATATATATAATATATATATATATATATATATATATATAAATATATATATATATATATATATATATATATATATATATATATATATATATATATATATATATATATATATATATATATATATATATATATATATATATATATATAAATATATATATATATATATATATATATATATATATATATATATATATATATATATATATATATATATATATATATATATATATATATATATATATATATATATATATATATATATATATATATATATATATATATAATATATATATATATATATATATATATATATATATATATATATATATATATATATATATATATATATATATATATAAATATAAATATATATATATATATATATATATATATATATATATATATATATATATATATATATATATATATATATATATATATATATATATATATATATATATATATATATATATATATAATATATATATATATATATATATATATATATATATAGATTAAACACTCATATACCTAGCTGCAAATAAATTCACATTTTCTCTACAAAAAATTAATTTTGAGTGTAAAATGTCATAATATTAACCCCTTGCCTGTGACGCCCGAACTCAGTTCGGGCAACACAAATGCGCCAATTTTGGATTGCCAAACCTGAGTTCGGGCAAGAGAAAAAAACGGTATTTCAATTCCGTGAAGCCCGAAATCGGTTTGTCCAATGCATAATATTTAATTTGCCCTTTTCCTAATAAATAGATATACTTTCCCGAGAAAATTTTGGCAGTTTCGCACCATTTGTCGCTATTTCTCTGGTACTGTAAAGGATTTGTGAAATTCAAAGGAATCTGAGGAACATGGAATTCATAAAAGTTGATATAGATCAGGGATGGCCAAGCTCCTTGATAGTATGAGCCATTTTTCAAAATTTGGCGAATAAGTTTTAGCTAGCCACAATTAAATACGTATTTAAAAGGTATGCAAAAAAAGTATTAAAAATTTTTTTACAAAAATTGTATTTACTGAATGTCATTTGGAAGTTCTTCGTCCTTTAATTTTTTAAGGACATTTTTGAATTGTCGAGGATTTTTTTTCTTCAGTGCGAATGTAATTTACAATGTTTTACATTGTTTTCATAACATTAGGATATTTTAAATATATTGTAACGAGATAATCTGGGTGAATTATGTAGTGAATCGGTATGACTTGTGGAATATGAGAATCATCTCTTAAAAGCCCAATAAGAACGATTTTTTTACCCAGAATTGCCTGAGCTCCATCAGTCGTAATAATTTTTAAAAATATAATAACACAAAAATGAAAATGGAACTCGGGTACATTTATGAGAGCCACAAATAATCCTTAATAAAGCCTCATGTGGCTCGCCAACCTCAGGTTGGCCACCCCTGATATAAATATTAATATTGTTGTTATATTCTATTATTAATATAGTTTATTATATTTATCCAGGAAGTTAAGCCACTCTATTTATTCTTCTGTAATTTGAGCAAAAATTACTGTAATCCATTAACATTTCACGTATATGTGAAAATATTGAAATCAGTAGTTATTTCGTTTAATTTTCTTTTCAAAAATAATCTAGCTCTAACATTTTGATGAAAATAAAGAACAAAATTAAAAAGAATTTTTTCCCATTTTTGGTATGTTTTACTCAAATATATTCCACAGGCAAAGGGTTAAAAATATTATTCTACGTAGGAATGCTTCAAAAGTAAATAAAATTCCAAACTTAAAATTATATGAGCTTATCTTATTAAATATTAGTAAATATTACGAATATATGTTTTTTATGAGGCGTAGCTACTACGTGAACTATTTTTATGTAAGTAGATTTGTAAGACTGAAAAAGAAGCTACATAAAAAATATCTCTCAGGCAAAATTTTAATTGATTCGATGTAAAGAATTTGATATATATTTGGTTAAACAGACGAATACAAAACTGAATACCTTCATAATGATACTTGCAATAAGTTATCTACCAATTTAAAAGAATTGTTTTATTATATACCTGAGTTAATATTTTAACTTAGATTAAACAAACATACTCAATACTACTAACAAAAGGTAATTTTATTCTAAAAATTCATTTCATGAAAAAAGGATTAAAATTCCTATAATTAATTATCACTGATATAATTTAAGTACTGACAATTCATGCTCTTACATTGTCGAGATCAAAGCTTCATTTTAAAAGAACAGCCTGACATAGTCCCAAAGCAATCAGCCATTATACATTAAAAGTGTCGACAGATGGCAGCAGTAGAATCATTATTTTTAAAAATAGAATTCTCTGCAACAGATCCTTGAACCACTTCAAGCATATTTAGAATAATTTTTTGATAAAAGGATTGTCCTTGAAACAGTACACAGACGTATCCACTGTCGCTGAATAACAATTGTGAGAAGAGAAAGAAGAAAGTAGTTTATTTTACACTTTTTTAGTTAGAGAAATGACATAAGAACTGCATTCAAAGGCGTGTTGAAATTGTAAAGGAATTCCTGTAGCAAAAGACCCAAAAGTCAAACCCAAAAGACTTTGTGGTTTGTTTGGGAAAGAATTTGATTCCAACGGGACTCATATACGTGGATGTATTACGCATGTGTATATGTATATATATATATATATATATATATATATATATATATATATATATATATATATATATATATATATATATATATATATATATATATATATATATATATATATATATATATATATATATATATATATATATATATATATATATATATATATATATATATATATATATATATATATATATATATATATATATATATATATATATATATATATATATATATATATATATATATATATATATATATATATAATATATATATATATATATATATATATATATATATATATATATATATATATATATACAGGGTCGAGACTAATAGATTCACAGTGCGTTCGTGAACGAAGGCGTCCAAATTTCTAGAATGGACGACGAAATAATTAACATTAAATTATAATAACTTAATTTTTTTTAGAAAAAGATTTTTCAAAATAATTGGTAAAAAAATATTTCTTTCCCAAGTGTAGATATATTTGTATATATATATATATATATATATATATATATATATATATATATATATATATATATATATATATATATATATATATATATATATATATATATATATATATATATATATATATATATATATATATATATATATTATATATATATATATATATATATATATATATATATATATATATATATATATATATATATATATGTGTGTGTGTGTGTGTATGTATTTGTGTCTGTTTATGTAATGATAGAAAAGAGCACAAACTCCTTTATTAAATTCTAAACTTATTTTTCTCCAATCATGGAGTTTAATTTTTTCATATTCTAAAGATAAAGCGCCGACAGCTGCACGAGTCACCTATTCACAGATGGACTTTCCATGAGTAATAAATACTCAAAAAGTGGAAATGGCAGATCATCACTTTTTAAAAATCTAATTATTTGACCCTAAGACTGTGAGGTAACTATTTTTATGTTGTGCGGTGTAGTCAAGTACTCAGCGATTATGAATGTAAAAGATATATTATTATGTTTCCATAAAATAAAGATTATTTAGCCACGACTGTCTATTTCATCACTACTATTTTTTATAATTATGTCTTTTACTGAATCTACGTCTTATGGATTAATTGCTGAATCTATTCTCTACATTCCCAACATGACACCTATATATATGTGAGGAGAAAATTTAAAAGATAATAATCGAAGATTTTACTATTATATATAGATTTATAATATGAGAGATTGATATTAATGACTGTACATAAGTAGTTATAGCGTTAATAAGTAACAAAACTTATTAATTATAACATTATTAATTATAAAATTATTATTTAAACATATTAATTATATTTACTTAATCACAGTTCAATTTTAAATTATGTGAATTCCGCCATGGATCAAGTGTTGGTGATAGACTACAATTAGTTTAAAAACTCAAGATTTAAGAAATTTTTATTTCCGTGGCTGAAAGAATAAATCATCAACAAAGACTTATTAAACAGCATGATGTATATGTTGTGCAATCTAAATAGAGCTTCGCTATGCCTATATAATTATGAAAAAAAAATAATTTTCCTAATTTTCTTTTCAACTTGGATTCAACTAATATAAAATTAACGAATTGCTATTTTTAAATAGTCTGAAAAATCCAAGCGAAAAAAAGGTTTTTTCTTTTAAAAATAAGTGGGTGGATGCAACAACAAAATATAGGAATTTTCCTTCTCATACTCCAGTAATGTGAGCATGTTATCTCATTTTTTATGATAGAATTTCTGTCTAAAAGATTAATGTAGCCTCGAATGCTTACATCTATCTCTTATGCAGATGCTTTCCTACTACAGCAAATATGCTAAGAAGCTATCCTCGTGTACTCGCAGACCTTGAAAATACTTACGGCTTTATCCTCTTATTTGATAATCTCTAACTCTTGATCATCTTAACAGGTTCCTAAAGATTGAGAGACTTGATTTCCACGTTTGAATTAGTCCTTAATATCGACGTATGCAAAAGAAGCGTGATTCCTGCATTTATTCTCAGTAATTTTTAAAATTCTTTCATATATAATTCTTTAAGTCTAGTATTGCTATCAATGAAGCTCGTTCATATTCATTACTGAATGTGAAGGATTACTAGGGTCTACTTTACTGGGGGACAAATCAGACATTTGTCCGAGATACCAAAATTTTGGATGCCGCATTTTGGCTGTGAGTGTGAGAAGGATATTGATATGTTAAATAGAGAATCAAAAATTGAAATTTACACAAAGCATTTTTTTTCTTTTGCTGAAAATTTACAGTTTATAGTAATGCTGTTTATGTCTTACAACTAAAAGTATTTAAATCGTTAATTCTAAAGATAACAATCCTAAAAAAGTGATATGTTTAAATAAATAATCCAGCGAGAATGATATTGCTGATCTGAAGTTGTTAACTCCTTAATGCACAGTTCTTTTGAAAAAGGCCGCAGGCCGAAAAAAATTCAATTGTTTAATGTAAAAAAACACAATTTAGAACGTTGTCTTGCCAAGAAAATTACAAAAATACAAAAATAATCAAAATTTTTGTTGCAATTTTGGATTTTTATAATATTGCAGAAAATAGTCGAATATTGTAATATTACACGCACATCGACTTATTTTATCTTTCTTTTTGAATTCCTATTTCAGAATTAACATTATTATCAGTAAAAATATTTATTTATACTTTTAAACCATAAATAATAACAATACTAGTATTTATAAAATTAATCAAAAATTTTCTGTGTGATATATTTCGAAACAAGATGCAGTACATAGTCCAACATTGCAATTATTACACATGTAACGACTCTCTTTTCTTTTCCTTTTTCCTTTGCTATCTCTTTTAGCACAACAGACAATGCAATATCTATAAAAGTACAACTCCACTCGAATTATCTCGAGTGGGCACAGTTTGGCCAGTTTAGCGCTCGGGTTAACTCGAGCGTGCACGTTAAGTGTTTACAATTTCGATTATAAGCCTTTCCATTTATACGTTCGTTTTACGTCGGTGCAGAGCCCATACTAAGGGCGTACAATCCCGTACACTTTTGCCAAAATTCAGAAGCAATAGTTTAGCTGTGAGTGTAAAAAGAATATTGCAATGTTTAATACCTAATTAATCAAACTTCATACACATTGATCTTTTTCTTTGGTTAAAAATTTATAGTTCGTATTTGTACTTCTAATATTTAAAAGCTAAAAATATTTACATTCCTAAAGAAAAAAACTTATTTTTAAAATTCACATCATCCTTAAATCTCGTAAAACTAACAATACACTGCAATAACATTTATCACTGTATTAAATACTAGTTGTTGATTAAAATTTCGATTATAAGCCTTTTCATTTATACGTCGTTTTACGTCGGTTCAGAACGCATTCTAGGGGCTTACAATCCCGTACACTTTTGCCGTTCCTGAAATTTGGGCGAACAACCTGGCGCCAAAATTCAAAAGCAATAGTTTGGCTGTGAGTGTGAAAAGAGTATTGTAATGTTAAATACTTAATCAAACTTCACACACATCGATTTTTTTTTCTTTCGCTAAAAATTTATAGTTCATTTATGTACTTCTAATGTTTAAAAGCTAAAAATATTTACATTCCTAAAGAAAAAAAAACCCATAAAAAAGCGGTTTGTTGATCAACATAGAATAACCCTAATTTAAATAACCTATAATTAAAAACATGGTCATTTTATTACATTTTATACTGAAACAATAATTGAGTAATAAATCTAATTAAGAAAGTTTTCAAAACTAAAAGTGAGAAAAAAGTATTGTTTCTCGTGGTTTTAGAGTAGTTTATGTTACTTTTGTTGGATTGTTCAGTAATAAATTTCTTTTAACAGTATTTAAAATATAAAAAATGTATGTGGTTAACATTTTTGGACTAAATATAGGTATTTCTTTATTATTTTCAACTGTTTTTCTCTACTTGGCAATTAATTTTACTTATGCTACATATTTCTTTCTAAATAAATGTGTCAGCTATAATTTAAAACGATTGGTATTTAATTAAAAAGTAACAAAGAATTTTTTTAAAGATCATATTTAAGGGGCAATATTTTTTTAAATGAAATAACTACTAAAATGGTCGCTTGGATCGTAATTCTACATGATATTATGTCCAAGAAATGTTCTATTTAGTGTAACATAATATAATGTGATATATTTTCTAATACGAAATTAGGAAATTATGTAATCATATTATTTTCTTCGAAATTGCTTCAGTAATAGCTTTGTGAATATTCATTGCATTCACTGATGACTGCTTTACGTTTTGTACTAGAAGCTTTTGTTTGGAATAAATAACTTGATTCTTCGCTAAAATTTATAGTTTTTGGAATAAAAAGAAGGCTAAGAACGGAAGAAGTGTAAATTCGAGTATATTATATCTAACACATTTGGCGCTGTAATTAGTATTTAGTGTCGACTCAATACATCTAAATTAGTCTTTAATATCGACACACTACGTTTATATTTAATATCAAGGCAGTGTAAAAGCTGCTTGATTTCAGCATTTATATTACGTATTTTTAAAATTCGCAACATTCGCAAATTTCGTATAACTAACAATACAGTCCAATAACATTTATTATTAAATGTGAAAGGTAATAAATCCCAAAGGTATTATGTACGCTGAATATTTTGGTTATTTGTAAAATTGAATGCGACTTTTTTTTATATAAAATATATAAAACATTTGATAAGAGTTTTTTCAATAAATTCTTTGAATGTTGGTTGAGTGAACATCAGCGTCAGTCATAGATAAATATTTTGCGTTTAGAAACAGAAATTTTTGATCTCAGTAAATTGGCTTTAGCTTACTGTTCACCAAAATTTACAATTTTCAGAAGAAAAAGAAAATTCCCAAAGAAATGTGGATGTATGTGAATTAGATGTAACACACTTTGATGTACCTGCTTCAAAGAGCACGAAAAATTTCATTTGCATATAATTTTAAAGTAAGAAAAGAGGGAGAAGTGAAGACTTTATCCTGCATCTTTGAAAATATAGTTTTGCAAGAATTGCCAAGACTAAAAAAAAAATTACCGTCCGAATAGAAAGAATCTACTTAGCTACTTTTGAATCATATGAAATGCATGCTTATAGCTCAATATTCCAATATAGTCTACAGAGTGAACTGTTTTCAAAAACCTGATTTCAATATAAAATCATATAAAAATTCATACAAAGCTGTAGACTGATTGAAGAATTGATGAAAACGCGAGGAGAATGTTTTCGAAGTTTCCGGAATAATATAATAACAGGATTTAGAAAAGAAATCATTCTTAGGGGTATAGAGTATGAATAAATGAAAGAAATATATCTACGTTAAAAAAATATCTATGTGAGAAAAATGCAATGAAATGCGTTTCAAAAGATTTTTACTCTAAAATAAGTTCAATGCAACATAAACATTTTTAATCAATGCAGAGTCACATGAATGGATCTATCAGATTCAAAATCTAAATCAGTTCCTCAACTTTTCATACAAAGCTTTTTTGATTGTAAATTCGCCACGTATAATTTACATGTCTCTAGAAAATGCTTCTATGAAAACAGATGTATTGTTAGCTACTTTATTATTTAAACAGCTTCATGCCCAGCCTTAGATCTGAGTATTCAAATTCCCAAATAAAAGTTTATATTTATTTCAAAATGTTATTAAAATATGTTATACCAGAAATAGAAAAAATTTTGAAAATAAAACCACTGAATTTTAAAAAACGAACAAAAAAATCTATTTTAATTTTCTCCTAAATTTAATAAAGCACTCTATTTGGTGATTATTCTGGCATTGTGCTAAAAAAATGTAGCTGCATATTTTGAGAGATTGTTTAAGGATAACCAGCGAGCTTACAAAATATCAAGCCCCAAAAAATATCAAGCCCAAAAAATGTAGCTGCATATTTTGAGAGATTTTTTAAGGTTAACCAGCGAGCTTACAAAATATCAAGCCCCGATCTAACCAACGTCGATTAGAGTAATTCGAGATTTACTGTATTTGAAGGCCCAAAAATCGCTGATTAGCTGTAGTCGACTGTGGTGAGATCACCATGAGACATAAACAAAATGTTAAATATTTAAATTTTGCAAATAATCACTGCGTTACTCCTAGAAAAGAAACAGATTTTGAATTTGAAAATGTTATGAAGTTTCAAAGAAATGGGCTAAATAAAAATTTTAAATTTAAAAAATAATTAAAGTAAGTCTAGTCAAAAAGCTCCAAAATTTATACTATCTTAAAGCAAATTTTAGACACTAACACATGAAATAAGCTACTTATAAGTTTTTAATTATTTTAGAATGTCATTAATAGTAAAATACATACAATTATTTTATCATATATGTATATATATGTATATGTATATATATTATATATATATATAATATAGTATATATATAATATATATATATATATAATATATATATATATTATATATATATATATATATATATATATATATATATATATATATATATATATATATATATATATATATATATATATATATATATATATATATATATATATATATATATATATATATATATATATATATAACCATTAGAAGCACAGTGACGTTGGGGTAGCGCTTCGCACTCCCACGACACATGTCCGAGGTTCGATCCCCGGCAAGGTTGACTCAGCCTTTCATCCTTTCAGTGGGTAGACGAACTGAGGATCAAGCATGCTTGATAACCAAACGCTGGGGGTACCGCGTAAGGTTGACCACCTAGCTGGAACATATGCTTTGCACTGAAGGGAACTTGTTCTCGGAAACGGAGATTGGCACCGTAGGCCCTAGCCCAGTATGGGTTGTTGCGCCGAGGAGTTATATAACCATTATATCAGCACACTATATCGATGAAGAAGCTAAGCAGTGCTTTTCTGGTTGAATTGATTTACAAATATTGATATATTAACTGAAAACGTATTTTTATCCAAATAAAATAAATCACCTATTACTCAGGGATAGTGTAGCTGATCTCAAAAAATGAAATATTTCTTAAAATGGGTTCAGTAGTTTCAGACATTACTCTCTACATATAAACAATTTTTAGCTCTTTATAATAATAGTTTACATGACAAAATTCACATTTTGCGATTATTTTGAAACGTATTGAGGTTCACGAGCATGTCTTTTATAAACATATTGAAACAGTGTAAAAATGTATGACCAAATCTTATTATTATAAATATTAGTTACATCAATTTTGACAATGTAGCAATATTTCGGACAAATTAATGTGTATTTTTAAAAGCAAAATATCTAAGACTCGAACGGGTTTAAGAGTAACTTTTTTACGCCATTTTAACTGTTGAAATATTAATTCACCCTCAAAGACATTAATTTTTTCTTTATTAGCTTAAAACAGACTTACTTTTAAAATTTCATTTTAAAGCTTATAGTAAATAGTACTTTCTTTGAAATTTCCCATGGGAATGAGATGACGTCATGTGACGTCATTCGGACAAAAACTGCTTAAAAGCTTGAAAGAGATTAGTTAAGAATATTAATGAAAAGAAAGAATTAAGATGTAAGGCAGAAAAAACAAGCTTTAGACAGCTCACTTTTACCAATTATTCTATGTAACACATGCGCCAAAATATACAGAAATATCCGTATTTTCTTTAATATTTTCGCCATTCTTCTTTATTGACAAAATTCCAGTCTTTGCAAAGAATAAAATGGATATTTTTAATGAAATAGACTAAGATGTCAGTTATTGAAATTAAAATTAAATATTAAAGAGAATTATATTATGAAATGTAAATTATTGAAACTTTAAAAGATTAAATTTATTCTCTAACAATAAGTAAATAAATAAAATTATTATAAAAAAATTCTTTCCTGTCAAGCATCTAATGCATCAGTACTCATTTATATTCTATATCTTCTCTCAATTATTCTCGTTGTTCCTCCCTCAAAATTAAAAGATCACTTTTACAAATGTTTGTAGATATCACGCGTGCCAAAATACACATATCTGCATTTTTTTAACAATATAGATATTGTTAATTTATTGACAGAATTGCAATCTTTGGAAAGTTCAAAATGGAATTTTTTTTAAAAAAGATAAAAAAATACGATGCCAAATATTTAAATTAAACTTTAATAATAGAGAGGATTCTGTCATGAAATACAAATTAATTAGGCTTTATACGATTACATTTCTTTCTTAGCAGTAAAAAAATTCCAGATATCAGAAAATGTTTTCCTTCAAAATATCTAATGTGCCTTACTCATTTATATTCTCTATCTTGTCTCAGGTTTCTCGTTAATCCCCCCTCAAAATTAACAGATCACTTTTATGAATGGTTGTAGATAACACGAATTCCAAAATACACATCTGCATTTTTTTAACAATATAGTCATTCTTTATTTATTGACAGAATAAAAATCTTAAGAAATTTCAAAATGGAATTTTTTTTAAAAAAGATAAAAATTACTATGCAAATATTTAAATTAAACTTTAAACTATTAGATTTATTCTTTAACAATAAGTAAATAACTAAAATTTCCAGATATCAAAAAATGTTTTTCTTTAAAGCATCTAATGCGTCATTACTCATTTATATTCTATATCTTCTCTCAATTATTCTCGTTGTTCCTCCCTCAAAATTAACAGATCACTTTTACGATTGTTTATAGATAACAGGCATGCCAAAATACACATATCTGCATTTTTTTAACAATATAGCCATTCTTTATTTATTGACAGAATTACAATCTTTGGAATTTTTTTAAAAAAAGGATAAAAGCAACGGTGCCAAATATTTAAATTAAAATTTAATAATAGAGAGGATTCTATCATGAAATACAAATTAATTAGACTTTATACGATTACATTTATTTCTTAGCAGGAAAAAAATTCCAGATATCAAAAAATGTTTTTCTTTAAAGCATCTAATGCATCATTACTCATTTATATTCTCTATCTTGTCTCAGGTTTCTCGTTAATCCCCCCTCAAAATTAACAGATCACTTTTATGAATGGTTGTAGATAACACGAATTCCAAAATACACATCTGCATTTTTTTAACAATATAGTCATTCTTTATTTATTGACAGAATAAAAATCTTTGGAAAGTTCAAAATGGAATTTTTTTTAAAAAAGATAAAAAAATACGATGCCAAATATTTAAATTAAACTATAAACTATTAGATTTAGTCCTCAACAATAAGTAAATAAATAAAATTTCCAGATATCAAAATGTTTTCCTTTAAAGTATCTAATGCGTCATTACTCATATACATTCTCTATCTTCTCTCAATTTTCTCGTTTTCCCCCCCTCAAAATTAACAGATCACTTTTACGATTGTTTATAGATAACAGGCATGCCAAAATACACATATCAGCATTTTTTTTATTGACAGAATTAAAATCTTTGGAAAGTTCAAAATGAAATTAAAAAAAAAAACTACGATGCCAAATATTTAAACTAAAATTTAAACTTATTAGATTTATGCCTTAACAATAAGTAAATAAATAAAATTTCCAGATATCAAAAAATGTTTTCCTCTAAAGCGTCTAATGCGTCATTACTCATATTCTCTATCTTCTCTCAGTTCCCCCCCTCAAAATTAACAGATCACTTTAATGAATGTTTATAGATATCACGCATGCCAAAATACACATATCTGTATTTTTTTAACAATACAGCCATTCTTTATTTATTGACAGAATTACAATCTTTGAAATTTTTTTTAAAAAGGATAAAAGCAACGATGCCAAATATTTAAATTAAAATTTAATAATAGAGAAGATTCTATAGAGAAATACAATTAATTAGACTTTATATGATTAAATTTATTTCTTAGCAGGAAAAAAATTCCAGATATCAAAAAATGTTTTTCTTTAAAACATCTAATGCGCCATTACTCATTTATATTCTCTATGTTTCTTCAGTATTCTCGTTAAACCCCCCTCAAAATTAACAGATCACTTTTACGAATGTTTGTAGATAACAGGTATGCCAAAATACACATATCTGCATTTTTTAACAATATAGCCATTCTTTATTTAATTACAGAATTACAATCTTTGGAAAAAAAATTTTAAAAGGATAAAAGCAACGATGCCAAATATTTAAATTAAAATTTAATAATAGAGAGGATTCTATCGTGAAATACAAATTAATTAGACTTTAGACGATTACATTTATTTCTTAGCAGGAAAAAAATTTCCATATATCAAAAAAGGTTCCCCTTTAAAGCATCTAAAGCTTCATTATTCATTCATATTCACTATTTTCTCTCAACTTTATCGTTGATCCTCCCTCAAAATTTTGGACGAAAAATTTTCCTTTAAATATTTTTTCTTTTGCATTACCTTTTACATTAGTATGAATGAGATGTTCTTCGAGTGGGTGACATAAGCCTGCAGCTATATTTACCGAGAACTTAGAGCTCGAGAGGTAGTTAGATATAGTCCATAAAGTCACGGCCGAAAGCTTCTACTCTAGTACTTGTACAGCAACTACAAGATGTTATTCAAACACTTGTGGGTCAGGCTACCTTTATCTTTCAATTGGGGGTATTACTGAAGACATTAAACTCTTTGCAGGCGACTTTGGGAAAAGTAGAAGTATTTTTCAAAAGTAACTGTGACGCATGTTTGTTATTTCTCTGTACTCAAGAGGAGGGAACATTTTGTTTATATTTGGAGTTTTCGAGCGATGTGGGTGAAATTAATTGCGTCAGTACATTAAAGCATGCGTATGAATAAATTTAACTTTTAATATAAGATTTATTAATGTAATAGTATACATGAAGAGGAAACAGAACTTTTAATACCTAAATATTTCAAGTTGCGAATTTCAAGGCTTAACACATACAATAAACAAGCATTATTTTAAACCTTATTAAAACAGCAGAGACATTCTATAACCTGTCTAAAGTTAAATTATTCATTCCTGGTCAAAAACAAGGACTCAAAATGGCGAAATAATTCTAAATTTTAAGAAATTTGTTTAAATATATAGAATAAAAAGTATTGCAAAATATTACAATAGCCCCCTTATACGGGTTTTTTTTAATAAGTTAATTTATAAATAAATTTATAACTTATAAATAACTTATAACTAATTTATAAGTAACTTATAAATAACTTATAAATAACTTATAAATAAATTTATAAGTTATAAGACACCCCTTATAAATCCACATAAGTAAGAATTTTTAAAAATAAGTATACTTACTTTTATTTTGAATTATATTTAGAAAACTTGATTTGGTACGTTTAGAACAAATTTTGATTTATAGGATATAGCAAAGAAGTAACTAGGGAATAATTTCGGGGGAGAGTATAATTTCTGATAAATATATTACATTTTTCAAAAATTTAAAGCATGATTATAAAATAAATATGTATTATATTCATTACAGTGTATTTAAACTATACGAATGATAAACTATTTATTTTTCAATGATAAACACACAGTTGAACTCGCAATTATTTAAAGATAACTACATGATTATATTATTTTTAAAATTTTATTACCAAATAGACATCTCCTCGGCGCTACAGTCGAACTGAAAGGCAATGGCATCAGCAACAATCTGCGTTTTCGAGACCAAGGGCCATGGGGTGCGAAGCATAAGTCCCGGCAAGGTGGTCACCCTTACGCGGAACTCTCAGTATTTAGTTTCCAAACATGCTTGGCCCTCAATTTTTCTACCCATTTGTCTTTGTAGGAGTCAACTTTCTCCAGCTCGAGGATTGAACTTAAGACCTGTGTCAAAGGAGACTAAATCGCTAGCACAACTTCACTGTGCTCCATAAAACAAATATCATAACAGTTTATATCTTGCATTCTTGGAAAATTTTATTTTAATAATATGTATAAAAGGTTCGCATAACTTTTTTACACGTTTCTTTTGGTCCCATTTTAAAAACAAATGCTGTTTTTATAATTTTACCCAGTAGTGTATTTACAAGTCAAAAGTACCCGTAATATTATATAAGATAAATTATAAATATAAAGGAGTGCTTAGGAGGCCATATTAGTAATTTCTCTAATGGTTTTATTAACAGTAAGTGCATCCTTATAACTTTTCATGTGGGCTATAATGAAGAATCATTAACAATTGCGAATTCAGGGCTATTGAGTGCACCTTAAATTACATTGAATATCGCACATACAATAAAATTAAAACTATCCATAACCAACACAAGTCATTTAAAACTATCCAGAAATGTGTTCCATAGGAACAGTAACATACTCCAGGTAATAACCAAATTATTCATTTGCATTCATAATTGGAGTCATGATCACTTTACACAATGAAACTAAAATAGCTGACAGAGAGAAACTACTCCCATTCGAACCAAATCTTGAGGTACCTGTTACATTATATATAAACGTGTCTTCACAATTGATGAATAGAATTGAGAAGCGAATAAACGGAAAACATCATCAAAGGTTTGATGAATCTATGAAAATTGCTTTCAACGTATTATTTATAAATGAATAAATAAATTAATGTGTACACACAAACATATATATATATATATATATATATATATATATATATATATATATATATATATATATATATATATATATATATATGTATATATATATATATATGTATGTATATATATGTATGTATATATATATGTATATATATATATATGTATATATATGTATATACTTAAAATGAACGTCTTTACAGGACAAAACCTTTTCATCCAGTGATTAAGTGAATTTTTTCAGAAGGGAACAAGCGATTACTCAGCGTTATTGGCAGTCAGAAATGAACTTTGATCATTTGGCTTACCTCTAAAACCACATATGTAGCAATTTAGATATTGGAAGAGTGAACTATTTTCCTGGGATGGCTGGAAAATGTGGCTAATGTACAGAAATTTACTGTTTATTCTTGCCTTAGTTTTGGGAGACTGGTAAAAAGAATTTAAGTTGGTGAACACTCCTTTAAATTTGACGTTATAGAGTTGAAAAATTCGGTATTAAAGAATGAGACATGGTAAACGGAAAATTTTAGATAGATATATTAGGTGTAATAATATTGATATAATATGTATAAATATATATATATATATATATATATATATATATATATATATATAGATAGATAGATAGATAGATACATATATATACGTGTGTGTGTATACCTACATATACATACATGTATATGTAAGCAAAAGTAACTTCATCGAGAAGCAAATGTAGGCATTTTGTATAAAACCCCTAAGACACCCAGATAAAATTCTCAGGGGTTTTCAAATCCTAAGTCAAGGGCTAAAATTCCCGCGTCCTTTTGATTTCCTCTTTTTAACCCCTAACCTAAATTGACCACTGGGGCTAAAGTTTAAGCCCTCAGAGAAAGGGTCTGACAAATTATAATTCTACATTGCTCTAGTGGACAATTTATGAAATTTCGAAACAAAAAGGACATGCACGCTGCCGGAGGCAGATTTTAACACAGATTTTGACTGAGATGTTGACCCAAGTGTTAAGGGTATTTTACATATAACTCCATGCTAGCTGACCCCCTCAGTTTGTCCTGCCTCTATGATGAAGTGGGAACCCGTCCTCCAACGTTATTTTAATAAAGGTCTTTGGTTAAAACGGTGTCATTTTTATGGGTCATGACTGCAACCACCCATCGTGAAGTCCGTCTTATTATATATATAAATATATATATATATATATATATATATATATATATATATATATATATATATATATATATAATTATATATATGTATATATATACAATATATTATTTGAGAGTATTTCATTCATTATCTCCATTTCTAATGGCTTTCCTTTATCTTTTTTTGCCTACTGATTTTCCCTCATTGGTTAGCGAGTCCTTATCAAATCAAGGGAAATTAGTTTGCAACACTTGTTAGTTGCTTTGCATAAATAAGACATACTAAGAGTTTAACTGTTAGTTTTACTACCTCAAACATTTGATTAATAACTCTGCATGCAGAAAAAAAATTACAATTTTGAAGCAAACCAGTAAAAAGACTTCAGGAGCCTTGACAGCATGTTTTATCACTGTCTGCATCGCGCTTTATTTATTTCTCCATTTCCCAAACTGCTTACTTATTCCGAACAGAGTTTTAGGGATATACACAAGATCTTGACATAAATTGAGCCTGTGGAATTCATCGGAAATCACGTTTCACGATCCTAAAATTCGATAGAAGTATTTTTAAAGGGAGAATACGGAAATACATATACTTTACATGATTAAAATTTATAAAGCTATGACTTCGAAAATGGATTTTAAAAACAGTGAGTAAGACAGTTGTGACGCAATTTAGTAAATAAAGACTTACGAAGCATTTTAACTACCCGAAACCCAATTTATAATTTCTTCCTAAATCATCTTATAATTAATCGGATAAAAATTGTAGCTGAAAAGACGCTTACAAGGATATTAAACAGAGCGCTGTGAGAAAAACATTTACAAATAGTCTTGATTAAATAATATGAATATTGAAAATTATTTGTTTAACAATTCTATCTCGAATTTATTCAGCTACTGCTATTTAAATTCAAGAAACTTCACTATTACTTAAAGAAAACTAAATTATACTAGTAATAATATTTTATTTTTATATATAGTATAAGAATAAAAAATATAAGAGTTTTATAAAATCCAAACCATTGTTTATTTAAATACTATGAATGGCACATAAAAGTACTAAATAACTCATATTTCAGATTTTCTTCCACATTTTCCGAAATATGTATATACGTGCTAGCTATGAATATACGTGTACGTGCTAAAAACATAAATAAGGCTTATTTGTATAATTATAAGACAATGCCACATAATTGTGGAAAAATACACATCCAGTAAAAATATTACAAAATAATTTACGCATATAATTATAACAATACAACGTAAATGCTACGAAAATGATGAATAATAATAAAATCCATATGGAGTCATTCATAGTAGAAGCAGAACAGGATATTATACTCAGTAATGAGTTAATCTTAAAATGTGTTGCAAATCACGTGTTTAGCACAATTTTGTTCTACCCTGCTGTTCTCCTCGCATTTGCTAAACGGATGTAACTTTCAGGTAAATATGACCTGAAATCTGGATACTTAATATAGACACTTATAGTAAAAAATCATTTTAATACTCGCTTTGGGTCGCGAAGAGATGCCAAATGAAAAGGAAGAATTTGGAGTAAAAAGGTATCAATATTTTGAAAACACCGAAAATTGTTAACAGATATGCATACGCTAAGGCTGCCAGCACTGCTTGTTGGTATTTCGACATTCTAGGAAACTAGGAACAAACGCACCAAGTTTATGAATGACTATTATGAATCCTACAAGTGCAGTGGTATTTATTTAGTCAATATTCACTTGCATTTTTTTCTTACAAAATCGATATTGAAATAAAAGGAAGGAAAGTAGGAAAAATTTGACAAAACTTGAGAGCTATTGTCAGAAAAGCAAGGAAAGCTAGGCAAGAGTAATAATATATAAGGTCGCCATTTACATAGATTCATCTTAGCTTCTATTCAAATATGAGGTTATTTTGTTTGCTGATATTCAAAAATTTGTAATAATATTTAAGTAATTAGTACCAAACTGTTCGATGCTACTGAATGTGATTATTCTACTAATTCTATAGATTCTATAAGCTGATAGTATACATTAAACGGTAATTTTTTTGGTCAACATACAAATAAATCTTAAATGTTACTTTTCTCATGTTACCTGCTTTTAGTATCGAACTTATCTAGTAATAATATTAAGATGTATATTGTACTACAAATTCAGACGTTATTCGGATCATTGATTACAAACTAAGATCATTAGTTCAGACATAATTCATCTTCAGATTTGATCGTAATCTATGTGTTAGAATTATGGATAATTGTGGATAATTTTTACGATTGATCATAGAATACAAGGATGGTACAATGATTTCTGTCCTTAAAAATTATTGGTTTGTATAATTGACTACGGTATATAATGTATTGTATTAAACTAATATCCTTCTGTATGTAAAAATTCAAATTCTAGTACTACTGTACACCTTAATATAATTTAACTTAATAGGCCTCTTGAATTTAAGAAACATAAAATTTAAGAGTATTTTATAATCATGCTAATAAGTTAAAACTTTCTAAAAATCTGGAGTTTTCTTTAAAAATTCAAGTATTTATATATTTTTCAGCAAACTATTTATTTATTAATCTGTTTTGTGCAAATCAATATTAATTATTCTTGTATATAAATATACATATATTATATGCGTATAAATACTGTACACAAAAAATACCCTCACACACAGTTTACACATGCATTTATACACATGCTAATTAACATACATACTGAGGAACATTGTTCGCTATCAGTTAATAAGAACTAATTTTAAATTTAATTTACCTTACCATTTAATAAATATTCTTTTAAATTCTATTTTACTTTAAACTTGAATAAATTTTCAAACACACAAAGGTTTCATAATGCTTCATAGCTTAAATCGGAAGTTTTTAGTTCAATGATTACATTTCGGAGTAAATCAATATTGCCCGAGAGAATTTAGTTTCTTTGTAAATTAATCAGTCTCAAATGAGAAAATTTGATAGGTTAACAAAATCTAAATTAGGATTAATTAAAGGAAAAATTACAATAATAGGATGTAAGGATTTGCTTCGCTTGAATTTTGAGAAAGAAAACTACAGTTATTTGTTACATTTAACTTTTTTAGAAAAGCGTTTGCATATCTATATTAATAAAAGCTGACAACATTTTTTTACGGTCTAATAATCTTAAACAGTAAAACATTTTATTAAGTCTATTTTCGTAGATAAACCTATGCAACG
Organism: Pardosa pseudoannulata; assembly: GCA_032207245.1. Classification (NCBI taxonomy): domain Eukaryota; kingdom Metazoa; phylum Arthropoda; class Arachnida; order Araneae; family Lycosidae; genus Pardosa; species Pardosa pseudoannulata. The sequence continues at coordinate 95,043,557 of CM063502.1, forward strand.
AATTCTAGTAGCGTACCGTTTCAAACTACTCATTAGTATTTTGAAAAACAGGTCAGATAACATTTTTAACTGTATGAAAATTATGGAGATAACTGATAACAAAATCTCACTGCAGGTTTTAACAATATTTTAACTATAATTTTAGATAAGTTTCATCAATGAGAAATAAGAAAATATAAAATTTTACAAAGTTTAGAATTGGCTAAAATTGAATCTACAAATGGATTGATTTTTTTGAAATGGTGGTGGATCTATAATCACCTTATAAACGCATAAAAACAAAATTTGAAGAATTAATAAAAAGTATAAAATCATTTTTTTCCTAAAAACATTTTTTGCCTTATTCTGCCTTCAAATTAGATAAAAATTTTCCTGTCTTAGATTCACCAAGTTGGTTAGTTATGGGAGGTATACTCATTTTCTACTGTATTAGAGCTAATTAATCTAGAACCTACCACTTAAAGGACTACAAGCATCCATACTATCAGTGGGATTCGAACCCACTGAGTACGAAAGGGCATTTTCCTACCCATTCCGCCACCATCTGACCACCTGTTAGATGAAAATATTACAGGGGTATCATAAGTACATTAGAGAAATACAGAAGGGCACAAAATGTAGGAGTGACAATTCCACAGCTCTTTTAATTTTGTTCAAAGAAAGTCAAATTGACAAAGGAATAACACCGATTTCCTTGAACTTCATAATTGATGGGCTGTTATCTTAATCTTTTGGCGGCTAGAATGCTAATTCAACCAAGAAAAACATCTGCTTAAAGTAGAATTTGAATGGCTGCAAATATCCACTCTAGTAGTAGAATATATTTCGAAGAAAGTGAAATCGACAAAGGAAGAACACCGATTTCCTTGAACGATTCCATAATTGATGGGTTGTTAGCTTAATCTTTTGGTTATGAGAATGCTAAATCAACCAAGAATACATCTGCTTAAAGTAGAATTTGAATGGCTGCAAATATCCACTCTAGTAGTAGAATATATTTCGAAGAAAGTGAAATCGACAAAGGAAGAACACCGATTTCCTTGAACGATTCCATAATTGATGGGTTGTTAGCTTAATCTTTTGGTTATGAGAATGCTAAATCAACCAAGAATACATCTGCTTAAAGTAGAATTTGAATGGCTGCAAATAGTCACTCTAGTAGTAGCATAGCGGATCCCGGTAGCGAAAGGTACAAATTTGACTAACGTTTAGTTCCATAATGATTGGAACATTGAAGACACAAACTTTATTAAGTCCGTAATATTTAATATTAATGAGGATAAACTGTCAGCGTATAAAAATGCTTATTAATGTTCCCATGTTCCCCGTTATTCATGTACAGCTATGATAATTAGAGAATCAGCCCTAAGCTAGAAAACCAACCTTTGCTAGACCCCACATTGAGGTACAAATATAATGATGATGTTTTATGTGGTTAGCTCAGTTTCGTTTAATATAAGCACGACGGGGCAATTTTTAACTTATTTATTCAATGTGTTTATTTGGTGGTTTTTTTTGTGTTTTTTTAATCTTCAATCCTATTTGTTTTATTTCTCTCTACAATGATTATTTTCAGTTTTTATTAGTTTAAGTGGTTTTAATATTTAAGAACACAGAAATTTTCTCATAATGTTCTTATCATTTAGCTTTATATATGAAAAAAAAAGTTTATGCTTTAAATCTAAAAAAAAATCTTTTAAAAATTTTTTAAATTTTAAAATAAAATATTTAATCTAAATGTTCTAAATTTTAATTTTCTTAAATAAAACAACAAATTTAACTAAAGAATGATTTCCAAAATAAGAATGAATAGCAATAATGTATCTATCAGTATTCATAAAAGAAACAATGAATAAAAAATATATATTAAAAAACAGGTTTTACTAAAATATTTTGAAAATAATTCAAATGATTTACTGAAAAAATTAAAATATTTGAAAAAGGAACCTAAAAATGAGCTTTATTTAAATAAATCAACACTGCATTTACAAAGTTTTATAATCCAAATAAATTTATTACTCTAAATTCAAAAAAACATTTCATAACAAGAAGATTACACTATTGTTAGCAAATAAGAATGAAAAAATTGGAATAACAAGTGGAATTCTTTCAAGAAATTATAGATATGCTCTAAAGAAAATACACTTAATGGCATCTAAAATAAATTTAGAAATCTCTAAGAAAATTATATATTTACAAATATTTTTCAGAAAACAATATATTAATCATTATATCCAAAAATTTATGATTTACTAATCAAAAAAGGAATTGTTTTTCTTTACAGCAAATATTAAATCGTTTCTCCGACAGGCTTAATCTTTCTTTCAACAAAGCCGAGACAGGCAAACACAGCACAATTTAGGCTTAGCCAAATCCATTCTAATTATATTATTTCCGCCAGCTTTTAACAAGGATAGCTGCACTTTCAAGAATTTCGCTTGGATAGGAACAAAGATATTCTTTGTTCTTTCCTGCTCGTTAAAAATCGTTTAAGCTTCCCGCGGAAGATTTTGTTGCAGAATCGAAACAACCAAGATTCCTATTATCTGGAATTATTTTGGATTAAAACATTTGCATCCAATCAAACCTATCTACGTTACTTCTGACACAAATGTAGTAAAAACATGTACTTTTAATCATCATAGCTTTTCCTTAAATATTATTTTCCAATCCAAAACTCCAAGATAAAAAAATGCATGGAATCTTTATATTTACATACTGTAATATTAAAATCCCTTATTTACGTATTTTATATTAATTTAATAACTTTTGCTAAAGTAAGTTCTTGCGCGTAATTTATTTTTCCCTCCAACACGATATAGACTTAATTCAGCCTCTGTCTGTACTACTTTAGCCAATAGTTAGCGCGTTCTCTTTAAACATGGGTATATATCACGTGATCCATTTGCTTAGGGATTATTCGTAGTTTTTTATTACCTGAAGAATACTTGAAAATTATGTGCATCACATGGTCTATGTGCACGATGTTATAAAAGTGCTTGCCTGTTGTATGGATTTCATGTATCTCACCAGAAATAAACTGTGTTGTAAGAAGTCTCGATAATAAATTCTATCAGTACAATTAGTTAAATAAGATGCATCGATTATCACACAGGACATAGCAATGACAACAAAATTAGACAAAATTCTTGTCTAATCTGTCAAGATAACTCCCAAAATCGACAAATTTATCAAAGTGCACAAGAAAATAACGAGTTAAAAGCTCAAAAATTTTTCATTCATTCTTTCTTTTCTGATGAACAAAAGTTCTGTTCTTTAATGAACCATTGCTAAAGAAGTGTCTGACTACATTTAATTACTTTCCCAACTACAACGGTTAAAAACAATAACCATATTATTTCGTGCAAATACCATCTTTCTAAACACTATTAACAAGCTCTTTTTACTTAATTTTATATCTTTTTACAGTGTTCTGTCATAAAGAGTTAAACTAATTCGAAGATACCAATGGGATTTAAAGATCCTTCATTTTCTAATTGATGAAGAAAGGAAATGATCTTTATCCACTTTTACCAGAAATTGAGGAACACGAAAAAGGAACTAATCAAATCATTGTACTGAAAGATTGCTCAGTAATCACATATCCGTGTTAGCATAATAAATCAAATGTAAATTTACGCATTCTCTCCTATTAATCCTATCTAATTCGAGACAGTGTGGAGCCCCATCACAATCTTTAAAAAAATTCAACCTAAATATAACGAATTTGAGTGACATCCCTTCCAAACCACACTTAATGGAAATAAGAGGCTTAAGGAGAAATTAGAAGCTCAGTGGCTACATGTCAGATATGATAAAATGTTATATTTTGTCGCAAAGAGGAATAAATTAAAAATTAAACTCCAGAAAAATAGTTCTTAAATATTAATAAAAACATTTCAGCAGTATAAATGCATAAAGAGGATTGAACTGAGAATTTGATAAAAGCGATCGTATTCTGAATTATTTAATATTATAATCCAGATTAGCCAATACATTTATATGGGGAATCAGAAATAGAATTTAATACTTTATAGCTAATAAAATATATTTTTTAACGTTACGTAAGAGGAAAGTTGGTTGGAAATTTGTTTTTCTCTTTAATACTCCAATCACACTTTAAAGAATTTTACGTTAACTGACGTGTAACTTCTTTTTGGACATCGGATTTCCACATTTTATTTAAAGATTAATTTGCTTCAGACATTAAATCAATTTTACATCATTTTCAAAAACAGAAACAGTAAAAACAAAATTTTAATCACACATTTTTCTGAAAAAAAAGGCAGCTATTTTAATAGAGTTAACTTTTAAACAGAATTATAAAATTTCCAAACGAAAGATTAAATTAACCATAGCGTTTAATTTAATTATTTTTAACATTTAATCACATTTAACACTTCTAGAGGAAGCTTATTTTTAACTAGAATCAAATTTACGATTCATATTTATAGTTTGAAGTTAAATATTCCTTTCCAATCTTACTCAAACGAAAGATTAAATTAACCATAGCGTTTAATTTAATTATTTTTAACATTTAATCACATTTAACACTTCTAGAGGAAGCTTATTTTTAACTAGAATCAAATTTACGATTCATATTTATAGTTTGAAGTAAATATTCCTTTCCAATCATACACACACATACATGTATTATATCCGTGAGTATATATCCATTATTTAGGAAATGTTTCAAACAAGCTTTTGTTCCGTTTTAGAATAGATCGTTTAACTAGCCTTAACATTAAAAATAACGAAAGATTAAATTAACCATAGCGTTTAATTTAATTATATTTAATATTTAATCACATTTAACATTTACGGGACGCTTATTTTTAACTAGAATCAAATTTACGATTCATATTTATAGTTTGAAGTAAATATTCCTTTCCAATCACATACACATATGCAAGTATTATGTCTGTGAGTATATATCCATTATTTCCGAAATATTTCAAATAAGCTTTTGTTACGTTTTAGAATAGATCGTTTAACTAACCTTAACATTAAAAATAACGAAAGATTAAATTAACCATAGCATTTAATTTAATTATTTTTAATATTTAATCACATTTTACACTTTTACGAGACGCTTATTTTTAAGTAGAATCTAATTTACGATTCACATTTATAGTTTGAAGTAAATATTCCTTTCCAATCATACACACACATACATGTATTATGTCCGTGAGTATATATCCATTATTTCCGAAATATTTCAAATAAGCTTTTGTTACGTTTTAGAATAGATCGTTTAACTAACCTTAACATTAGAAATAACGAAAGATTAAATTAACCATAGAGTTTAATTTAATTATTTTTATTATTTAATCCAGTTTAACATTTTTACGGGACGATTATTTTTAACTAGAATCTAATTTACAATTCACATTTATAATTTGAAGTAAATATTTCTTTCCTTTCATACACACACATACATGTATTATGTCTGTGAGTATATATCCATTATTTCCGAAATGTTTCAAATAAGCTTTTGTTCCGTTTAGAATAAATCGTTTAACTAACCTTAACATTAAAAATAACGAAAGATTAATTTAACCATAGCGTTTAATTTAATTATTTTTAATATTTAATCACATTTAACATTTACGGGACGCTTATTTTTAACTAGAATCTAATTTACAATTCACATTTATAATTTGAAGTAAATATTTCTTTCCTTTCATACACACACATACATGTATTATGTCTGTGAGTATATATCCATTATTTCCGAAATGTTTCAAATAAGCTTTTGTTCCGTTTTAGAATAGATCGTTTAACTAACCTTAACATTAAAAATTTCGGCAATAAGAAGTGAACATTTTAACATAAACTGAAATCCTTCCCTTCCATCAAATCCTAAAGTAGCAATTACATTTGCTCCAATTATAACTTTATCTTACAATAATATCCCAAGTATAACGACCTTTAACATAGACATTTTACTAACGAACCATATAATAACCCCGACTCGGTATGGTTCTTATCTGCATAGTCAAGGGGAATTCCTAAAGTAATTGCAAAACCGCCAGATTGGTAACAACAAGCGCAATGCTGACTTTTGGCTGTCAAGCCGAGTTCATTAGGACAATCTCAGGAGACAATCTGGCCGGGAAGTTTATTTCCAAATCCTGTTTCGGTTTCAAGACTTATTTGAATGTATATCCTTATATAATGAGGGGACTCCAGGGAAGCTTAATTAGTCTCAGAGAGAGGGCTTGCCACGATTTTTACGGGTTCTTAGGCCGTCAGTATTAATGAGTGATCAGGGTACAAATTTAAGAAGGCAGGATAGAAACCGCATTTGCTTCCGGAAATAGCAATACTGCAATTCACGGTACACACTAATGACAGCAGCTTTTTCATTGGCGGAAATGAAAATTTTTATTTCGAAAATCCACAGTGAAGAATTCAAAAATTCATGATAGGAATTAGTAATATTTTTTTAATCTTTGAGTTTCGTCATAAAGCACAAAAAAAGATTTGAATCATAATCTAGTATAGTTTGCCTCTTGAAACAAATGAAAATAAGTGAATAAAGAACTTTTTCTCAGTAAAATAGTGAAATCTACAGTGAAGAATTCAAAAATTCATGATATGAATTAGTAATTTTTTTTAATCTTTGAGCTTCGTCATAATGCGCAAAAAAGATTAAATTCAAAATCTAGTATAGTTTGCCTCTTGAAACAAATGAAAATAAGTGAATAAAGAACTTTTTCTGAGTAAAACTGTGAAATCTACAGTGAAGAATTCAAAAATTCATGATAGGAATTAGTAATATTATTTTAATCTTTGAGTTTCGTCATAATGCGCAAAAAAGATTAAATTCAAAATCTAGTATAGTTTGCCTCTTGAAACAAATGAAAATATGTGAATAAAGAACTTTTTCTCAGTAAAAAACTAAATATTCTAGTTCAAAATAGTCTGTTTCTTTATTAATAAAATGTTTTACGTACGAGTTCATATATTAACACTAAGATTTATTTAGTAGATGTGAAACATATATATTTTGATAGCATAAAATAATATATTATTTCAAATACTTAAACTAGAAGATTTTTTAAAGATTAGGTACGGACTCAACTTATAAGGAAGTTATTAACATTTTATATACATGACATACAAGGTACACTGAAAGAATTTTATGCTTAACCCTTAATTTGGCTAAGTCTGTCAGCTACACCGGACATGTATATTTATAACTACTATATAACATAATTGTCAGTGTTCGCCACAGCGGACAATTATTATCTCAAAAAAGGAAAATGATATATTTTTTTTTGTTTATTTTACAGAGATCCTAATGTCTATACAGACATGGAAAAATGACAGAAATTAAAAAATATTTGAAAAAACATCTTGTCAAATTAAGGGTTAATAACAGTGTCTAATAATACTTTTTTGTACACAGAAGACAAAAGATTACATTATTTAAAATTTCTGTCAAATTAGAATTTCTTTTAAATATTTTTTTCATTAAACGCTATAAATATGAATGCAAAAGGATGTTACATTTACGTCTTTCATAGAAAATTCCAGATAAAAATTTTCTTTCACGAGTCTAAATAATAATGATAATTGATTAATTTACCATTCAAAATTTATCAGAATTTGAACTAAATTTCACATTAAAAGGATTCTAAAAACTAAGACCATGCTCTTGAATGTATAAAAGGAATATTTAGCTCTTTAAAATAAACCTTTCTTCATATAATGCGAGTTAATCTCTCTTGATATCATTTCTCATTGAATTACACATTGAGAACATTCTTAATTCAAAAATAATTATTTATAATTTTCTAATTGCAATACAAGATTCATAAAGTATTATCTAAGGCTGCAAATTTTACGTCTGAAAGCTTTAATAAATGGAGGATAAAAAATCTTATAGAATTTATATACTTATATTATTAAATTCTGAAGAATATCTGTTAATATTTTTAAAATAAAGCAAAATTTTACATTTGTCAGACACCTGTAATTTGGAAAATTCCTTGAATGCACATCTTTCAATATAACATTCTTAAAATGAAAAACACAGAAGTATTTCGTAATTTCATACAGCCCATTACCGAAATATTCCAGAAAAAGAAGGATATTAATATGCGGCAAGTTAAAAATACTGTGCATTTTTTACTTTAAGGACATTAATCTACAGTAACTTTAATAACCCCACTGCAGTCGACATGCACTATATTTAAGTAATTTTATCTTAGAAATGGGGAATTTTTCAGTAAGGTCATTCATGGCTTCAGATGAAAATTCTACAACCGTAATATTTACTTTAGATCTTTTCCGAAAAAAAAGTACTGCCTGTGCAGTTTTACAAGCTGAAAGTATTTCTTTAGTTATAGAAACTTAGATAAAGTCCTGGTGAATTTTAATTTTTTAAAAGTATTTTTATGAGTGTTTTCTACGATATATTCTAAAAGCATTTCATAATGTTGAGAAAAATCTCAATTTAAAGTATATATGTGAGTACGTAGTGAGATATGCAGCTATCGTAATCGAAAATGTAAAATCTTTTTTTTATATAATAATAAGAATACATCGTTGTAAGTTCCTATTTTAAAAACTAACAAAAATGGAACTCTCTTAAGTGTGAAAAAATAAGATAATAATGAATATATTTTAATTATTAACATATAAATGAACGGCCTAAGAAATATACCTAGAATACATCTTCCTACATTTCGTGCCTAAGGAATTGCTCATGGGTAGAGAACGTACGACCGTGAAGCCAAATCAGGCCACTGTGAGTCTTTTCAGCGGACTCATAGAAGTTAGTTCCTGTATTAACTAATATTAGTAATATACATAGAGACAATTTGGAATATATATGAATTAAATAAAAACGGTATGAATGCAAGCTTTACTGAATACTAGTGGTAATAACCAGTTATATATTTCTTGATTGTATTTCTTTATAATGCAATAAATTTATTTTAAATACTCTTAATGTAAATTACTATTTCTACTAAATATTATTGTTTTTCTATATTATTTCTCTGTTATGTAATAAATGCATGTATAAATGCTTCTATAAATTATATTTTATTTGAAGTCGTATTTAAATACGTAGCTATTTTTTTTTAATAAATATAAATATTATAACAAGTTATTACACTTAGGTGAATACTAAAATATTTTATATAAAGTAAAATTTTATATTAAATCATAACTATAGTTTTATTTTATATTATTCCCATATAGGGAAATAAGAGGATAAAAATATGCGAAAACTGTTCACAAATGTCGTATTTATTGGAGTATGAACTTATGTGCATTCCTTTATTACTGCTTAACATAATTTCGGCTTCTAATGGTAAGAAGGTTCCCCAACTCTGGAATAATTTATAATTGCAGTTCTGAGGTACTAACGGACTATTGAAAGTTCGATTTGAGGTACTACCATATTTTGGGTTAGGAAGAGAGGAGATTTTTCTTTTTCCTTATTCCATAAAACTTTTCTACTTGTCGAAAACCAACTGGGAAGGTTTCATATATTTGAACTGCCCCTTAATTCTACCTGGTGAAGAAATGAGTTTAAGAGCCTGAACTATTCAGGCTACTTTATATTTTTCCTTAGTATTAATTTGTGCAATAACAAGAAAGTTAAATGACTAATCAAGGCCACGAAAATGTTATATAATGCAACAGTAAATATTGTGCTTGCTTATGTTTCTGAAGTATGGATATTATCTTATTTTAGCTTTGGAGCAGTAGCATACTTCAGTTTTGGAAGAGAAGAGATTGTTTCTTTTCCTTTTATTAGAAAGCGTTTAGTAATTACTGAAAACAAAGTGTATATATTTTACATATTTAAACTGTACTTGCAATCCACCTGTTAAAGAAATAAATTCATGAGCCTAAATCAGTGATGCACAAACATTTTTAAAAGCGTTCCAAAAGAAAAAATGTGAAAAAATTTGACAGGTCAAACCTATTTATATTAAAACATAATAAAGAGTTAAGAAATAGCACGATTCGACAGTTTTTACGATAATGTGATTAATGGTACAGAATTTCTAAAAGTTTCGCCATCTTTCAATTGAAAAGTATGTTTCCGCTTTCCGGCTATTTTTGACAATGCTTGTAGGAAAACAACTGGGAAGGTTTCATAGATTTCAACTTCACGTAAACTATGCAGTCCATTTTATACTCCTTACAAATACTGTCTAGTGATGTGATAACATGAAAGTTAAATGACTAATCTCTTCCCACTTAATTATTATAGATGAATATTGTTATTGGTTGCGTCTCTGAAATACAAATACATAAAGACCTAAGAAGAGATTAAATTTTCAATATGTGTTTCGTAAAATATCCTTTTTAAAATAGTGATAAAAATTAATTACAAGAAACAGAAATACTGAAAATATTTATATAATCCCTATATAAACCACGAAATAAACAAATTAATGGTTCTTGTAAAACTAAAAAAGCAAAAAAATTTCATAATTCAGAATTTCCTTTTTAAAACAGCAAATAAAATTCCTAACAAGAAACAGAAATACTGAAAATATTTATATAATCTCTATATAAATACATGAAATAAACAAATTAATGATTCTTGTAAAACTAAAAAAGCAAAAAAATTTCATAATTCAGAATTTCCTTTTTAAAACAGCAAATAAAATTCCTAACAAGAAACAGAAATACTGAAAATATTTATATAATCTCTATATAAATACATGAAATAAACAAATTAATGATTCTTGTAAAACTAAAAAAGCAAAAAAATCTTCATAATTCATAATTTCCTTTTTAAAACAGCAAATAAAATTCCTAACAAGGAACAGAAATACTGAAAATATTTATATAATCCCTATATAAATACATGAAATAAACAAATTAATGATTCTTGTAAAATTAAAAAAGCAAAAAAATCTTCATAATTCAGTATTTATATTCGTATGTAAAATGTATTTGAATATTTTACATCGTTCAACATTTTAAAAAGGAATCTGTACCACAAAAGAACACAAAATAAAAGTCGCAATTTATAATAGTTAAGAGAAGTTACAACCCAATACATTTTCATGTATACAATAAAATTTTAGTTGTAAATTTGTTATGTATATAGTACCTTACCTAAGAACAAAATTAAAAATGAATACAATGTACTAAAATAAACCCAATATATATATAAGTAAAACAATGAGCTAATATAAACTTAATATACATAATGTAATACAATGTACTAAGATAAAACCAATAAACATAAGTCTTGAATAGTTATTTCAAACAAAATACTATATAATCAAGAAAAAAATGTAACATTTCTTTTAAGATATGTTAAGCAATATAAAAATTTCATTTTATTAGAAGATGAAATATATATAAGTATCATAAAATATATTGGGCTATGAAAGCTTTTAAAAACTAACACCTAATATTTCTTTGGAGAGAAATATAAAAGTTAATTTGGTTTTTATTTCAATAGGCTTTAATAACCGCGGAGGAGTAAAATGGGAATTTTAAAGCCCGATGTTAAAAGATAACGTATCACTATAAATCTTCAAAATTATCCTACTGGGAAAATAAACTCTTTCTTGAATTTTAAACATTATATTTCTTCAAATGTGCATTAATTTCTTTAAATAAGAAGCTATCCTGAATGAAGTTTTTGAAACAATTCATATTTAAATTTAAGAAATTATCTAAATGTGTAATTGATCCGACACCCTTAACACATTATATTTCGATTTCATTTATATGTCATACACTAATTACAAGAAATTTCAAATTAAATTTTATAATTTCAATTATATGCATATATCTTTCTACTTCTGAATTACTAATTACATGTTTTATTAGAAGAGTTTTATGCTTTAACATCCCATTCTTTAGCATATTCCTTTAGGCAATTATTTAACTAAAATTCAGAGTTTCTTAAAGAAGCAGAAACCTTAATTTAAATGCGCATGCAAACGTGTGTTTATATAAACGAAAATTTACATGAATACTTAGTTCATTTAGAGAAACTTTAATTCTCAATGCAAATTGGATCTGCCAGAGAAGATTGTATGTGCACACATCTCAATGAGACTAACAGATAAATATAAAAAATACTTTTGTTCATTTAAAGTGGTTAAGTAATAAATTCTAAAAATTCACTAAGTAAATTCTACAACTTTATTTTTAAAAAAGAAAACTATTTCTACATTTTGTGCTTGCAGCTGTTTTAACAGTAATGTTAAAATGCACATTCTTTGCTATTTTTAATATACATTTGTAAATTTAATCTACAGTTTCGTATTTCTAGCTCTTTACGTGGCCATGCGTGTACACGGAAACATAAATATGTATAGAGATATATAAATATATGCGGGTACATTTTGTACTTAAATACTATTTAAATCTTCTTATATTATGCATGGAACAATTAAGAGAGCAGCATCAAAATGAATAACGTATGTAATTTACTCCAAACTGACACAATTTACGGTTTCTATTCATTTTAATATATCATTTCCAACGAATTCATAAAACTTGGTAATTTCTCTTCCCATAGATATTTACATGTACGAATACAATATCTGAAGCCAGCTAAAATTTATTTATTGCCGGGTTTCATTTTGGTTAGACAAAGATAAACTTGAATTAAATGATGATGTAAATGACAATATATTTGATAAGTATCTCAAATATTTTTATCATCTGTGTTAACAAAACAACGGTATGAATAGAAGCTTTGTAGATAAAACCATTTTTCTTCTGTATGGGTTGTTTCAATAGTCTGCTTCGCTGGATTTCTGTAGTCTATTCTAAACTCTATTTATCTCTAGTTTACAAAAGACTGGTTTGTTTAGATCAGAAAATATCTTCAAAAATTCTCCTTTGGCATTTTTAAATAAAGAAAAAATAAATACGAGTTTAAGATTTTTTTTTCGCACAGAATTTTATGATGTAGTGATGCTCTATTCATAAAATCTGGATTTAAAACATTGCTGACACATTCGGCTGTCAAAGAATTTCTAGGGGTTATATTTTTTCCACCTTGTTTTTTTTTATTATCCTTTTCCGCAAATACAACAGATTTTTTTCCCCAAAGTTGTTTTTAACAATCATATTCAGATAGGATTTAAAAAATTATATTATTCATACCCAGAGTATATTTTTTTCAGATTTGTGTTATAAATATTTTTTTGAAGGAAAAAAATTTTTTTGAGGAACTTAGATATTATCTCTAATAATTAAGCTATTTTTCTTATGATAGCAAATTCTTTTATTTACACAAAGAACTGTGCAAATAAAATAATTAATAAAGAGTTTAAGAATTTACAGTGAAACCAGATTATATCGTTACTGTATTGATCGTTCGACTCATTAGGGCCAAATTTGTTTACATAGAAATTTTTCCCACATTCATCGCTTTATTCGTTCTTCCGCATTTATCGTTAAAAAGGTTTGGATCCATCGCTTTGTTTTTCGAAAGTATCGTTTTTGAGGAGTTCTGGAGAACAGGGAAAGTTAAACATATTTAACAGAGATTTAGATAATTCCATACTTTTAGTATAAATGTTAAAATTTGTGTTTTAAATGATTTTTTTCCAAAAGAAAAAAAACATCTATTGAGGAATTTAGATAATATCTCTAAAAATTAAGCACATTTTATTATCATAGCAAATTATTTTATTTACAGAATAAAGTGCGTTTTCCATCAAAATATGCGTTCTTGATTTTTATATATGCAGCGAAACCTTGATCTACCGTTCTAGCATCATTCGTTTTTCCGTATTGATCGTTTGATTCAATAGAACTGCATTTATTCCCATACAACAAATGTTATTTTTCCCGCATACATCGTTTCAGGATTATTTGTTTTCCTGCATCTTCCGAAGAGTTCATCTGTAGAAGGTTGAAAATTTATTTAATAACTAAATTTGTATTAATTATGCAGTTTAAAAAATACAATTTATTAGTTATGCAGTTATGCTAGTTAGTTCAGTTATTTCTATTAATTATGCAGTTTAAAAACAATATAATTAAAATTCCAATGTTAAAATGCAATGCAGTGAACTCCAGAATTTCAGGAAATGGTATGCCCGACAACCTCTTATGCTTCTATCTACATCTTTGATGGTAATGTAGCAATTAGCAGGGTCACAACGGTGGAAATCATATGCACAAATCAGAAGCAAGGTCAAGAGAAAAGGGAAAGAAAAACTAGAGAGGGAAGACAGTCCTGAGTTTTTCTGAAGCACAATTTGCCAAATTTTAAACCTTTTATGTATATACACAGTACCAGGATAGTGCATATTTAGCTTTAGAGGGATAGAATGATCATTCAATGCGTTTAGACGATCCACTTGTACAAAACTGGGGTTTTGGCTTGATTCGGATAGCTGCGGTCTATTTTTAGCTACACAAGGGCTAATAAGATAAGTACCTACTTTTAAGGCCAGTTTCGAAAGGCTACGATCATCCATGCCATAGTGGGGTCGAATCCATCAACTCTGGTACCGAAGGGCGTTTGGCTATTGTTTGTCGTACATAACACATCTCAATAGCAAAACATTTTAAAAAGGTTAAGTATCATTCTAAATATAAGTTACATTTTGTAAAGTGTTAAGTACTAACTATTACTATTGTAAACAGTTTATTTATTTACTGTCACACAATTTCTACTTTTATTTCACATTTCCGTCCAGTAAAAAATGGATCGCGGTTTCACTGTAATGCGCAGAAAATAGCTTGGACTCCCAATGGATATAAATCAGATAGTAAATTACCCTTTTATAAATTTTACTGTTAGACTTCGAATATATTAGTATCACTTGGCGATGAGACACAAACAAACATCGGGCGGAAATTTACTTTAAGGGCGGCAGTTTCAAAGTTTCGACTAAAAATTTTACATTCTGTTCCATCGAATTTGGTAATAAAAGCGTTTTCTGTTGAAAAGAATGATCACTTTAAGATGCACTTAATATAGTTTAATGAATTTCCATCGTTGTAGCTAAGTTTAGCATTTCTCCTACTTTTATTTCAACGGTATCTAAGTTCGCTTGATATCATTTCACACTATTTACAACTATTTTTCCATTGTACTCTTTGAATTGAGTGTACTTAAGTTACGCAACGCATGAAACTTAGGGAAAATATGGAAGAGGCATTGAATATTCTATTCTGGCAGTATGTAAACCCTTTTAATTTGCGACTCAATAACAATAGTCTACGATGGTACAAGACAAATACACACTAAAGCTTTATTTAGGAATCGAAAGCTAAGGATATTAACTAAGTATCGGCGATATTAAAAACCCAGGAAAATCAAAAAGCCGAACCATTTGTAGGTTAACTAAAACCTATTGCAAACTCCTGCACAATGAAGATTTGACTACAGGAGCAAGATAAAAATGAAGAAAAGGTCTCTCAAAATGGAATGCATATTTAAAACTGTCTTAAACGTGTAAAATGTACAATTCAGGGCAGTATCAAATGAGTGCATCAGGATTTTTACCATCTATCGCAAGATCTATATTTTAAGGTAAGAAGGCCATACCGATATAATGTTCCATTAACACCTTTTAAATCACTCGTTATTGTACTTTATTCATTTATTTTTGTAAAAATGAATAAAAAAAAGCATTTATTTTTTAAAAGATGTAACTATGTAAGTAGAACACATACGACATTAAAGGGAATTTCATAATTTCTATTGGATGAATTGGTGAAAAATGACTTCCAACTGCGTGCACAACAGCATTTATTAATTCAAATCGTGAGACCCGAAATCTCTATGTTAGAATCCCTGAATGACGTCTGACCACTAAATTTAAGCGTGATCGTGACTATGCAGCCAAAAACTTTCAGTGATCACGAAGTCTCAGCACCTGCTTGACGTAGGCGTCGCAATTGAAACCAACATTATGGCGCATGGTCTTCCGATTTTAGCCGTAGAATACAAACGAAAAAAGGGCCACCATTCATCTTATTTCATGTGCTGAAATAATTACAATGTCTTACTGCTTCTTGGAGAAGATTTGATTTCCGTTGTCGTGGAGATCTCTACGCCCACGATTTACTGTCGAGATCGGGATACATGATTAACTCCGCGTTCAGGTGCATCTCTCTGGCCGCAAAGCACGCCAACAACTCTAAATTAATCAGTGAACTCAGGGGAAAATACGGAACAAACATCCGGGATGTTTACAGGAAACAAATGTTTTTTAAAGTGTATTTTTATTGCTGAAATAATTACATTCAAGGATATTTCTGAACAGAAGATAAAGAGTAACTAGCCGTAAATAGCAAATATGAGAAATGTGCTATTTATGGCTAGTAATAGACATAAATAGCATTACTAGCCATAATTATTTTATTTTTTTTAATAATACAGAGATTTTTATTCTTAATAATAATATAGAGAACTTAATAATATTTTAATATAGAGAACAAATCTATAAATGCATCAGTCACTTTATAATATTTTTTTAAAAATACAGAATAACAGTGTAATGTTATGAAAGCTCTACAGCATGTTTCGGTTGAATAGCTAAGAATAATGGGAAATATTCATTTTATGGGGAAAAAAGAGTAAAATATTGACGTACGAGATGCAAACAGACTGAGAACTTAAGCTGCTTTTCTCGAAAAGAAACGACATTTTCGAGAAAAATTTCTGAAAAATGCTAAATGTCAGTATCTTGATATTAAATAAAATTCGAAATTTTTACAACTTTATTATAAATTTTCATTATTTAACTGCATTCGGTTTATGGAGATCATATTCATTAATGTTTTTTATGTTAATATCGAATTTTAAATTACTATTAAATCAAAAAAACTATTATAAATATTTTCTCTATTTCGTAGACGAGGTTTAGTTGATTACAGGTTAAAGTAAAAAAGATCTATGATTTATAATCCAGTAGTATTAATTTTTATGTACTTGAAGAACATTATTATTATACTAGTAGGCTGCGATACTAAACTCTTACATTAGAGAAATATGTCATACACTGTTGGTGATATATCATAATCTTTCTTTGAAACATATTTATTTTTTGAATATCATTTAAGATGATGAATTATGCCATAAAAAAGATTGAAAATTTATTACAGAATCCATTTTGTAATCATAATTTGATATATTTTAAGTGCTTTGGGGGAATTTCAGAAAACTTTTTAACGATGTTTTATTTTACATGCATATAAACAGATAAACGACTAAATTTAAAAATTACATTTAAATGTATGCTAAGATACACTCATCTTTATTTCTTAGACGAATTTTCATTCCAAACTATAATCAACCAAAGTATCATTAGAACAAATGAGAAGCAGATGAAAAATATAAGATATTGATTTATATTGCATATAAATCAATCAGTTTATCTACAACAATGTACTAGAAAAGTGTAAGAAAAGCAATTATTTCACATAATTTAATATTTGAATTCAATACCTTGTATTTTAAATCTATTTAGAGTCTGATATTCATAAGAAAGTCAATCAATTAAAAACATCTTAATACAATGAACGTTTAAATAAGCTAAACTGCATAAATTGTAAAGATCATTTTACTCAATTTCCCAAATATTAAAAAAAAATTCCAATTAATCAATTCAACGTAGTAATACTAGCAACTACTACATATGATTATTAAAATTTCTTTAGTTATTCCTCTGATATTTTATATAAAAGATAATATAATCATTTAATATCATTTGATCAATCAGTTAATCAGCCATATATCAGTTAATTGAGGCCCTGAAGTTATCCTACATATATTACCCGTTCTTTGTAAAAGACTCTATCGTTTCTTTATACAGTCGTATGATTCTCTAATGAATTCTCGTTTACTCAAAAAACTGTACAAAAGTTACTTAAAGCTAAGCAATCATTTTTAAAAATCATGCAGCAAAAAACTGCTCTTTAATTGTAGATATCTAGATTTTTTTAAAAATCTGTCATCTAATATCTTGCAGATTTTTAAAAAAAATTCCTTTACATATTTCCAAAACCTAAAAAAATGTTTTGAGGGAGTTTCGATGTGAAAGAATATTTTTAATTAAGAACTAGTTATTCGAATCATATAATGCAATTGCGCAATAACAATTGCATGTTACACATCTTACTGATATTACTAATATTATAAGAGGACATTTAAATTTCAAAACTTTCTAAGGCAAAAAGGCTCAAATGTATAATATATAATATTCCATGAAAATCTAAATACACACAAGAAAATCGGTTAACCAGTCACATATCAGTTAATTGAGGTACTGAAGTTATCCAACATATATTACCCGTTCTTTGCAAAAACCTCTATCGTTTCTTTTAACAGTTGTATGATTCTCTAATGAATTCTGGTTTTCTCACAGAACTGTACATAAGTTATTTAAAGCTAAGTAATTATTTGTAAAAATCATACAACAAAAATTTACTCTTTAATTATAAAACTCTAGATTTTTCTTTAAATTTGTCCTTTAATATCTTGCAGATTTTTAATAAAAATTCCTTTACATAGTGCCAAAACCTAATATATATATGTATATATATATATATATATATATATATATATATAATATATAGATGACCCGACAGACGTTGACCTGTTTTTAGCCTCAATATATATATATATATGTATATATATATATATATATATATATATATATATATATATATAATATACAAGATGACCCGACAGACGTTGACCTGTTTTTAGCCTCAATATATATATATATATATATATATATATATATATATATATATATATATATATATATATTGAGGGAGCTTTGATGTGAAACATGATTTTTTAATTAATAACTAGTCATTCGTACCATATAATGCAATTACACAATAACAATTGTATGTTACAGATCTTACTGATTTTATTAATATTATAAGAGGGCATTTAAATTTCAAAACTTTCTAAAGCAACAAGGCTCAAATATTCCATGAAAATCTAAATACACACAAGAAAACCGGTTAATCATATATATATATATATATATATATATATATATATATATATATATATATATATATATATATATTTATTGAGGGAGTTTTGATGTCAAACAATATTTTTTATTAAGAACTAGTCATTCGTATCATATAATGCAATTACACATTAACAATTGTATGTTACTGATCTTACTGATATTACTAATATTATAAGAGGGTATTTAAATTTCAAAACTTTCTAAAGCAACAAGGCTCAAATATTCCATGAAAATCTAAATACACACAAGAAATGAAATTTTATACAGGTTTCCTTTCCATCCACAATGCCAGTAGGGGAAAATTTTCGCTCGAACACTTCTGGGGAAGGCATGGCTATACATTAACCACTGAAAAATACCTTATCCACTCGAACCATATCAGGGGAGGGGGTTGAAGTAAAAGCAGCCATCTGGAAACTAGAAGTTATTTCGATTGCTTTCTAAATGCCCTGATAGTAACCTTTGGAGAATAAATCTGTCACTTGCTCGCGAATTTCCAACACCGCAGTTGTTTATTTTTATCGCGTCAGCTTCACGTAAGATAGAAACCCCTAGATTTATTTTTAACGCCATACATTTGACTAAATATTGGTCATTAGTTGAAGTAATTTATTTTAATGCTTATTTTAGCTGTGAAAGAGTAGGAAGCGCTATACATTAAGGACTGTTCAGCTAGTTCACCAAGAATTATGTGCAAGGATATACGGCTTTCACATTATCTGAGTTTGTATCGGAGAAATCTCTATAGATCCCTCTCTTTCTGCACTTACATTGAATATTCAGAACTATTCCAGCCTGTTTGTGGTACATTTTTTATTCTTCTAGAAAAATAATTTAGATTACATAAAAGTACTCATAATGGTTTAAAAATGTTTTTAAATGTTACTAGATAGCATGTAAATATCTCTCTGGGAGGGAGTGAATAGTGATATATATATATATATATATATATATATATATATATATATATATATATATATATATATATATATATATATATATATATATATATATATATATATATATATATATATATATATATATATATATATATATATATATATATATATATATATATATATATATATATATATATATATATATATATATATATATATATATATATATATATGATATAATCCAGTGTTAAGGCGAATGGAAAACAGTCTTTCTTGATAATAATAAGTTTATTAAATCATTTTTTCATTTAAATCAAAACTTGCGAAACTTTCATTTGTTCGTGGCGGAGCTATGCGTGGCAAGGTGTTGACGGATCCATGGCCACGCGCTAACTGACTCATATCGGTTCGCTTAATCATAAATTCTTCAAATATCTTTCTGCTTGACTGGATGATCCCAAAAGCTTATGTGAACTTATGTGGTCTTTTTCATTTATTTTATTAAAGAGTTCACTTTTTAAAATCGTTTATAACTCACGTAATTTCCAACTACCCCTTTTTTAGACCTGACATATATATATATATATATATATATATATATATATATATATATATATATATGTATATATATATATATATATGTATGTATATATATGTATATATATATATATATATATATATATATATATATATATATATATATATATATATGTATATATATATATGTATATATATATATATATATATATGTATATATATATATATATGTATATATATGTATATATATATATATATATATATATATATATATATATATATATATATATATATATATATATATATATATATATATATATATATATATACATATATATATATATATATACATATATATATATATATACATATATATACATATATATATATATATATATATGTATATATATATATATATATATATATATATATATATATATATATATATATATATATATATATGTATATATATATATATATATATATATATATATATATGTATATATATATATATATATATAATATATATATATATATGTATATATATATATATATATATATATATATATATATATATATATATATATATATATTTACATGGCTTATTCCATCTGTACAGTTATAATTCCATTGGTAAAGAATAATTTATAAAGAGATGATAAACATGCACAGAGCGTTTACAACGAGATTTATTTTTAATAATCGCATACTTTTCTTTCGTTATATACGACTCATGTAATTCTAAAGTTCTGAAGCTACATGTGCTACCCGGGTGGTGCTAAATGGGTAACAGCTTTGCAGTCTTATATTGGCATAAAGGCATATATTGCTTGTATTGCAAGCTGCGTTAGGAAAAATTATTTCTAAAGAGTCACAAGTCAAATATTAACTTTTAGAAAAAATTTGCGAATAACAAGTCTAGTAAGATTAACAACAATAAATTACATTAAAATAATTTAATGTAAACTATTAGTAACGGCATCCATTATTATTATTATTATTATTAAATACTAAAATACTAAATTAAAGTTATTAGTTTTATTCAATATGAAGTGTAGGATTACGTTTTCCAAATATTTTCCAATAAAACTCGGATGCTACATATTTATCTGGTGATCCATATTTACAATGAAGTCCATTCTAACAACTTAGGTTTTATATACTGGTGTGATGCAAGATTAGAAACTAAGTGTTTTTGAAGCATAATTATTCTAAACACATCACTGTACAGTTTTTAGTTATTGTACAGTAAGACTCACCAGAAAGAAACATTGTATCAGTATTTAAACATAGCATGATTATTCTGAAATTAAAAGACAAATAAAGGAAAATTATTTTAATGAACCCCCAATGAGTAAACTAACGCAAACCATATAGGTAAAAAAAAAAACTCATACACTGATCTTCTAATTATCAATGCTCGGATTACCCTCATGCAGCACACCTTGAAACAATTGTTACAGATTTCGTTCTCCGAATGAAACAGTAAACCATTATCAAAAACGAAAACGAAAAAAAAAAATCCAGAATTGTTTTTAAAAGAAACCCTATATAATTTTCAAACAGAAAAATACATTACATTTTTTAAATATAACAAAATTCATTATTTTAATTAAAAGTTATATTAAACTGTACTATAAGGTCCCGTCAAACTTTTAAAATGCCCTTTTTTTAAGTACATGGGAATACTTTTGAAACATAAATGCTTTGTACTTTTTATGGATTGTATTTTATCTCTAATTAGCACCAGCAATAAGGAGTCTGGTGTACAGACACGTTTATTAATACCATAGAGCTAAAACATGCACGTGGATTTTAAAGTGGGGAGAAAAAGCTTAGAGATTAAAAATGTTATAATTTATAAAATTAGTTATTAAGTTTATTAAGTTATGGAATTCATAAAACTAGTAATTAGACTGTTAAAAACATTTAGCAGAAATCCTTTTTTAACAGCAAAACGAGGAAAATGGGGCAATTTTTAAATTGTGTTTACGAGCATGTGTTTTAATTAGTTTTGAGATAGAACCAAAATATTTACATGCTAGTCAAAACACAAATATATTTTATATTTATAATGAAATATAAGATTAAAGAGGGTGAATTCATAAAACTAGTATTTAGCCTGTTAAAAATATTTAGCAGAAATCCTTTTTTAACACCAAGACAAGGAAAACGGGGCAATTTTTAAAATGTGTTTACGAGCATGTATTTTAATTAGTTTTGAGGTAGAACCAAAATATTTGCATGGTAGTGAAAACACACAATGTATTTTATATTTATAAAGAAATTTAAGATTAAGAAGGGTGAATTCATAAAACTAGTCATTAGACTGTTAAAAATATTTAGCAGAAATCCTTTTTTAACAGCAAGACGAGGGAAATGGGGCAATTTTTAAAATGTGTTTTAATTAGTTTTGAGATAGAACCAAAATATTTACATGCTAGTCAAAACACACAATATATTTTATATATTTATACTGAAATTTAAGATTAAGGAGAGTGAATCTTTTAATTAACTGTGGGCTTTGAGTTATTTTAGAAACGCTTAAAATTGCAGTTCAATTATGTACACTTTTTAAAATACCAATTCAATTTATCTGCTGCAAATTCGGTACAGTAGCAGAAATTGAGTCATCAGATAACAGTTAAAAAGTCCAGAAAAATATAAAGTCGCACCTTCCCCTCCTCCCACAAAATCAGTATAATCTTGAAAGGAACATCATAAAAATGACAACGAATTTTAAGAAAAATTTTCAGTTATTTTCAGTGTCACTACACCATCAGCTTTTATAGTAATTGTTAATCCAGAAAGTGGTTTTTAAATTAGGGAACATTTAAAAGCCTACGCTTAGTATATTTTTTAGAAGTACCCTTAAAGTCAGAAAAATGTATATTTATAGAAATATTGAAAGCAATAAAATAGATGTATTTTATGAAAGTATCGTTATTTATATTTTCAAAAACCACTATATAAACTATATTTTTGGAAACATCTACATTCGTTCCATAATTTTTCCATAATTAAAAATAAATAAGTAAAAATCTTTAAAAACTAGTTTTTCTTACTTTTTTTTAACTAAAGGATATATCATTTAGCTTTAACACTTATTGCGTAAGTCATACTCGGTTTCAAAACTCTCATCTTAAATCGATCTATTTAATCCTTCCCTGAAACAACTTCCAGGAAAAAATTCTTAAATAATTAAAAATGTAATCCATCTTTGTTAAATTCATTGGTAATAAAATAAAACAAACTATCCTGTCGCGCATCTACATTCATTGCATTCTTACTCGCTGGCAAACCATACATTTTCTATAGGAAAATTATTAAGTAACTACAAGGAAACGTTGCCTGACATGTTCTACCACGATTCTTACAAGATAATAAAATGAATGAGCGCACTCAAAAAATTGCGCATAAGAAAAAAGAAGAAAAAAAAATAAAGAAAATCCACCATCACGGAATTCAACACCAGCCGATGGCCTCCAAAGATTTTGTATTGACAAGGGCAGGGTGATTTGAGAGACAACAAAGCATATCCAGGAAAAGAAAGGTAAGTCTGCAATTTCATGTCTGTCAGGGAGGTTTCGCTAAAAGGAATTTCAGTGGTTCAAAAGTGGCAGGTGTGAACAAATGAGGAAATGCACCCTTCAAACTTCCCACGCCCCGCAGACTATCGGCCCCTCGAAAGACCCCCAGCTATTATCTTTTAAGCAAGATAAACTCACCAGGCGGATTCTGCTCAATGCACTGGATAAGAAGCACTGCTGCACACTGGGCGTGGACACTTGAAACATAGCTTATTTATTTCATCCCTTCCAACAGAACGAGTTAGATGCCAGTAATTAAAAACACCATTGATAATTGTTAGTTAATAAAACGGTGATAAATATTCAAACTGACTGTTTATAACAAGATTTATTTTTAAAAATCGAATACTTTACCTTTATTATGTAACGGACCATACTCGATATTAATAGTTAAAATCACCATTGGCAAATATTAATACTAAAAGAGATGATAAGCATCCAAATTGAGTGTTCATTTTATCTCTTTCACCAGACAATGTTAGATGTCGATATTTTTTTTTTAAAGTAAATGTTACTTTATAAAAAGGCGATAAATATCCTAAGTGTTTGTAATGAGATTTATTTTTTAAAATCGAATACTTTTTTTGTACCAGTAGTGTTGTTCCTGGAGGGGGAGGGGAGGGGGGTCGCAAGCACCTATGTTCAGGTTTATTCTTTCGTTTTTGTAATCCCTTGTAAAAACTAAGTCAAAATAGTATTATATAAGCTGACCTAATAAACCGGCTGATTTGGAGAGGAAAACTTATAAAAGCGTGGTAGCCTGTATTTTGTGACAGTTTTTCAGCAATGAAATAGACATAGAATATAGTAATATTCATTAATATATAATGTATGATATATATTATATAATATTAATGATAATATACGATAATAAATAGGTTAATCTTTTGTGTTTGCTATAATAGACAAAAAACCACTGAATAATGTATTTGTCCTTGCATATATATACTAATTTCCCTTTTACATGATACTAATCGAATGAGGAGCCATATCTTTTGCCGCCTACGTACCAAGAATTATCTGTATAGGCACATTCAGGTGTATAGGACAAGCACGGTCCAATATACCGCAGTATGTTAGATATCGCTAATTTAAACACCTTTGGAAAGATTAATATATAAAGAGAGGCTAAAGATCCAAACTGAGTTCTTACAGGGAAATTTATTTTTAATAATAGAACACGTTCCCTTCATGATATATCACCTATATATTTTTAAAGTGGCACAAGCCAAATATTAATGCTTAGAGTAAATTGCGAAAAATTATGTAGTGAGCTTAACATGAAAACAATTACGTAACTCATAATTTTATGACAATTTTTAGTCTAGTAAGAGGCATCTAATATTGATATTTAATATTAATCTATTAAATCAAAAAGTATTTATTTTACTCAATATTTTTTTTTTAATATTAGCTATGTATTATATATGTTGGATCAGTGGGTTTGGTGAGGATATAGAAAACAAAGGTGAACTCTAAAGGAGAGACAGGGAGGGATTATGAAGGGAATTTGATAAACTTTAATGTTTCAGGGGGGACTGTTTATTCAAGTTTATCATAGGAAAATTCAAAATAGAGGTTTTCGATTCATGTTACTTAAGAAAAAGACATTTGTAATAGGTTTGCTTTAATTTCTGTGTGAAAAATTTTCCTACATTAAAATAATGCAATGGAAATTATTAAATTAAGAATTTAAAATCTTAATTCTTAAATGATGTCCCTTTTAAAAATCAAATAATGTATAATGAGGTTAATTAAACAGCCCAAATTCACTAGTCGATTCAATCCATTCCAACCCCAAAAAACATCGAAAATTTTCTCATTATTGTTATGGAATAACGCGTATACTTAAAATTTTCTTCAGAGGCAACTGATAGTAAAAGCTATAAAATCTTCATTTTTTATTTAAAATGAAACCGTGTTATTCACTTCATTAATTTGATTTGGGAAACATAGAGAAAGGGTGATAAAATTTTTAAAACTGAGTGACTTAAATCCCGTATCTAGAATTTAGTTCGAAAATTGAATTTCTGTAATTATATGGTGTTATGCATTGTGCGCAGAAGTATTATTGCATTACTCCAAATTGCTGGCCAGGGTATAGCATATTTTTCAAGGTATATGCAGTCCATTACAAAACAAATAAAAATACATCCTAATCCAACTCGATATTTTATTGCTAAAATGTGTAGCATGTAAAAAAACAGTCATTATAATTTAATATTTAAAAATAGAACTATAAATTATTTATTTTAATTTGATATATTTATTTAATGTTAAATTGTTTATTTTATTTAATATTATTATTTAATATTGGCAATTTTTACGTTCTGGGGGAGGTTGAATTTCCAATGTTTTGTAAAGAGCTTTCATCCTTTTTTTTTTTTTTTTTTTTTTTTTTTTAAACCATGGTGATAGCTCCAAGATACAGATTTTTGGATTCGTGTCACTTATGAAATTCATCATCGATATGTTCATATTCCAATTAAAATTATGAAATTAAAAACTTACACCTTTATTATATGATGGCTAGAAAAAAAGTCAAACTTAAAAAAATGCATAATAATGTTAATTAAATGACTGAAATTCACGAAGAAATTTAATCCTTTCTAAAAAATCATGCCAATTATTTTATTATTATTATAGAGTAATTCATGTACTTAAAACTTCCTTGAGTGCAGTTGATATTTCTGCTTCATTTGGATGATTTCATAAAGGAAATTTAGAGAAAGAGAGATACAATATTTATATGATGCAATTCATTTTAATCACGTATTTATATCCAAGTCTCAAAATTAAATTTCACGAAATCGATATTGATTGTGCCTTATGAGTTCAAGTATTATTGTATCTCTTCTAATTATCTTGGATGGAGTTATATATTTTGTCAAAAAATTACTAAGAACTATGTAGAGAGTTTTAAAAATGTATAACTTGAATAATTGTACATGGTAAAAAATTGTATTTAGTATATTTATGTTATATCAAATTATTAAATAAGTTATTCATTTTATTTAATATTATTATTCCATAATGACGATCTTTACCTACTAAGAGGTGGGCGATGAAGCAAGGTATTTTATGCGAATGTTCAATACGATAATAATTTAATATATTACGCTTATAAAGTACCCCTACATATATTTTTAATCTGAACTATTCACTGATCATAAGTCAGAAATTATTATTATTTTTTTATTAACCTCACAAGTAAAAGACTTCGTTTGTGTTACCATGTACACAAGACGGTGAAGGGTAAAGACTGAAAAATCAATCTTAGCAAAATTATTCCCATGAAAAAAAAAAAAAAAAACTTAAAAAATTCCGACTATAATAACATTTTACTAGAAATTTTCCGCTCCAGAAGTTCAATTAATTTTAATCCATTTAAAGGCTCCAACAAAGCGCATTTTATGATTTATAGAGAAAATGTGACATTAATGAAAAAGAAACATTTGTTATCAAACTACATATATTTTCTAGATAAGCAACTACAGTCCGGACCACCTTGTCTTTCAAAAACGTCCATTTGTCATACGACGAACATCTTGAATTACGAAATGCATCCTAGAAACAAACCGATCTCTTTATTCTATTATGAAATAACTGTATCAGATTGCTGGGGGAACTAGAATAGATTTTCCCCCATTGTGAAAGTGAGGGGGTCAACTAGAGGAACCAGTTTTGAACCGGAAGACAGTAGGACGAAATCCGGTGGATAATACAAAGTATATCCACGTCACAGTAAGCGCGGTGATACGGTTACAGCTAATGTCAGCGAAGAAACAATGGGTAGATTAATTTCACGATCTTCATGACAGACAGTTAGAATGACAGTGATTTAAGTCATAGTTAGTCTATTGTGACATTAGAGATTTAGTGAAATAGGGCGGAACGTATTAGGAATTATATCAGCTGTCCATCGCACCTAACTTCATAGTCATGGGAAATAAATGGAAATGATAACGAAATCTAATCTTTTTCTTATTTGGGTTTCTTTTTTTTTCCATGGAAAAATCTTTGTAAATATTAAAAATATGGATGGCGAAACAAATTTAGAAATGATTTTATTAGAAAAATGAATCAAAGAACGGAATTAAATCTCGAGCTCCGAGAAATAAAAAGCAAAAATAGATAGAGTTGGGAAGCTTACATTTTCGAATATTGAAAAGATTGAAAATTTGAGTCGAGTAGCAAAAGATTAAAAGACAGAGAAAAGGGTTTTTTGTGTTTTCCCTTTTAATCTTCTTTTAATGAAGGGAAAACATTGAAATTTCACTACATTTGGTAAAAAGATAAAAAGATAGTACCAGACAGTCCAAAAATTATTTTTCTTTTTGTAGGGTAATACATACAACTGTAATACTTTAAGAGTTGCCAATTTTAAACATTTTTAAAATAATCCGATATATTCACTATATTTTCTGCAACAATAGGAAAATTTCTATTTATAGTATTCCAGTTTAACTTTGTTTTGGTAGTTCATAGACATATTTTTCCTATATTAATGTTAAATTCCTATAGTGATATATCATCATGCTTAAGTATATTATAAATCATGACTTAATATAAATTAAATTTTTGGAGTCCACCGATAAATGAAACTGAAAGCATAACATAGGAATTAAGCTTTATGACAGAAGGATAGAATTAAAATAAAACGTATTCAATAAAGTTTTCAGAATAAATTAACAGAATTTGAATTTGTTATAAAAAATACACTGATTTCTTTATATCCTCGAGAATCTGCCGACACATTAATTTATCTGTACATCGGAGACAATCAAACAGGGCCGTAACTAGGGAGTAGCAAAGGTGGAATTTGCCACGGGCGCATCAGACATAGGGGCGCCGCACCGTGAGGAAAATGGGGTCCAAAAGAAGACGATTCGCCCCAAGTAGAAATAGGGAAAAGTTGGAAAAAAAATTTTTATTATAGAATCAATTTTATTTTTAAAATCCAATGTGTTTAAAAATGACTGCTTTATGAAATTTCTTATTTCTTAAAATGCTCCTAGAGTTTACACTTACTATATATTCTTATAAAATGTTTACCAAACACTTCTAATATGCCTTCATATTAATTCGGGTATTAGTTTTAAATTTTGAATTTATTAAAATTATTAAAACTAAATTTAAATTTAGAAAATCATCATTTTCTTTATGAAAATTCAACGTACAAATAATAAAACATTCCCTCAAATAAACTATTCAGTTTACCAGCAATATAATACCCCTAGAGTGTTCGAAAATATTTTTAAGTATTAATAAAATAAATATAGAGGAAAAAATTAAAAATTAATGTAGTAGGATTATTTTAAGAATTAACAAAATATTTTTATTTCATTCTAAATATATCATATATATATATATATATATATATATATATATATATATATATATATATATATATATATATATATATATATATATATATATATATATATATATATAAACACATTTATTTATTTTCTCACTATACTGGGTGGTAGGGGAACAAATCAGTTTTTGCCGCGGGCACTAAAGGACCTAGTTACGACTCTGCAATCAAAGGGCACTATATCCATAAAAAAGCCTCAGATCATTGCATATTTGTGTATAATTTATTCCCCTCTATTATGCGATAAAACCATTACCTTCATTTCTTGAAACCAAGAGCTTTAACAAGCTGGAAAAGTAAAAGTATGGACCATCGTGGTTTTGAGATAAAGACCCTTTTATGAGTATAAAACATTATAGTTTTACTATTTTAGTACGTTTTGATGCACCATGTCTTTCCTATTTTCTCAAAGATATTTATTAAGTTTTTCCCAATAATTTGCCCAATTCAAACAACTCTGTAAAAAAGATCGCTTTTATAATTTCATTTAACATTTCAAAATTATGACAAAATGCCCCTTACTCCTGATGTACAGATATGTAAAGACAATTAAATAATTTATAAATATGATATGGAAAGTATTTCCTCATTAATCTTGCATCTGTTTCTTGATAACTTTTTTTTGCAGGGTTCACAGATTTTATATTCGTAGTAAGTGCTTGGATATGTGTATAGAATAAAAGTTTGCTTAGAAACAATTGCTTTAGTCATAAAAGGAAAATAAAATTTAATTTTAAAAAATCACAAAAAAGCCTCAGTCAAGGTGAAAATTACAAAAAAAAAAACGTAATTTATATCCAGAAAGATATATTAGATCTTTAGAAAAATATAAAAATCACAGTCACTGAACTGAATGAAAATTTCAGCTACAAAGCGAATGAATTTTAGGTAACCGTAGTATTATTGAAGGATTAAATTAAAATATTAAAGACATTAAATCATATTTTTGTATTTTTTAACAGTATTTCTTTACTACATCACCATATGATAACGGCCATAACAGTTATAATAGTTTTCAAAATTGAATGAAATTATAGATATAAGTGCTTTAATAAAGGGGTAATATGCATTGAACTAAAAGATTTCACCGAGTTATCAGCACTTTTTTTCTAGATTTTATCTTATATTTTTGCCTATAAATTACTCATCTCTTTAGAATATTACCATTTCATTAGTTCAATGCACGTTTCAATGCACAAAAGTATTTTCCCTTGCAACATATTCCAGCATGAACGATTTCTCAGGCAAAAATTTAGGAATAAAATGTATTTTAATTGTAATTTTTAATGTTTTATAATCTAATTTTACAATAACATTCCAAAAGTAAGTATTTGCATAAAACTTTCCTTAAGAAGTTTTGTAATAAATGTGGTCAGCCTTATATAATCAAACAGTGTTTCATTATAAAGTATCAATAAACCTCAAGCTAAATTTTCAATTACTATAGCAGAATACTAACTAAAGCTTTGATTAGATGCTATATATGAACTGCGACAAAATTATCTTAAATTCTGAAATTCCGCATCAATAAAACAAATCATATATATCACGCGCTTCTTCTTTCTAAAGTTTTGAAACCTGTTCATGAAAAAAAAAATATTTTCCCTTGCAACATATTCCAGCATGAACGATTTCTCAGGATAATGGGCAAAATTTTAGGAATAAAATATATTTTAATTCTTGTAATTTGTAATGTTTTATAATCTAATTTTACAATAACATTCCAAAAGTAAGTATTTGCATAAAACTTTCCTTAAGAAGTTTTGTAATAAATGTGGTCAGCCTTATATAATCAAACAGTGTTTCATTATAAAGTATCAATAAACCTCAAGCTAAATTTTCAATTACTATAGCAGAATACTAACTAAAGCTTTGATTAGATGCTATATATGAACTGCGACAAAATTATCTTAAATTCTGAAATTCCGCATCAATAAAACAAATCATATATATCACGCGCTTCTTCTTTCTAAAGTTTTGAAACCTGTTCATGAAAAAAAAAATATTTTCCCTTGCAACATATTCCAGCATGAACGATTTCTCAGGAGCATGGGAAAGAATTCATAATCAAATATATTTTTCTCACACATAAACGATTCAAGACAAGCTATATATCACCATATAAAAGAGCGATCTATTTTGATTACCAAGTTACTACTTGAGGGGAGAGTTATAACCCGAGAATATTTTTTGAAGAAACAGTAAAAAACTTCTTGAAACTTAAATGTTATAAATTTTAACGAAAGGATAAACATTTTTATGTTCTATACGTGCCCGTAATACAGATTTTTAAATATTATTTTGAGAATGTGAAGAACGTGTTAAAGAGCTACAATAAACACACTAGTTAGATGATATATTAATAAAATATGTTGGTAAATGAAATAAAAATGAAAAAGGAGTTCAAGTGGAATACGAATGAAAATCTCAAATATAAACCAGATATACGAAAGCTAGTGTTCAATAGAGATAAATCATTTCAGAGCATTAATATAGTTTTATATTAAAATTTCAAATCCATCATTAGATATTTTTTATTTACTCCACTAAAATTTTAATTAAACCCCAGACAAGTCCTACCAAAATGCCTTTGAAGCTCGTTTTTGAAATGCAATTTATTCCGGCAGACAACATTATATATTTATATCTATCTCTCTCTATATATATACATATACATATATATGTATACATTTGTATATATATGTATATATATGTATGTATGTATATATATGCATACATATATATATGTATATATATGTATATGTATATATATATATATATATATTTATATATATGTATGTATTATTATGTATGTATATATATGTATATATATGTATGTATGTATGTATATATATATGTGTATATAAATATATGTATATATGTATGTGTATATATATATAATATGTATATATACATGTGTGTGTTATATATACATACACACATACATACATATATATATATATATATATATATATATATATATATATATATATATATTATTTTGCAGTTTGAATTTAATACAATACATTGTTATAGATTTTGATATTATTGTTTATAAACAAACAATAGAACAATTAAGGATTTATAATTTTATATAAACAGTTCTAGCAAAAAATGATGAATAAAACGATTGAAAATCTATTCTATTTTCTTCAATTGGTGCGATAGTTGTCTAAATTATAAATTTCATGAATTCTGCATCTGCTTGGCCACGACCGTTGTAGCTGAGAAAGGCAAAATATTAAACAAAAAATTATAGGATATTCAAAATCCCCACGTAATATGGGATGTAATATTTCGAAATTTCATTAATCCATCCATACCTTAGCAACGTCGTGGTTAAAGCATGCATGGCTTAGAAAGATTTGGCTTGGCTTATCGAAATTCTTTGACGCTAAGAAGTCTGATGAGAGTGCAAATTCAATAAACTCTTAATACGATATTTTAAATTAGAGCTATTCTTCTCAGCGCTTTTCTGTGTGTTGACGATCTCATTATGAGCTGACACATAACTTTTATTTTTTCCATTAAATACGAACTATGCCTAAAGCAGGAGTCACAACAGCAATTTTTCACATTCCAAACTATTGTTCCATTCATTGTACCATACAAGTATGTGATGTTGATTAAATTTATTAAGCAGGGAGAAATAGAGAAATAACGAGCTTCCTTCTGCGTATTCATCCAAACATGTGGAATTAGGATGTTTTAAGAGTTTTTAGCGAATTCTTCTCTCATCACATATTGGGCATTAAACAGTTTTGATTGTAATAGAGTATTATTAAAGATTTATTTGTGAATTAATTAGTATAAGTGAAAAAAATTATGAATAAACAAGAATATTTTATAAATATTAATGATATCATCCTGCGGGATAAATTAGGTTAACCTTCCATTAACATTGTGGAATATATCATTAACATTGTGTATAACATTGTGGTCTTTATTTTATCTGCATCATAGGTGTGGTGCGTAACGTTTAAACATTTACAAAGGAATAAAACCGATTCATAAAACAAATTATATTAATTAAATACAATTTAATGCATCTGATTTCTTTAAAGATGTGGCATTCAGTTGTTAAATACCAGAATCAGAAAATTATAAAAATATCAACTATTTTACCTTCTTCTCGTACATATTTTCGTAAAATGAAATGGGTAAATAACTTAACAATACTGAATTTACAATTGTAACCTCCATTCTCTCCCAAATATTTTGATTTAATTTGAAATATGTTTTTGAAGAGGGGGGATTACGCTAAGTTAAAAAAGGTTATTTTAACCTTTTGTAACCTCGCATAAGATTTTTTAAAACTTTGATGAGAAAGATAAATTATTATTTTCACATTTAAAATGCATTTTATAGAAAAAGGTGTGATACTCTACTTTTAACATTTACTAAGAAATACAGTAGTTCAATAAAACAAATTATATCAACTAAACACAACTTAGTTCATCTGATTTCTTTAAAAATGTGACAATCAATTTTTAAAATAGAGAATCAGAAAACTATAATAACGTCATCCAAGTTTTTACCTTCTTTTCGTACACATTGCCGTAAAATGAAATGCTTAATTTACTTAAGAATCCTGAATTTACAATTGTGACCCCTAATCCTAATCAAACATCTTGATTTATATTGTAAATTGTTCTTGGAGGTAAGTTTTAAAGTAAAAATATTTAAGGTAAATTGGTAACTATTACTTAAGGTTTTGAAATACTTGTTATATTATTTTTTTAATTGAGTCGAAATTATCTCATGTTTTGAAATGCTATTTTTATGTGTTTTGTGTATTTTAAACCAAAGATATATAGCTCCCCATAAATAAATATTTTACATTATTCGAGATTTTGGTGGAAGGACATGAAAAATCAAATACTTTAGGTTAAGGAAATATATAGGAGTATTATTATTTATAAATGACAATGTATCATTTTTTGTGACCCCTAATCCTCCACAAACATCTTGATTTGTATTGAAAACCGTTCTTGGAAGTAAGTTTTAAAGTAAAAATATTTAAGGTAAATTGCTATCTGTATTATTTAAGATTTTGAAATATTTGTTATATTAATTTTTTAATTGAGGAAAAATTATCTCATGTTTTGAAATGCTTTTTTATGTGATTTGTATATTTTAAACGAAAGATGTATAGCTCCCCATAAATAAATATTTTACATTATTCGAGATTCAGGTGAAAGGACATGAAAAATCAAATACTTTAGGTTAAAGAAATATATAGGAGTATTATTATTTATAAATGACAATGTATCATTCTATACCATTAGTTATGGGTATAATAGAATTATTTGAAACAGTGTCTAAGAATCAATGTATTGTAGTCAATAAAAAATGTACTGAACTGACATTTATTATCTCAGAGATGTGCTATAATGGTTTCAAATCTTAAAATCGCTAAATTTCAACATCATTCACCATGAAAAATTACTTAGCTGTCTATAGTTTGACAGTTTCTCAAGATTTAAGTATCTTTAAATCTAAAATTATCCACTAGAAGTATACAACTAGAGTTAGTGTCAGTAAGTAAAAAATGATTCTCCTAGTTTATAAAATTTATTAAATATGTGCGCATCATATATTTTTACGCAATTTTGGGTTGAAACTGAATGGGGTCATTAACTTCAAACTAAAACAATACTTATTAGCTTAGCAATGAAATAGGATGGATGAATTTGGATTTGAGCAAGAGTCAAAGTAAATGAGTTGTAAGATTTGTTCGTTAAATTTTCATCGAGATTCAGTTTGCTTTATAAAACACGTACGGGGTATATTGCTTTATTGCCATATGATTCAATTTTGATGGTGATTTCTTTTACTTTAGACAGAATAAAATACGACCTATAAACATTGATTTAATTTTAAAACTCTATTCAACATTTCAAAATACCTGTATGGGATATTTCACAAGGGAAAAGTTTTTAATGAAAAATAAGTTATTTCAAAAGCTTTTTGTAAGTGATATACACTTTATACAATTATATTTATTTTTAAATTGAAAACATAAGGACACAGTTACATAAATATGTATGAAATAGAATTATATAAATAAGTCTCAAATTTTTATATTTTTATTTCTTCGGATAAAGTTTAATTTAGAATTTAATATAATCTAATTTCGGTGAAAAACTATTTGAAATACAAAATCCTTTCATACGCAATTTGTATGGCATTCTAACTTCAGTTTATTCTAACAGTACTTAAAAGTCTAAATGAAAATACTATTACATACTTGAAGGGATTAGTAGGTGCCAGTATTAAAGAGAATATAAAAGGATTTCTACAGATACTTTCTTTTTAAAAATTCTCTGAAAACCTTTACTCTTATTTGAAATTTTTTTCTTTGAGGATGTAATATTTATTCATTTGCAAACGGTCTTTCAAATCCTTTATGGTAAACGTTAGATATGAAACTAAAGTACCAAAATTTACAGGAAATAATAATTTTCTAATGTTTATGTCTAATAGTTTATTAGTGATTCAATAATAATGTGAGTTTATTGTCAAAGATACAGAAACGGAGATCGAGAACAATAATTAAAATTACAGAATGTTCAAAATTGTTTCAATTTAAATCACGCACTGTGCTAAATATTTAAATCAACAAATAAATTATTAAACCTTTTAATCTCAAGTTATTCATTTATGTGCACTGGAATGTTTCATTTTGTTTGAATAATCTTTTAGTGAGGGAATTATTCTAATTAAAGATAGATTGTCGAAGTTGGTCATCTAGCAGTAGCCTATAGTCAGTCCTAAAACCAAGTTTATTTGTAATGGAAGAATTTTTGAACCACTCACAGAAATTATACATATCAATCATTTTTAGCTTTCTACAATGAAATACGTTCCGGTATGTTACAGAAAAATGAAATGACATTTAAAATATCATTGAAGCAAATTAAACATTATTCTTATTAACAATAGCTAACACCATACTATAACTATAAATGATTATAAAGAAAATGTTTTGAAGTATAACGAAACAGAGATAATTTCTAAATATGTACAATTTAATTACCACACGTAATTGGAACATAAACCAGAACAGTCTAAAATACCAGAAGTTTCTAAACCGGCGTTTCCTACAATTTATTTTATTTTATTTTTATTTATTTATTTATTTTTTATGACGGCCTGCTAAAAATATTTAAAATTATTAGCAAGACATGGAGTTCTTTATATAATTAACCAATGGCTATTCAAAGCTGTATTTTGTTTTGTTTTCATTACTTAAAATTATTTGACTTTCATTGCGAAGGTTTTTTCGCTTGCTACAAAGAAATACGTTCCAGTATGTCACAAAAAATGAAATGACATTTAAAATATCATTGAAGCAAATTAAACATTACTCTTATTAACAATAGTTAACAACATACTATAACTATAAATGATTATCAAGAAAATGTTTTGAAGTATAACGAAACAGAGATAATTTCTAAATATGTACAATTTAGTAACCACACGTAATTGGAACTCAAACCAGAACCGTCTAATATACCAGAAGTTTCTAAACCGTTGTTTCCCACCTCTTTTTGATGACGGTATACTAAAAATATTTGAAATTATTGGCAAAACATGGACTTCTTTATATAATTAACCAATGGCTATTCAAAGATGTATTTTGTTTTGTTTTCATTACTTAAAATTCTGTGACTTTCATTGCAGAGGTTTTTTCCCTTTAATGCTATTTTCTTATTTTTACGTTTTCGTAAACTAAAAATCAAAAATATTACTGCGGCACCTTTTTATCTTGACATGCAACCCCTTCTCGAATAAAAACAATAAGAAAAAATGCACGACGTTCCCGCCGAATAAAATTCCAGTAAAATATTTTGAAGGTAAATGCCTGCACATCTATTTGAAAGCAAAACTCACTGTGAAAAGAAAGCATGACGCCTATTGACAGGGGCAAAAAATAGACACGCTTGAAAAGCTGCTATAAGAAAATAGCACATACTAAATAGAAAATTTTATATAAAAAATACCCCCTCCAAAAAAATTTTAATGTATTAAAAACCCATAAACGATAGAAAATATAATGAATTTAAAAATAGGAAAAATATAAAAAATAATTTTAAAAAATCGTAGATTTTTTACGTGAATGTCTGCACATTCATTTGACAGCAAAAATCAATGTGAAAAGAAAGCATATGACTACTATTGGCAAGGGCATAGAATGACGTCCCGGTATGTTACAGAGAAATGAAATGACATATAAACTATCATTGAAGCAAATTGAACATTATTCTTATTAACAATAGCTAACAGCATACTATAACTGTAAATGATTATAAAGAAAATGTTTTAAAGTATAATAAAACAGAGATAATTTGTAAATATGTACAATTTAGTTACCAATTTAGTTTAGTAAAATATAATGAATTTAAAAATAGGAAAAATATAAAAAATAATTTTAAAAAATCGTAGATTTTTTACGTGAATGTCTGCACATTCATTTGACATCAAAACTCAATGTGAAAAGAAAGCATATGACTACTATTGGCAAGGGCATAGAATGACGTCCCGGTATGTTACAGAGAAATGAAATGACATATAAACTATCATTGAAGCAAATGAACATTATTCTTATTAACAATAGCTAACAGCATACTATAACTGTAAATGATTATAAAGAAAATGTTTTAAAGTATAATAAAACAGAGATAATTTGTAAATATGTACAATTTAGTTACCAATTTAGTTTAGTAAAATATAATGAATTTAAAAATAGGAAAAATATAAAAAATAATTTTAAAAAATCGTAGATTTTTTACGTGAATGTCTGCACATTCATTTGACAGCAAAACTCAATGTGAAAAGAAAGCATATGACTACTATTGGCAAGGGCATAGAATGACGTCCCGGTATGTTACAGAGAAATGAAATGACATATAAACTATCATTGAAGCAAATTGAACATTATTCTTATTAACAATAGCTAACAGCATACTATAACTGTAAATGATTATAAAGAAAATGTTTTAAAGTATAATAAAACAGAGATAATTTGTAAATATATACAATTTATTTACCACACATAATTGGAACACAAACCAGAACAGTCTAAAATACCAGAAGTTACTCAACCAGTGTTTCCCACCGTATTTTTGATGATAGAAAATTAAAAATATTTCATATTATTGTCAAGACATGTACTTTTTTATGTAATTAACCAATGGCTATTCAAAGATGTATTTTGTTTTGTTTTCATTGCATAAAATTTTGTGACTTTCATTGCGGAGGTTTTTTTCCCTTTAATGCTATTTTCTTATTTTTACCTTTTCGAAAACTAAAAATCAAAAAGATTACTACGGCACCTTTTTATCTTGACATGCAACCCCTTCTCGAATAAAAACAATAAGAAAAATGCACGACGTTCCCGCCGAATAAAATCCCAGTAAAATATTTTGAAGGTAAATGCCTGCACATCTATTTGAAAGCAAAACTCACTGTGAAAAGAAAGCATGACGCCTATTGACAGGGGCAAAAAATTGACACGCTTGAAAAGCTGCTATAAGAAAATAGCACATACTAAATAGAAAATTTTATATAAAAAATACCCCCTCCAAAAAAATTTTAATGTATTAAAAACCCATAAACGATAAAAAATATAATGAATTTAAAAATAGGAAAAATATAAAAAATAATTTTAAAAAATCGTAGATTTTTTACGTGAATGTCTGCACATTCATTTGAAAGCAAAACTCAATGTGAAAAGAAAGCATATGACTACTATTGGCAAGGGCATAGAATGACGTCCCGGTATGTTACAGAGAAATGAAATGACATATAAACTATCATTGAAGCAAATTGAACATTATTCTTATTAACAATAGCTAACAGCATACTATAACTGTAAATGATTATAAAGAAAATGTTTTAAAGTATAATAAAACAGAGATAATTTGTAAATATGTACAATTTAGTTACCACACGTAATTGGAACACAAACCAGAACAGTCTAAAATACCAGAAGTTACTCAACCAGTGTTTCCCACCGTATTTTTGATGATAGAAAATTAAAAATATTTCATATTATTGTCAAGACATGTACTTTTTTATGTAATTAACCAATGGCTATTCAAAGCTGTATTTTGTTTTGTTTTCATTACATAAAATTCTGTGACTTTCATTGCGGAGGTTTTTTTCCCTTTAATGCTATTTTCTTATTTTTACCTTTTCGAAAACTAAAAATCAAAAAGATTACTACGGCACCTTTTTATCTTGACATGCAACCCCTTCTCGAATAAAAATAATAAGAAAAAATGCACGATGTTCCCGCAGAATAAAAATCCCAATAAAATATTTTGAACGTGAATATGCCTGCACATCTATTTGAAAGCAAAACTCACTGTGAAAAGAAAGCATAAATCCTATTGACAGGGGAAAAATAGACAAGCTTGAAAAGCTGCTATAAGAAAATAGCACATACTAAATAGAAAATTTTATATAAAAAATCCCCCCTAAAAAACAATTTTAAATGTATTAAAAGCTCTTTAACTATAAAATATTATGAATTTAAAAGTAGAAAGAGTATAAAAAGTAATAAAAAAAGTCTAAGATTTTTTACGGGAATGTCTGCACATCTATTTGAAAGCAGAACTCAGTGTGAAAAGAAAGCATATGACTACTGTTGGCAAGGGTAAAGAATGAGTGACACGCTTGAAACGCTTTTATAGGAAAATGTCACATGCTAAATAGAAAACTGAATACTAAAGAAAATGGTACGTGCCATATAGAAAATTTCATACTAATGGTGTCAAGTGACTTCAACTATTTACCAAAAATTTTTGTGGCATTCTAATGTGCCGAGGCACGCAGGTTGAGAATCAGTGTTTTAAACTCATGCAGTTTTACTTTTGGTTTGGTGTGCTACGGTCTAGTTTTTGCAACAAGAGGGTTAATGAGACCGGGACCTACAGCTTAAAGCCGATTCCGAACGTGGACTAACATCCATGCCACTGTAGGATTTGAACCCACGAACTCCGGTACCGAAGGCCAGCACTCTAAACAACCAGCCATCGTTCGGATAGTTTTACTTTTGAAATCCTAAAACGATCTGTTTAGTCTAAATGAGTAATGTAGTCCAATGCACGAAATAGAATTTAATACACTTATAATATCAGAGGTTTCATTCAAAAAACACTTTTGTTAGATTATAAAAGATCCCATAAACAGTAAGCAAAAATATTAACATTTAGCAACCTATAAATTCCTTTCAAACCATAATAATCAAAAGTTAAGATTGAAGTGCTTAGAGTTCATTACGTAACAAAATAACTTGGTATTTTTCCTCTATAACTACAGCGTTTCAATTTAGCTTATATTTTTGTCTTTAGTTTAAATGCAAATATTATCTAGCATTATAACATAAATGCCTTCAGGCGAAAATTTTCAAAAATGGCACATACTAAATAGAATACCGAATAATGGCAAAAATAGAGAAAATTTCATACTAACGATGTCAAGTAACTTGAACTCTTTTGCCAAAATTCTTTGCGGCATTCTAGTGTTCCTCGGCACGCAGGTTGAGAATCACTGCTTTAAACTTATGCAGTTTTATTTTTGAAATCTGTTCAGTCTAAATGAGTAATGTCGTCTCAATGCACGAAATAGAAATTAATACACTTACAATATCAGAGGTCTCATTCAGAAAACACTTTTGTTAGATTATAAAATATCCCATGAACAGTAAACAAAAATATCAATATTTAGCAACCTATAAGCTCCTTTCAAACCATAATAATTAAAATTTAAGATTGAAGTGCTTAGCGTTCATAACGTAACAAAATAACTTCAGCGTTTCGATTTAGTATATATTTTTGTCTTTAGTTTAAATGCAAATAATTTCTAGCATTATAACATAAATGCCTTCAGGCGAAAATTTTCAAAAATCCAATTTAAAGTCAACAGACTTTTTATTTTTAGCAAGCACGTAAAAGTTTCCTCAAATACATTGATACACAGAATCAATAAATAAAAGAGGAAAATTCAAATATTCCAATTAACCACAAGGCTATTGTTATTCAAAAGAGTACCTACTCTCTGTGCTCATCTACACTGCTAACAAAGAAAATAAGTCATTTACGATTAAAATTAGTTCTGAAGCCATATTAAATTCCCTAAAACAAACTATTAGGGTAATGATAAAGTTTCTATTGGTCTAAAAAATTAAACGACTAAGAATTAAAATATATGGGAAATTTAATCGTCAGACAGAAAGGAAAGCGTTTTAAAGGGCACATATCTTTCACTGAACTGATGTATCAAAATACTTGTTAAATAACATTTTAAACCTCTATTCTCCCGATTGTTTAGAAAAATTTGAAAAGATGAAAATAATGTATTTGAAATAATTATTTTTATACTACTTCTAGATGAAACGTAAATATTTATCTGCTTCAAAAGAGTATAAAATCATTATTTCACATTAATGAATGATACAATTTTCTATGAAGGCTTACAACTCAGACTACGATCTCATTTTGTTAATGATACAGAGATACTGGCAAACTGTCTGACAGTCCACTGCTCCAATGAGAAATGCCAAAACAAACACAAAGGCGGTAAAGTGATTGAACTCAGTGTTGAGCAACTTGAACTTAATAAATTATAAGTACAATGAATCTTACACCGTAATTATAAAATATCAAGCTTTCTCTTAAGGACATTAATTTTACGAGACTTTATTTACTGTTGAGAATAATGTCAACATTAGTTAA
Organism: Pardosa pseudoannulata; assembly: GCA_032207245.1. Lineage (NCBI taxonomy): Eukaryota > Metazoa > Arthropoda > Arachnida > Araneae > Lycosidae > Pardosa > Pardosa pseudoannulata. The sequence goes on from CM063502.1 coordinate 95,085,671, forward strand.
TAGATGAATTCCGATTTAATAAAATGAGTTGAAAAATGGAGTGAACTAACAATGTAAACGTATGATCGTCTCTTCTGAAAGTTAAATAACTGATTTAGGATATTTAATATGTGAGGTATTGAATATTTAATATATGAGATAAAATCTCCCAGAAATGTTGATTTAATAATCGATTTCAAGAATTAAATTCTAAGAAAGAATTAATATTCTTTTAAATAAAACGTATAGCTGAGATATGTTAACAGAAGGAAATCGAATGGCTAATATAAAGTTGATTTTAATTCCTTCTGAAAGCAGAATTTCTGCTCCAGTAAGCACAAGTCAAGGCCATTTTGTCGTTAAAGCTGGGACATAATTTTAAGATACTAAAGCATTAAACCCCTGTTTCATGTGTAGTAATAACTCTATAAATAGTTTACGGAATTTCAGCAACTCAAACTAAATGGAAACATTTAAACTCCTTCAGAACGGAAATTATATACGAAAGTCTTATGGTATGAAACTTTTGAGGTAATATTTCGTTGACATTTCCTTGCAGCCATTTGCTGAGCAAGATGGAGTCAATAACAATATCCAGATCACTTTTCAATCACATATTTAATTACTGGAAGATTATTGTAAAAGAATAATTCCCTTTTCCACGAGACAAAATCTAGGAAAACTATTCAGAGGTACCTTAGATTTCCTAGAGTATTTACTTATTCTTTTTCCAACTTACTGGAAAGCCAATTTAAAATCTCAAAATAAAAAAACATGAAAACTGCTGTAGAAAATTAAGATGCATTCCAAAAATATTATTAAATCACTCTTCAATCACATATTTAATTACTAGAAGATTATTGTAAAAGAATAATTCCCTTTTTCATGAGACAAAATCTAGGAAAACTATTCAGAGGTACTTTTAATTTCCTAGAGTATTTACTTATTCTTTTTCCAACTTACTGGAAAGCCAATTTAAAATCTCAAAATAAAAAAACATGAAAACTGCTGTAGAAAATTAAGATGCATTCCAAAAATATTATTAAATCAAATAATGTCCCATATATTATTGCATGTTAGAAACCAATACCACATAAAGAAGCTATAATAATTGTAAAGTAAAATTTTTAGTAAAGTAAAAATAGGACTTTTCGAATATAATCTAAATAAACCTTTTAAAAATAGTGTCAATGATTTTACTAATATTTTCATATTATATATACACCAAAGGATATCAATATAGCAAACAAACTTCTAAAAATATTGATCAAATTCACCAGAAAAACTCTAATTTCAGAAGCTTTCTTTGTTGGCTTTCTAGAGTATAGTGTCTTCAATGTTTTAATTTTTAAAAGCAGATGTAATTTTTCCCAAAAATGTTGTCAAACTGTTAGAAACTTGCAATTTTAGCCCTCCCAGGCATATACGAAATCAGACAGTAAATTGATTTTTTTTTCAGTGTCTTAAATAAACATCAAACGTTATCGAATTTTTCCCGAGAAAATTTAAAATGATTTTCCCTGAAACAAATTATTTTTCACCCCTCTGCACTTTTATAATTTGATTTATAGTAACCCAGAATAATATATTAAATTTAATGGGTTTTAAAAAAACTGGGTGTGGAATTCAGTGCTTAAATAGATCTTTAATGTGCTTTTAAAGTTCACTATTTTTAATAAATAATCGGGTTCATGTACTCATAAAATCATTGACAAATGTGACTGAAACACACTAATACTGTATTTACTCATGTATAACGTGCAACCAAGTTCTTACAAGAGAAAAAAATTGTATCTGGTGTATAACAGGCACTTGAAGTTTGACATACAAGTTACTCCTCAAACTGTAAACCAGTTGCTACGTGGACTTACTGAATCAACCTACAAATTTACATATGCATGTTGACAACAAGTCATTACCGATGAAGTGAAAATTACTATGTAACTACTAGATAAAAATTATACAGATTCACCAGGTGAAAGTAACCACATTGTTATTATATACATTATATAATTAATTAATTACAAATTCAAAAGTATTTTAAATTCCAAAGCAATTACGTTATATACATACATATACATACATACATATATATATATATATATATATATATATATATATAAAATATATGGGGGGGGGGGGGGGGGGGGGGGGGGGGGGGGGGGGGGGGTGGGGGGGGGGGGGGGGGGGGGGGTATATATAGATATATATATATAAAATATATATATATATATATACATATATATATATATATATATATATATATATATATATATATATATATATATATATATATATATATATATATACATATATATATATATACATATATATATATATACATATATATATATACATATATATATATATATACATATATATACATATATATATATTACATATATATACATATATATATATACATATATATATATATATATATATATATATATATATATATATATATATATATATATATATATATATATATATATATATATATATATATATATATATATATATATATATATATATATATATATATATATATTGAGAGTGAAAACTACATTCTATTTATTTAGTATTCACTACATTTAATAAAGCTACAACTGTTTAAACATTTTTTTCAGTTTATTCAAATGTCTGTTGATTAAGAAATTTACAAATCCAATATTATTTCATAATCGTCGCAGTAATGTTGTAGCACTTTTTCTTATAAATAAAAAAAAATGCTTACTGTGCTCTAACGAATGTTTGATATTGTACGGGTAAATGAGACAGTAGCATCAAGCTCTGACAGTTAGAAATACGGTTGTTTATTAAAAAAAAATAAGAGAAATTTTGTTCCATATTTCATATTACTTGATAGGTATTGTATATTCTAATCTCAATCGTTAAACGAACTACCTTATGAATACAATGCGTTCCATTAGTAGGTATTTTGACAGCTGGTCCTATACGATTCCGCTTTCTATGCGAAATCAAAGCCTTTATATAGTCTGACGAAATGGTGTCAAGATGGATGAAATTTCAGTATACGCCGGGGGGAAAGGAGCTCGGGAACAGAATTCCGCCCTGCATTGTAAATCTATATAGGGATATCTATCTTCGTGCAGAAAGCTTCCAAGATGAATTTCGAAGATGCATAAGAGCTTTTTCAGCATCATTTGTTTACCGAAGGGAGGATATTCCAGAGATCTTTTCCAGAATGGAGAAGTTTTAAATTTATATTGAAAACCTTCCAAGAATAATGGAGTAAAATATTAGCTTTAATCGAAATCGATTTTTAAGAGCATAATCCTCGGATCTTGAGCTGAGATTTATAACAACTAAAATTCGCTGACGACAAACAAATTTCAGATGCAAAGAAAAGGAAATTACTGGGCTACTTTCCAGGTTTTAGTTTCATATCTTATTAACATAAAGGATTGGAAGGAAAATTGATAGTACAGAGTTTATATTAAATTGTGAACAATACGCAATATAATGATATTAAATGCATATTAAAGATAGTTGGTTTAATAAGGCGAATTCACATACTAATATTATGTGTCATCAAAAACAATTCGTGTGATTTCTGTCTGACAAACTAGAGTTTGTTTACTCACTGGTTTTATTTTGATATACATTATCAAAAAGCTAATAACTGTAATTTGCTTTTAAAAGAAAATATTTTATCTATATATGACTATGAATTAAATTTCGATTTATCTCGATAATTCATCACAGGGAAGTAGCTGAATATCAAAATTATGTTAATTTTGACACAGATGTTTTCATCAACTGATAAAATTTCAACACACGCGATCTGCATATATACACTCCAATAAATGCATACATATATACACGCATCAAAAGCAATAAAAGATTCAAACCCGCACCGCAGATGATCAGTCATATTCAGAATATACGTCGAGAATCAATAAGGATACTTTTGATGTCACACCATATTAGTACTTTGACTAATTTAATCCTATCTTGATCAACATAAATGCATATGGTAGCGCTTATTACAAAATAGCGTGCATCTGAAACTACTTTAGCTGCATGGAGGTACCTCTTAGTTGATGACACTTCGAGTGCGAAGTGACCATAGGGGTAAAAACACGATACAACTCGAGGTCATTGAACAAAGATGGTCATGGCGATGGGTAGAAAATCAACCGTGGACACCTATACCATTATGCATCGATAGTTAACGAAATACTGCGAACTTTAAAATCAAATTAGATACAAAGATATGAACAGTGATTTTTCTTTTCAGTAAGAGGAAAGGTGTCATAACGAAGATGTTGAATTTAATCATGCGATCAAATATATGTAATATATCAAAATTATTGCACTTTAATATCTCTTAAATTTATCCTCTTTCTCATTCTTATTCCTTCATATCTATTTTCTTAGCCACAAAATATCTTAATAAAGGAATGTCCGCGACTTAAAATTATTCCAACCCATTTCCCAAATCTTTCTCAGTAAATGCAAAATTTCTGCCCACTCTCCATATATTACAGCTGTCCCTGGTTCGCTTTCCGATGAACTAAGTTCATTTTTATTGTCGAGAGCTCTGACTAAGCTACTTTCTCTGGGAAAGATTTTGTTTGCTTCTTTTCGCTCTGGGGTCCATCCCTGTGATCTACGAATTTCATGATCATTCTTTCTTCTGCCTTGGATAGAGTCACATGTATTTTTCTTGACTTAAATGTTATTTTTTTTCGGTCTCAATACTTCAATAGTCTAAGCTTCTCCTTGCCCAGCAAGTCAGGGCAAATAAATACAATAAGATAAGCCTTAATTCGATGTGACCGGTGGATTATTTTTTGCAGTGTTACACACACACACACATACACATGTATATACACACATACATATATTCATGACATAATTTTAATTTATAATATTTAAAGCAACTATATATATTACATTCCAAAGTTTTGTCCGATTATCATCTAACAATTTTTCTACAATCCTTTCCTTGCTTTTAGTATCTATTACAAAATGTCATCCTTGGATTAACCACAGATAAACACAAAGAACATAAAAAATTATGAGGATTATTCCCGTCGACGTGTGTTATACATCAAATTTTTAAAAACCTACTCCTGGAATTTTAAAAATCCGCCTCAAAAAGGTACCGGAGCTTCTTTATGGGGCATGATACGATAAAATGAGCATTGGGAACTTGAAAAAAAAATAGCACGGCAAATAGAACTGTTTGTACAGGAATAAATCACAGATGAATCAAACAAGCAACTAAATCCTGCTGTATGTATTATATTGCAGACCTTTTTTTTAACTGACTTCCGTTTATCCGGATCTACGATGTTCTGGCTGTAATTAATTTTTAAAAATAAATTTTTGTATTCATATAAAAACAAAAAAGCAGAAAATTACAAAAAAATTTTAAATTCCCTAATTATTCATTTTAAACACGAAATAAACAAACATATAAACTTAAAAAAAATTCATGTATTAACGGTATCACACATTCCTCTCGATTCAAAAAGAAATGTGCCCGGGGTGGTGAAGGTTTTGAATGGAAGGAAGTTCAATAATAGAGACAATACATATACGCATTCCTACTAATGTTATACAAAATTTTTGTTATAAATTAACAAGTTTAATAAATGTTTGCTTTAAGTAGAAAAAGGTGCAATTTATCAATTAAGTATTTTTTTTCCTTCTCTGCTTTAATTAGAAATTTCCTTTACGGAATTTTTCCCGGTTCCATTTACATCGATTGAGAGAGAAACTCAATATTATCAAGACTTAATACTCAAATATCATATATCATATATCAAATGAAATTTAAAAATGATAAAATATATTTAATTAACAAATTAAAAGAATAAGATTTCAGTTATACAGAAATTGCAAGAAACTGCAGAAGTTTAAAATGTTATAAAGGTGATTGATTTTTTTCTTCAAAACTGGAATTAAAACATCAATAAATTGATGGAGAACAAAATAATGGCTATCAGCAAAGTAATGAGTCTGACATGCAACAAAATAAAGAGATAAATATAACCTTGTAAAATCAAAAGAACAAGAAAATACTCACGAAAGGGAAAAAAGAGAGCGAGATTAAAAAAAAAATACTCAGAAAAAAAAGAGAGCATCGGAAAGAAAAAAGAACACAGAAGAGAACAGAATCTAAATGTATAACATAGATTCATTCAGAAACTATAAAAAGGCATTTTCGAGTTGCTCTTAATCAAGTGTAATGTTATATTTGAATAATTGATTTAACAAGAAAAACAGTGAGCATAACATTCCTCCCTTTTTCTAATTTAAAGAAAGCTTTTGACTATATTGTTTTGAAAAAACAAGAGAAGACAACAAAATAAAATCCCAGGGAATAGGAAAGCTCCTCAGATAATTGTAAATCTCATTGAATCTGTATTTTTTAAGAAAACTAATACGAGCTCTACCTAAAGTACATTATTAAGAATTAGTTTGATTTGTTAGGAAATTTTTGTGTGATCAATACCTTGAATTACTCAAGTTGGATATTTAACCTCAACAGATGATTCATATTATTTATTGTAATAAAAGAGGTAGTTTTCATAAAAAAATACTTCTATTGAATAGCATTGAAAGCTATAAAAACACTTTTTAACAAAACATTTCCTCTATTAATTCAAAAGAAAAATTCCTCTCTACAGGTAAAGGATTAACAAATAATTCCTGTTATTCCTGTTTTTGTTATTATTGTTATTATTATTATTGATGCTGAGGTGAGTGTAGACTTTCATCTCGGAGAAATTTGTCTGGAAATTCAATATTTCCTTCTCAATGAATTATGAAATTGAACTAAGATATATAAGCAAAAATTACCTTTTAACAACCATAAGCTTATAATGGGCATCATTTTTAACTCAACACATTAAATATTCCCTATATAATAATAGTCTAAGTTATCTGTTCGTCTGTCCTCGAGTTCGTCTGTCCTGTAATTATCGATTATTTTTTGTCGCAATGAAAATTTTATCAAAGGTCTTAACAACAAATTCTATCTAACTCCAAAGGTAGTGGAAATGATAGTTTCATTCCTTTGCTTCCATTAATTACTGTGGCAAAAAAATAGGAAAGAACTTACCGATAATTTCGACTTCATATGACGGGCTATATGCTACTTTACTAATAATAATTTAAAAGTTCCACTGAAACCACCGCCCATATTGTGTAATGAGTAATCAAATCCAATTGAATTTACAGGTTCACGTTTTTTTTTTTTTTTTTTTTTAAATCCAGATCAAGAGTTACACATATAGAGGGTATTATGCAATTATTCAAATTCTAAACTTTTAATAGGATAAATACACCCCCTATATTGTATTATCCCCTGTCCCTCCTACAGATGTTTAAAATTTTTTGAAAGATCCAACTTTTCTATTCGAGTTTTACTCAGTAGACACCGACTGATGTATAAATTTATTTTCTCAACTTTCTATTAATGTTTTGATGGTAAATAAAGTAATTTATCTTTCATTAGAATAAAATGGAACTAAGGAAATAATAAACATTTGAAGTACCCAAGTATACATAAATCTACACATAAAATGCTAAAAACATGCATCAATATTTTTTTCCAATCAAAGCGCGGTAATAAATTATAAAAATTGTTTGAAAGTGATTAACAGGAATTTTTACATGACTTGTCATTAGTAAAACGGTTAATTTCATGCTAAACACGCAAGCAACACTGAGAGTGAATTCAAGATTTATGATTTATTATTGTGTCCAAAAATCAATAACACGGGGAAAATATCAATCAATGTTTAAACACTGAACGGAATTTTCATAAAATTTGGTTCATATATAAGGTTTATACTTTTATAAAAATGTGATTGTGCCAAAAAAGAAACTTTTATAAACATTTTGTAAATTTTCTGTTAAGCAATTTATTTACAATATTATTTCTATTTTTTATTTATTAACCTGGAAATATTTATACACACTTTGTTACCACTCACCATTGCTACCACTCAGAGTTTAGCTGAAAACCTTCTTCTGTTTCAAATCAACGAACTTTTTACATACTACTATAAAATTCTACTTACACAAAAATAGCTTAACTTACCCATCAATATAATGATATATAAAGAAGAAAGATTCTTACCTAAAATGAAAAAAAAGAACAATTAAAATTTGTTTTCTTTAATTTATACTTCAAATGTGCATAAAATTTAAATACAATTTTAAAAATATATTTTGAACAACCCTAAAAATTAAAGAAAGAGTTTAACATTAAAATATGTGCATATTTTCCTGGCACTTAAAAAAATATTTTTTAATAAATTTCAATACATTTAATAAATTTTAATAAATTAATAACATTTTTTTAATAAAAAATATTTTCATCGAAGATTTTGTTTAAACATTTTGCACAGAATAACTTTTTAAATAATATATACAATTTTTCATAAATGTATTACTTATTACATATTAAATTTTCATGCTGATTTATTAAAAATAAAATAAATGTGTTTTGAAAATCACTGTTACCTTATAGTATGTATACCTGCCATAAAATATGAAAAGACAACATTAGTTATTCATACATTTCGAGTTAATGTAAGTACAGTAGTTTAAAAATGGCTGAAGAGATAGAGCGTATTATTGTCAATAGCTGTCTTTTCAGTAATATGTCATGGTATACTATAATGATTTAGAGTTATAAATCATGTTTGTGAAATAAATTGCATTGTGAATGTAAAACATTTTTTGACAACTTGTGCAAGATTCTCTCTAAATTTTTTGTTATATTTAATACATAGTATAATTTAGTCATTATGGAACTTTGATCTAACGTTGCCGCATTAAACGTTCAATTAATTTGGTCTCGAATTTTTCTCCATGGAATCAGTGTTACTTTCCCCCCATTCTTCGTTCCCAGTTTCTTCGTTTATCGCATTTGTCTTTAAAAAATATTATAACCTAGCAATATTTTACCAGAAGCGTCGTTTCCTAGAGGAATTTAGAAGAACTAGGGTATGAGTAACTTTTGTCTTCATAAGAATAAGTCAAAGTCGAGTGGACGCAAAATGATCTTTAGTATATCAAAGGCTTTGCAAGACTACCAGAGGGTTTTAACCTCACAAATGAAATCATAACAGTGGAGTACATGTGCATAGACCAAAAATATTATAACGAATAAAAGGAGAAGGAAGACGGAAACTAATTTTGGGAATCAGTACTCAGTTTTACTGAAACTGATATAGCCTTGTCAAAATCAAAATTATTTACGGCACACCCTGACAGTGAAAGTGTATTTTGAGAAAAATAGGCGATGGAATGATTTTTCTTTGTAGTCAGATGATTCCCTTAAGCAGGTCTAAATTACAATATATTTTTAAATGTTAAGTATCATTCAAAATGTAAGTCATATATCATAAAATATGAAATACTCCCAATTAGTATTGTAATCATATAGTTTATGCATATTTACACATTTTAAAGTGTTTTTACACCTATTTCCTGTCTCCATCATCTTCTCGTGTTTATCGTTTTAATATTCTGACTCCTAGAAAAACAATCGATCAAGGCACCACTGTATCGTTTTAATAAAAACTAAATATCTCAATACCCATCACAGACAAAAATACCAGTTAAAAAAGAGTGAAAAAATTATTTAAAAAAATGTTCTGTTCCCTTTTCGATCAATCAATAGTACTGAGACTACTTAAGAGGTCCAGGACTCAAATATCTATTTTTTTTTTAAATTATTCTTAATTTAGTTTAAAATATTCCTTAATTCTATGCTTTATATAAAAGACATTACTTTGCAGGGGAATATAATTAAACATTTTAAAATTCAAATGTAATAATTGAAAATATTCAAACTTTAATCTAACTCTTGAACACACATCTCTTCACAAATAATTTCTAATTTTCAGGTAATTTGTTTCGTAATTTGTCAACATATTTCTGTCAAAAAAATTTGATATTTAAAAAAGAAAAAAAAATTACCCATTTCAAATATACCGTGTTTTAAAACTTAAAAAAAGCATTTTTTATTACCATAAAAAGCAATATCTGATTAAGTAATTACCGTAGAAACATGCAGTTTGCGCCATTGATTTGAAAAAAAGTTATAGTATAATTTAAGCTGAAAAAGTTTATAAGTGGTTCTTTTTACTTGCTTATTTCCCGGGAACCCTTAAGACATTTGAATTGAATAATTAAGTTTATACTTAAGACTGCAATCAAGTAATTAAAAATCTCGTCGAAAGGTTTTATTGATTATGAATTATCAGATATGTATTACAAATTCAGATAAAATAAAAACATTTTGTTGTTTACTTCTGTAAAAGAATAAAAAGTTTTTTCCTATTTATTTACAAATATTTAGAATGTTTATCCTGAAATTTCAATAAAAATTTATCTTGTAAACAATTTTTGACTAAAGACCAAAATTTCAACAACATTTCTTTTGTGTTTGTTCTCTGTGAATATGTTTACTGAATTGGTTCCAAGAGAAAACTGAAATTATTCTAGTTTTTCATTTCTTATCACTTCTGAATTTTGTTTTTTTTAAGTATTAAACCCAAATTATAACAACTTGTAACAAAAGAGGGTTTATTAAGAAAGCATTTTTTTTCAAAATGCGACTATTTTTTTTCAAAATGCGACTAATATTTATACTCTATTTATGCAACTTAATATTAAAATGATTAATTGGAGCATATGATGTAACAATCAATTTCTGATAAATATTTTGCCTAATAATAGTCACAGATGAATATTTCATGTGAATTTGAATTAAATTGCCTAGGTCAAAAGAGGGTTTATTAAGAAAGCATCTTTCTTTTCAAAATGCGACTAATAGTTATAGTCTATTTATGCAACTTAATATTAAAATGATTAATTGGAGCATATGATGTAACAATCAATTTCTGATAAATTTTTTGCCTAGTTCAGTAGAAATTAGAATTTACTGGAGCTTTCAAAATGTTGTAAGTTTTATTTTCGTTAAGAATAAAATCAAATAAAACCCTAAAAATATGTAGAAAATTTCATTGTATCACGTAAACAACATTTTTTTTTCTACGACATTTTAGATATCTACATAAGATTGAAAATTCGTTTTAAAATACTATTAAGTTTATTCGCAAAGACGTTATTGAAGCGCTGTTTGACAGTTTGAAAAGAAGTGGACTCTAGGCCGTTCAGAAAAATTTGGTGTAATCTGAAGTGATGAAAATCGGATGTGGCAGGGTCTGGTGAATAGGTGGGGCCGACATAAAACATCCAAGTCCTTTTCAATGAGTCCTTGTCCGACATTCATCAAAATACTGAGCCAAGCATTATTATGATGAAGACAATACCCGAACGACTGGTCAGTTCTGGACTTTGATTTCTGCATTTTAAACAGCCATTTAGGAATAGTAAAGTTCCGTATTTTTTATCTGAATTTATGGGCACAATTCATGACATACATCTCCTTTGTGGGACTATCATACACGAAGTAATTTTTCTTTGGAGTTCACTTCCTTCTAGACACATTTTTAAAACGGGTTTCTCATCCCAGGATTCTTTTTATGCAACATTATTTTACAGTATCTACTCCTTATCTTCAGTAATAAATCGCTGTATGAAAAGTTCTAGATTTTGTAATGAAATGTATGCCGAATTTCTGAAAAGCATTCTCTATTCTGTTAATATATGGGGCATTTATATATCATTGCAGTTTATATAATAATTCTTTTTTAAATAATTATATGCTGCAAAAACCTGGCCACAAGTATAGGCCTAAAGCATTAGAACTCAGAACGAAGGAAGATTATATGCTAAAATAAACGTGAGATATTTAAAAACTACTGATGCCTTAATTAAGGAAGTTTAAAAAGGAATAACGTCTACTGTCCTGATTGTAACATGTATAAACTTTCTGGTGCTTAATAAGGATGTAAATGCTAAGTTTCAAAACATTTAGTTATCCTAGATTTATTTTGGTAAAAAATCTGAAACATTTAAAGAGTTTGCTTTCTAATTGAAACAACGAAAGATATTAAATATCATTGCTTTTTATATAACAATTCCTTTTTAAATAATTATGTGCTGCAAAAACCTGGTCACAAGTATAAGTCTACAGCATTGGAACTCAGAACACAGTAAGATTATACGCTAAAATAAACGTGAGATTTAAAAACTACTGATACCTAAATTAATTAAGTTTAAAAAGGAATAACGTCTAATGTCCTGATTGTAACATGTATAAACTTTCTAGCGCTTATTAAAGATGTAAATGCTAAGTTTCAAAATATTTAATTAACTTAGTTTTTCTTGCTAAAAGATATGAAACATTTAAGAGTTTGCTTTCTTATAGTAACAACTAAAGAGATAAATTTTAAAAAATGTATCCGTTTATGAAAGTATACGGTGACATGAATTTTCGAAATATATGATCATAAAATAATACATTTCAATAATGAAAAAACCCAATTTTATATTATTTTTACCATTATGAAATATTTTAAGTGACGCTTTTTTAGTTTAACTTAAAAATTCACTCAATATAAATTTCCAGTTTCTTCTAGTTAAGAACAAATTGAAATGAATTACTCGAGTAATGTTGGATAAGAGTAGAAAATAATTTTGTGACGGAAAAGAAGAAAAGTAAATAATAAATGTCATTTGATATTTTATTCTTTTATAAAAACTAATAAAAGTTTCAAGAAAAGATTCTTTTGAAACACGAGTATAAAACACAGAGAAAATAAGGGATAAAAATGAAATATGATAAAATTCTCCAAACAGAAAATTATTTTGAATCGCTTCTCAGAAGAAGGTCATAGGATATTATATAGTAAATATCTCTGTCTGTACTTATATTTCAATATAATCTCTAAATATAAAAATGTCATCCTTCTTAAGAATGATTTCATTGGTGAAATGTGAACATAACGATGTATTTAAAGAATGGCATAGGATATTATATGATAAATATCTCTGCCCTTACATTATATTTTAATATAATTATCCGAGTAAAGAGATTAAAAGATAGTAAAATCTGGCACTTAAAAACGGGAATAAACTAGGGTAACACATAAAGTGTTCAAACGTTTTCGATAAGTATGCATTGTACAGTTATAAATGTAATGAACTTTTCTAAAGTAGATCTTTAATGTGTAGGTGCAGTCCCTTTATAAGGTACAGCGTTGATATATATATATATATATATATATATATATATATATATATATAATATATATATATATATATATATATATATATATATATATATATATATATATATATATATATATATATATATATATATATATATATATATATATATATATATACATATATATATATGTATATATATATATGTATATATATGTATATATATGTATATATATGTATATATATATATATATATATATATATATATATATATATATATATACATATATGTATATATATATGTATATATATATATATATATATATATATATATATATATATATATATATATATATATATATATATATATATATATATATATATATATATATATATATATATATATATATATATATATATATATATATATATAAATTTTTATACTTAAACTATCTCTTAAAAATTCTCCTCTTTCCCATTCTTATTCCTTCAAATCTATTTTTCCAGACCAAAATGTCTTAATTAAAGGAGTGTTCGAGATTTAAAATTCTTCCATCCCATTTTCCAAAGCTTTCTCTGCAAGAGATGCAATTTTTCTGTCCACTCACTACATTTTCGGCTGTCTCTGACAAATGGCTCAGTTTTTCCCCTGATCTAAATTACTTTTTATTGTTAATTTCTCTGACTAGTTGATGGTTTATTGGGAAAATTCTATGCGGCCCTCACTGTAATGTAAAACTCTGTAATCCACTGGTATTTTCAAGGTCATTCCCACGTCTGCCTTTGACTGTTAATGTCATTTTATCATCTCTTCAATAAAACATAAGTTCTACTCGGAATTGCTTGTTCTCTTTATGGAATGACACGACTGCAACCTGCCATCTGCAATAGTCTACCTGTCTAATCTTCCCCTTGCCCAGCAATCCCGGGCAAGTAAATACAATAGGGAATTAATTCGATGTGACCGGCGAATTAATTTTCGCAGTGTTACATATATATGTTATAAATAATATTTAAGTAATGTTTTTGGCAACTATCCTTTAACACACAAATATGTAAAAAATCCTAGATTTATTTTTAGTTGTTATCTCAGAAAGAATCATTTGTTACTTAAAAATATTTACACTGCTAGAAATGTCACTTGCAAGTGTGCATTAGTAACTTTTTGCAGAGAAACAAAATGCAATTTATTTTAACGCAGGTAGGGAATTTAATATCTAAGTAACCATTTATTTGCATAATTTGACTCTTCTGACTATGAAAGTGTGGAACACTGGTTCTATATGAAAATCGTGAATAATTATTTATTCAAATCTAAGATAAATGCAATAAAATATTCTTCCATCCAAAAAAAAGATAAAGATATGGAAATTTTAATGTTAATTTAAATTTCTTCGAATTTCTTAGTTATACGAAAGAATCAAATGTCAGGATATATTTAATGAAAATGAATTGCGAAAATACTTAAAATTCGTCTCCTTTATTACAAAGAAATATGAATAAATTCGGGTATTAATGAAAAGAGAATGTAAATTTGCCTAAGCGAAATGATCGATTTTATGGAAATTAAGCATATTATGCACCCAATGCAAATAGAAAAATAAGATACTACTAATAAAATAACATATTTAATTCTGTTAACTTATTTAGGATGTGTTAAATGAGTTGAAATGTCAAAATACACCTAACTTCTAATTTAGCATAATGAGTTGCGTTTGATATTCAAGCAAAAGATGTTCAGTTACATAAGGATTATTTACAAGAGTTAATACAGAACTTACAATTCCATTATCAAAACAGCATTTTTTATGTTGTGTGTTGTTCTGCTTGGCTTACGAGAGAATTCCCGTCTGACATGATATATTGCTAAATGGCAAGATGGAAACACAAATATTTAACATAGCATTGATTTTGTTGTTCATTTGTAGCTTGAAGCAAAACAGCCTAAGAGCTAGGTTAGACAATTGTATTATCTTAACACGCAATTTGCAGCGATAGTTTTAAAAAATAAATAAATAATGGATACAAGATGCAACAGATTAAAAAAAAGCAGTCGAGCTATTTTACTAAGAAGTACACAGATGTGATTGATATTCAAGCGAACGACTTTCTGTTACTCAAGGATTACTTACAAGAGTTAATACTCAACTTTTAATTCCATTACCGAGGCAGTATTTTTTTTATGTTGTATGTTGTTCGGCTTGGCTTACGACAGAATTCCCTTTTGACATGATACATTGCTAAATAGCAAACTGGAAACACAAATATTTAGCATAGCGTTGATTTTGTTGCTAATTTGTGGCGTTCAACAAACCAGAGAGCTAGCGCAGAAAATTGCATTATCTTAACGCACAATTTGCAGCAATAGTTTTCAAAAAAATAAATTTGGCACACGACGTAATAGATAAAAAAAAAACTAGTGAAGATATTTTTACGAACAAAAGAAGTATAGAAATAATCGATTCGAACACTGTTGCATTTCAGATGCTCCTGAGAATGTTTACGAAGCACTTACTCTCATCTATTTCGCTTCTTTTGATCATGATCCGTACGGTTAGTTCGTGACAGACAACACATAAAAAACAATGCGGTATTAGGAAAGCTCAGATTCTCATCATCAGAGTAATTGGCTGGGATTTTGTTTCTGTGGGACTAACGCTAAAAAAAAGTAAAACACAGACACAAGACTGCTTACTTATCATGAGGAATAAACTTTGCAACAAGTATTTTCTTACTCCGAAACCAATTAAAGTAAAATAAAAATACTTGCTTGTTTTTAAGTACCGATACTCAGAAAAATCAGAGCATTAAATAGCAATATTTTCAGTTTTATTTTAAAGTAAAATGAATAAAAATGAATATATAAAGTTTAGAATTAATATAATTCCAATATTTTATTTCCTACTATAACATGTATATTATTTATAATTTTAAGACCAGTGCAAGTGTTATACATGTAGTGTTTTTTTTATATAGCAGTTAAAAGATTTTATATCTATTGCACATTAAAATAATTCTTTGATCAATCTGTATCCAAATTATACCACTATTTCTGTTACTTGGTGATTTTACTTTCATTTCTTATATTTCTGTTAACTCTCTGGCACGAGTAAGTAACCAAGCCAAAAATCTATACGATGCAAATTTAAACTTATACAAATGTTATATAACGAATTTCTGTCTGCAAGCATCACCATAGGAGCCAAATAAATTAAAATTCCGTATTGATTAGAGTTTTTTATGGGATGGTAATATGATTCTGCCCTGTATAAGACTGTAACAGCAGATGAACATCACGCGTAAGACTGTAACAGCAGATGAACGTCACGCTAAATAAACCTATGCTCTTCGCACTCTAGGTTTTTGTCGGTTTTCGTCGGTTTTTGCTCTTTATGGTCTCTTAACTGCAACCAACTGTGATGATGAACCCGTTCATTTCTTATATTTGATACAAAAATGAATAAATTTTAAAAGTCTTCTCCAAATTGGTACCTAATTTTATTTGCCATCACAAACTTAAAAAAAAAATAACAGTTAGTGGGAATTTAAAATTTTATCCCCTGTTATTTTATTGTTATATGTACTTATATAATTGTTTAATGATTAAAAATATTATACATAAACACCAGTTATAATAATTTCTGTCTGCGGAAGAAAGAAAATTATCATTTTATACAAATTTATCGTCTTTTAAAAATAAGATTTGAGTAAATGTAAATGTTAGCCCAGACATTTCAAAAATACGCCAGTGGAATTAATCAAATATTTTATTAAAAACTTAGAAAAAGAATAAAGCTCATACTTCATTAATTTTATTCCCGGAATACGGAACTGTTTTATACAGATTTTAAATATCAAATTAAAGAACCTATAACGTTACAGTATTAAATTTGCATTTTTATAACTAATATTCATTTGCTTGTAATTTGAAAAATTTATACTATTCTCGATTAAAAATAGCATTTTTAAAATCTGAAACTATTTTAATAATTTACTGCTGCAATTTTATCATGTTAACACAAAGTCTAGGAACACATCAGAATGTATGGCTGAACAAACGAATTCTCCCCGTTTAAAAATCTATGCGTTAAAAGCAATAAAATCTACATTGGTTTTCCTCATTAATATGTAATGAAGCCCCTAACTGGCAAAATTAAATTCTATTAGACTTTTAAAAGTCAATACTATTAGCATATTTTTCACATTGTTGTTATCACCAACAGATGTGCCATTTATTTACAAGAAAAATTTAATTTCACGTCCCTTAAAAAGAAGGGTGCAATTAGCAAATTTCTATTCTTAAAGCTACTAAAAGGCAGGGTGATCATAATCTGTAATTTTATGTACTGTTTAAATAATAAAACTTTTGCGAAAACTATTTAAAATATTTAATTGATAGTTAGCGAACTTGATTTTTATTTTAGAAATTCGTACCATCTATCAAAGTTTAAATTTTTGGGCTCCATTTTAATGCTCTTACTTCCAAAAGTTAAGCACGAAGAGGAAAATGTTAATTTCCGTAAGAAAATCAGAATTAAAGGAGCTGAAATTTTCTGCTAAGTTAGAAGGAAGAATGCAAATATGTTCGGTACCAACCATTGGCAGTTCCGTGTAGAGAAATATGCAAACCAGGCAGTCGTATAAGAGGCTGGCATTGGGAAGGATTACAGGAGTTACTTATGTAAGTGCTCATGAATGGTATTTAGAACGGTTTCCAGAGGGGCACGATTAAAGTGGTGTCGCTCGCATGTGAATTGCTAGCATGTGTCTGACTGGACCAGCGTTATGTTCACAGATGAGTCCCAATGCCCTACAACCCAATGATAAGCGTGTAAGGGTCTGAAAGAAACCAGTCGCACGCTAGATTTGGTCAGGTTACTGATGACGCCGAAAGTAGTGTTGGCCAGCGTGTTAAGATGTTAAAGATTCCAGTTACTTCTGATGCCTGGTCTGACGCACAAAAACTTTGCTATCCAGTCTATTGAGCACTTATACGCAAAAAATTTTAGTGTTATCCAGGGGAATGCACACACATTGTGGACCTCGTGATGTTGAAAGACACATTGAGTATGTTTTTGATCTTTTATTTGGTCATTGGAGCCTTCTAAGAGCAAGAGAATTCTGAAGTTTGCCGCCCGACAGTTTGCTTCTTCTTTTAAGAGGCCGTACTGAAATAATCACGTTTCATCATTCATGATAATAACATTTAAAGAGTGAGGACAGTTTTCACAACTTTCTAAACTGTCGACAAATTTCGACCCTTTTGATCGTCAGTCAAAATTCTTGGAACTAGATCTTTTCTCCTGTGCAAATCCTTTGTCAAAATCTCGTGGGCAATGTTTGGAATATTCAGCTTGTTGGACACTAAACGGAAATTCACTCTATTGTCTGTTTGCTAAAGTTCCTTCACACGAGTGTCATTTTATTCTCTTGAGGAGGTGTACGAACGTTCAACGGGAAGTTCGTCATCGAACTCTTTGCAACTTTCCAAACAAGTCTTGTGCCATCTGTGTCATCTGTACTCCATCTTGTGCCATCTTTTCTGTGAAAAACAGTCATTCACAAAGTGATGTCACATGACAAGTTTCACAGAAAACTCATAGTTTTGTCCAGCGAGTGATACCTGCATTGAGACTTGTACAAGAGACGAAACAGAAGTTTACAAAATTGTCCACCTTTCCTCTCTGAGAACTTGGAAACATCTGAACAAGTACTCGCTTGGTAGTTGACTTGAATTGCTGTCAATCGAAATGGATATAGATCTACTCAGTGTTCAGTTACGTCGTAATAAAATGTCATTACTTTCTGGACAGACCTTGTATATCTGTATACATGAATCTAGTGCTAACAATATACTACACATCAGTATTGTGCTCTCAGTAACATTATTATGGTAACTATATTTTTCCACTCTATATAGTCTATAATAAATCACCATATTCTCCCTTCATATTCACTATCTGTATTATACTAAAAAAACATATCTTAACTTTAAAAAATTGAGCGTATTAAAGTAATGGGGTTTATGGAATAAGTTAATACCTATATTTTGATTTTCTAGTTTATTAAGTTTGGTTGTGTTTCCGATCTTATGATACATTATAACTTTTGATAATGTAACTCCTGAATAGTTTTAGACTCAAATGAGAGCTAAAAAGCATTTATTATGAACATAATTAGAGAAATTACACAGCATTTTTATAATTTTCTTATATTTTTAGCCTCATAAACAGCTGCATCGTATAATTCTTATGAAATTATTTTAACCTAAAGCAAAAATCTGAATGGACATTAAAATAATGATACTTTTGAAGCAAGTCAATTTCTACATCCTATTTCATTATTAAGTTTGGAAGTTTTTCAATATCTTATAATACATTTTAAGTTTTGATAATGTAACTGCTGAATGATTTTAAGCTCGAATGACACAAACGCATTTATTATGAATGCAATTAGAGAAATGACACAGCATTTTTATTTTCTTGCATTTTAGACTCATATACAGCTGCATTGTATAATTGTTACTCAGTTATCTTACATAAAATCAAATGAGACGTTTCGATCATTAACGTTTTTTATTTTACTCTTTTTTTTTAAATCTTCCGAATCATTTCCTCTAGACTTAAGAAACTAGATTAAAATTTTCGTTAGGGTCATTATTTTACTTTTTTGTTTAATAAAACTTTAATCATACCGCAAAACACAGAAAAAATTACTCAAAATTTCTTACTCTTCATTCAGGAAAATTAAATTATCAGAGTTTAGATTAGATTTTATACTTAAAGTCATTAATTACTTCTCTCTTGGAAGCTTAAATAAAATTAAAGGATGCCCTTCAAATGAAAACGAATGACATTTTTGGTGAATAACCTTGTTAAGCATTTTAATGTATGTTTGTGAAACTTTATTTACACCAGTAAATCTACATTTAATTTTTAAAAGCGTCCGGAATAAATGATAAACATCATAAGAGCAAGTTTTCATGGGATCAACTTATTTTATTCATATCCAGTCATGATCTTTCAAAAGACATCTTCAAGACTAATTTTTAAGGATCAAACAGCTAGAAAAGACAATGAAACAAAATTCTAGAAAATGGTTAAGGATTATTTGTATAGAACAATGTTCTTATCCTGTAGGGACTAAAATTGTTTGGAAAAGACAGGGGAGAAGAGGATATAAAGAACGATAGGTATTTGAAAGGAATTGAAAGTTTTTATAAGGGAATTCTTCAAAGAAGTAAAATAAAATAAATAACACATTGGAAAATACGTCGTGCTTCAAATTAGTTTTTAGAATTTGGTAGACAAATCGAATTAGCCCATAACTGCTTGGAATATTTTTGCTGAATATATGTAATATGGGCGAGACTCATTGAAAATCACAACACAGTTTATTTCTGGTGAGATACATGATATCCATACAACAGTCAAGCACTTTTACAACATCGTGCACATAGACAATGTGATCCCGCACTTACGCTTTTCCAGTAGGGATTCCTCAGGTAAAAAGACTACGAATAATCCCTAAGCACAATTGATCACGTGATAAAAAATACCCATGTTTAAAGAGAACGCTCTAATTATTGACTAAAGTAGTACAGGCAGAGGCTGAATTAAGTCTATAGCGTGTCTGGAGGGAAAAATCAGAATTACCGCGCAAACCTCGAACTTACTTTATGAATAAAAGTTATTAAATTAATATTAAAGTACTTAAATAAGGGATTTTAATATTACATATATATAGATGAATATCTTAAATCTATATTATTTTCATCTACATAGTGTAAAACAAATAAGTAATTTAAATGCATTTGAATATTACAGTTTGTTTGACATACAATGACGTCTGGGAGACGTCAGTCATCTTATGTACCAAAGTAGACTTTGACGTCTCCGAGACGTCAGCAGCTGTCTCTGATAAACGTCATGCATCACTATATTAAATCACAATTTTATACTGTTACTTAATTATTGCACATTAGCATCATATATAAACCTCCTTAAATGTTACATAGCAACGCAAATATCAAAATAAACCGTTCTCTTTCTCAACTTGAACAAAATTATTCAAATGAGCCAGAAATAAATAGTATTTTTTGGACACATCAGATTCCATTTTACTTGTATGTCAAATGGTTAATTAATAATCAGTTGCCATTTTAGACATTTTAGGATGTCATTTATAACAAAACAAAAGCTTCGTGATAATTTTTTGGTGCAACATGCCAACACAGTTCTAAATTATGAAGTTCTAAATATAAATGACATGTCTATTCTGCATGATTTCAACCTGCTAAAAATATAAATTTACAAACATCGAAAATTCCAAAATTTCAATTCAAATTATAAAGTTATAAATAATATCAGGTTCTAGAAAACTTGGGACATTGTTTAACATTGCTATCTACGTTCACTAATATAGAAAAGTCTTTACGAGAAAATATAAAAAATTTACAAGTTATTTTTTAATCTCCCTAAAAAGGGACGATAGGTATTAAAAGAGAATGACCGAAATATGAATCTAATATCCAAATTTGTGGAATGCAGTTAATAAGAGGTAATTTCTTCGATATTATTTCATTTTACATTAGAGGCTTGTAGGATAAATTGTATAACAGTTATGTGAATAAATACGTGAGATGGAAGTTTTAGAAGACAATACTTTGAATGAAATGAGGTACTATTAGGCTGTATATTAAATTAATATATTCCGGTTGTCGATCTACGTACTGGAATTTTGTACGTAGCTGGAATTTTGTAATTTCAAGTTTTCGTATTTTTTCAGAGAGTCCAATCAAAATCTTGCTACAAAATAATTAAAATGTTGAAGTAAATTGCATACACGATGTTTTTAAACTATAAATTAAATTTGTAATGCTAATTTTTTTATAATATAAAAATACGGTAATCCACTAAAATAAAGCAAATAAGAAAATTTTAAAAAGGAAATGCTTCATGAATGAACTAGACACAAAATGTTTTTCATGACTTTGTTGGTGAGGTTGTTTTATCCTTAAATATATGTTAACGCAGAAATTAATATTATTTAAAAGTTATACAAGCATAATGTAAGTTTTGATCCTTTGCGATTGTTGAAATACTCTATCGTTCTTTCAAACAAGCTAGAAAAAGGAACTAAATAATAATTAATGTTGCCTGTCTATATTCTTAAAATAAGAAATAAAGGGATGATATTTACTAGTGAATTGAAACATTTTTCTATTCATTCAAATTTTATAGGGGAACCACTTTACTAAATATTGAAATGTTCCCTCTTTTCAACCAGTTTTAACTGCTTTCTGAGCATTAAGTACATTTTGGTTTTTGGTTTTTAAAAATGTACTTTAGTTTATGATACCCATTAACTCATTCATCGCTGTTCTTATACACAAATAAAAGGAACAAACACACCTGCTTCTAAATATAAACTTCGACATTGAAAAGCAACAAAAATTTAAATCCTTCTCTGAGTGAAATTTCCGTGATAGAACATACAAAGATGAAAAAAAAAGGGAATTACTTAAAATCATTAATGGCTGTAAACATCTATGCTCTAAACTTATCTGCTGTGATAGTATGCTTTAAATTCCGATCGAAAAAAATCAGTAATCAATTGAACGCGAAAAAAGAAACGTCTATGTCAAACTTCCGGTGAAATTGCTTAGTCATACGTTTCTGTGTTTACGAATTAAAAGATAGGGTGCCATTATCGGATGAATAATTTTGAAATATACTGTTTAATCTAAAAAACTGAGATGACAGTAGAATAAAGGTTCACTGAATTGCTTCACAAATTATCAGTTCACGTCCTTTTGTGAATGAAGTTTATCTAATCTAATCACCTGACATTTTTCTTGCCCTTATTTTGACTCTGCTACTCCTATAAACGTTGGCACAATACATCTTTTGTAGTGAAAAACAAAACAAAACAAAAAAATTCGGCTCTCTTTCGAAGTGCATATCAAACAATGCGTTGCCTTATGTAGCTATGAGGAGCGGGGAGTTAACTTATCACCGGCTCTTTTAAAGGGTTGTGTACTTTGCTCAGAGAGAACTAAAGGAGATTCCGCTGATAATGAGTTTATAGTAGTCAAAGACATAAATGAGATGTTAGAAGCTTTGAAATCTGCGGGTAAATAAAGAAATGGTAATATAAAGCGTTATTTAAATAGTACAGAACGCATAATGGGAACTCAAGTATTTAAAAAGAGCTAAATCCTTTCCTTATCCTATTGTTGATAACAGCTAAAACGACCTGAAATTTGTTACCTTATAAATTATTTTTTCTCTTTTAAGAACTTAAATATAGCAAATATGGATCTAAATCTTTCGAATTTTACAGCAGACTGGATTAAAAGCAATTACATCTATAAAGCAAATTTTTTATTTTTAAAAATCAAAATAGGGGTTAAAATTTAAATCTTCAAAGCTAATAAAACAAGTATAATATTGTAGAAATATAACAATGCTTTTAAAATAAAATATAAATGTTTATGTTATTTTAAAAAACATTACTCTCTAACCTTTTCCCCAATATTTTATGCATTTCATCTTTTAACACATTGAAGGACAGTAGGAACAGGTAAATTTCGAAAATTAGCACTATGTTTTTGTAATTTTTAGAATATTAGAAGTATAGTTTTACTCTTTCTGCTTAAATAAATTTAATTTTGATTAATTCAGCACCTTTAATTAGGTTGCGGCTATAACCGTCATATCGCCAGCGGAGTCTAGACATTAAGTAACGAGATGATGGCGGCTATAACAGTAAAAATTTAAAAACGTAAATGACAGGTTTAATGACTCTAATAAGCAATTTTTTGTGGGTAACGAAGTATTTTTGGGGGTTTTACCCGAAATGTGAGTTCATAATCAAACAAAAATAAATAAATGACAAAAAGATTTATTATAATTTTATAATTATTGCACATTATTTTCGGTGTGGAAAACGAAATTCAACTTAAAAATTTGTTTCCAAAACATGACACTAGGCTTCTACTTGCACGCCGGTAAATGCACATTTGTACTGCTATAGCCGTAGTGTGTAAAAACGACTGTTTCTTTTCGGACTGCTATTGCCATCATGCCACATAGTGAACATCGCTTTGACGGCTATAGACGCAAGTGTCCGCCAACTTGTCAAGAAACTTAGTATAATCCAGAACATGAATTTCTTGTTCTATCAATGATAATTTGCAGTTAATTAGTGGAGACAATAATTTTACAGAAGAAAGTTTATTTAATACCATTATATATTTGACGATAAATTTTTTACATAATTTTTCCACAACTACCAATAAATAAACAACTGATTGTATCCTAGTTATATTTTCAAAAGTAAACTTTAGTCTGTACATGCTCTCAGAGCCATACCAAACTAATCTACTCAAAAGAAAAGCTGGAATTTACTTAATTTAAAAGTTATGTATGTCTTTCTGAAAAATATTCATAAAAATGTCTAAAGATCATTAACAACAATGAAAAAATGCAGTAAAATATTTTTATGAACTACTTTATACTCAATGTATAGAGATAAGATTAAAATATAATTTGTAGTTAAAAATATATCATGTTATTCATATGCCAAATTATTATTTGAAGAGAATTTTTATGTATATTTATCCTTGATCGGTGTAAACTCTCAACACAGTAAATCTATTGGATAAAAAACTACTTTCATCACTGGAAAGGGGTGCTAAATATATCATTTCTGTTTGAAAAACAAGTACTTAATAATTTCTCTTTTATGCTAAGCTTTTCAGATAAAAATCAAGAAAAACTCTTGAAACATTATTTAGAATCAAACGCGATAATGCATGAATATTTACCTGTTTTCTTTTATTACCAAGTTATTCACTCACAACAAAGCCCTATACGAAATTCGCTTTCATTTTCTTTCATAAAATCTATAAGCGGAACCCACAGATTGAATTCATATGTGCATTCCAGTACTCAGTTAAACTAGTTTCCCGGAGATAGTTAAATGATAAATATATATAATCTTAACATTCAATATTCAAGAAACTAATCACTTTCTCATAATGGGTTTTGTTTTATGTACAATTCGTTAAGACGCAGTAGAAATCTAATCTATTCCTTTCGTGACTCGATCACTAAATTCCAAACTCTATATACGTTTATAGTAAATTTCCTTCTGGGTATTGCTAAATTGCCTGCACTATAATCATCTTCATAATGCATGAAAATTCTAACCAATTTACTGTTTAAATATATAAGTAACTCTAAAATACTGACATGAAAAAAAGGTAGTGTTTTAGAGTTAGACCTTTTTCTTATGAATAAACGTTGATTATCATGTATTAAAAATCAAAACTTTTATTCAAAACCCTTCAATGTCATGCGAAATAAGCAATGAAATGAAAATTTAAGTATGCTAGTCTAATCAAGTAATAAAAAATAATAATAAATAGAAACTAAACAATATGGAAAAAAAATTAAAAGATTTCCTATTTATAAAAGCACTTATCTACAGTCTGATTTTAAAGGTGTTTAAAAGGGAAATACAGAGCCCATGTCAATGTTCAAAAGCAGTAACTACAGGTTATAAGCAATTAATCAAGACTGTGATTGATGTCGTCGAAGACGAATTGTATTGTAGAATAGGGTTCCTACTTTAAACCGACAGAAATATTTACCGAAGGTATTTTTACTTTGAAAGTGATTGATCTTTCACAGACGATGAAGCAACCATAATCACATGTACGACATTCTAAAGCGGTTTTCGGCACATGAAACTGAATCTAATGCCTACCATGCCTGGCTGCAACACAAATTTGATTTTAACCAGAAAGAGTTAATTTAAAGCATACTGGGAAAGGTAATTCGAAAACTATCTTTACTGCCATCTATTTCACAAGATTTTAACATTTTTATAGTACTATATGGGCATAATTTCAAAGCAGAATCTTCAAGAATATATACTTATGCATATACAAGCTATCCATGTTAAAGGAGATATATTTAAAAGTTATTCCAGGACTCAGATTAATTTGAAATAGTTTCGCTTCTTTGTCTTTGAATTTCTGGAAAAAAAAGTATCTACTTGGCTTTTTTTCATATAATGTGAATTAAAAAAATATCCATCCCATACAAAGTCAAGGAAAGTTTAAAACCAAACTATTCTAGCAATTTATATTTTACTGTAAGACATTGGAACAACTATAGATGTAACAAAAAGATATTAGTCAACTACGATGACCAAATGTGATCAATGAGCCAGAGGGAATGAATACCAAACACCTACAAATAACTCCAAAAATGTATGCTTCCTCCACTTCGCTATGAAAATATTACGCATCCCGGAAACGGACTGACGGATGGACGTACCAGTTAAAGATGTACCTACTCAAGCGGAATAAGTTAGCAGTCACATTTAAATGAATGCAGTTAATTTATGACCCATCTGCCCATAGCGACATCCAACGTCAGCTATTTCGTAGTACTAAGACCTCGGTGAGGAATTTATGCGTTATGAGCACGGAAATAGATGGGAGCTTTGGGAGAGTTCCGGAGAGTTTTGATAGAGTTTTAAAGATGGATGTTTATATGCGCATTTTTGTTGGTCTCTTGGGTTAAAACTAACGGGATATTTTCGAAAAAGCAAAATATATTCAGGTGTAATTTTTCCCGATCCACGGTTTAAAAATAAGGAAAAATACTATGATATGTCGAATATATTTCGCTCGTTAGCTAGTTATTTACATCACTGTAATACTTTAAGGAGTATTAGGTTGATATATGTATGGGAAATAGTTTTTATTTTTATATTACGACCAGCGCACTGCTAGCATATTTAAAAGTCTGGATTAGATCAACATAGTATGTGGTAATTTGGGCAATTATTTTATTATTCATTCAAATGAGAATATTATTACGTCCAAATTGAATGAAGAATAACGCTACAGAGTTAATTAATAATTTTATAGAGTGAAAAATTGGCACCGTTAGAATATCTCTAAGGAGAATAAATAATTCGTTGAACTGCTTTAGGAAGAAATCCCCAGGCTTGTTTAACGCGAGTTAAACAAGTTTAGTGATCTCGAAGTTTATAACAATCAAGTTAAATCGTCTAAACATATTTGCTTAGTAAAACAGATTAATTTCTAACCACTTGAGAATTTTTCCTCGCTAATCACAAATGAGGGAGAATTGAGTCTTGACATCATCAGTCAAGATCAATTTGAATCCAAGGTCAAAAATATTTTCCTTTCTAGAAACACGAGTAATCATCATTATTATTATTATCAGACTCCTCAAATTCTTTCCCGTACGGAATGAAATAAAAATGGTTAAAGGAAGTAGACTAAATGCAAAGCTTTTACGTCATTCGAACGAAATTCAGGTGAAATAGCTTAAAGGAAAACACAATTACAAGTGAGACCCTAAAAATAGCAGTTTTAAAGACGAACTAACTTTATAAAACAGGACTTTTTCCAGTTTTTGTTTGCTTATGATTTCCTTCTCAGAATTTATAAATTCAGATAGTATAAAATTTATATTCAGATAAATAAGGAAAAATATTATCATGTGTCGAATATATTTCGCTCGTTAGCTAGTTATTTACATCACTGTAATACTTTAAGGAGTAGTAGGTTGATATATGTATGGAAAATAGTTTTAACTAATTTATAATGTAATTTTTAATAAATAGAAAATATGATTTGAACTATAAATTGTTATTATTGTACTATAGTTTTAAGAGTTGAATTACACTTAATAGATTAAATGTAATAAATAGTGTAAAGCACCTATAGATACACTAAAAAAAATCCAATTAAATATCTCAGAATTTTAAGATTAGATAAGATATTCCTGCTCAGCATTTATAAATTTAGATAATAATATAATCTTTAATAATATAGTTTCTACTAACTACTTTATTATGAAATTTTACTTCATATTGATAAGCAAAATATAAATAGAAAATATCATTTGAACTATAAATTGTCTAAAAATTGGCATTATTGTACTATAGCTTTAAGAGTTTAACTACACTTAATAGATTAAATGTGATAAATAGTGTAACAACCTATAGATACGTTATAAAAGAACACCCAATTAAATATAT
This sequence comes from Pardosa pseudoannulata, assembly GCA_032207245.1. Lineage (NCBI taxonomy): Eukaryota > Metazoa > Arthropoda > Arachnida > Araneae > Lycosidae > Pardosa > Pardosa pseudoannulata. The sequence goes on from CM063502.1 coordinate 95,113,871, forward strand.
CAGAATTTATAAATTCACATAAAATATTCCTGCTCAGCATTTATAAATTCAGATAATAATAAAGTCTCTAATAGAACTGCTTTATTATGTAATTTTTACTTCATATTGATAAGCGAAATATAAACAGAAATTATGATTTTAACTATAAATTGTCTAAAAATGGCATTATTGTACTATAGTTTAAGAGTTGAATTACACTTAATAGATTAAATGTGATAATAGTGTAAAGCGCTTATAGATACATTAAAAAAGAAAACCCAATTAAATATCTCAATTTTTAAATTCAGATAAGATTTTCTGCTCAGCATTTATAAATTTAGATAATAATATAGTCTCTAATAATATAGTCTCTAATAACTAATTTATTATGGAATTTTTATTTAATACTGATAAGCGAAATATAAATATAAATTATGATTTGAACTATAAATTGTTTATAAATTGGCATTATTGCATTATTGTACTATAGTTTAAGAGTTGAATTACACTTAATAGATTAAATGTGATAAATAGTGTAAAGCACCTATAGATACATAATAAAAGAAAACCCAATTAAATATCTCAGAATTTTTAAATTCAGATAAGATATTCCTGCTCAGCATTTATAAATTTAGATAATAATATAGTCTCTAATAAAACTAATTTATTATGGAATTTTTAAGTCATACTGATAAGTGAAATATAAACAGAAAATATGATTTGGACTATAAATTGTCTATAAATTTGCATTATTGTACTATAGCTTTAAGAGTTTAACTACATTTAATAGATTAAATGTGATAAATAGTGTAAAGCGCATATAGATACATTATAAAAGAAAACCCAATTAAGTATCTTCTATTCCTCCGAAAAATGTTTTAAAATATATCTCCGAAAAAAATATGCTTCAAGAAATTATTAGCTGATGCTTTGCCTTCCCATAATAACAAGTTTGTTCTGAAAAACTGGAAAATAACGAAGAATTCCAAAAGTTATTTTTGTTCTATAGTTTGCCAAAGTTTGAGAAAATTCCGTTTAGCTGCCAGTTTCAAAGAAATGTCCCGATGTTCAATAATATAATGTATTTAAAAATAAAAATATCGCACAAATTCCCAAATATACTTTCTCTTTTAAATTTTTAGGTATCTAACTTTCTTTTACAATGGTAAGTTCAGTTTCTTTTGCTTTCCCTTCACTTGAAGAGAAGAATTCTTTCGAACAATAAGATGCTTTAAACACGCTCATACACTGTAATTTGTATCTCCAGGAAATTTTTAAAAATAACTTTGATTGAAAAAAATATAACACACTCAGCTAGATCAAATCACAAAATATTCTTACATTTTCACAAAGTATGTTTAAAGGATTCTTTATAATACAGTTAACAAGAATTTACATATAACAGGTTCGAAAAAGACTATAATTAAAAAAAAAATTAGCCATGAAAAAAAATCTCTTGTTTTCATACATTATATTGGGATACCTTCAGTAATTAGTATTTTCTTGTATTTCAAATGGTGAATCATAAAAATTTCGAAACAACACCAAAAATCTTTACACGTTTTTTTTTTTTTTTTTTTTTTTTTTTTTTTTTTTTTGTGTGTGTGTGTGGGGGAGATGAATAAAACTACAAAATATTTCTATTTGTATCTTTAATATAGTCACTAATTAAACTAATTTATAATGGGATTTTTAATAAATAGAAAATATGATTTGAACTATAAATTGTCTATAAATTGTACTATAGCTTTAGGAGTTGAATTACACTTAATAGATTAAATGTGATAAATAGTGTAAACCACCTATAAATATATTATAAAAGAAAACCCAATTAAATATCTCAGAATTTATAAATTCAGATAAAATATACCTGCTCAGTATTTATAAATTCAGATAATAATAGTCTCTAATAGAACTGATTTATTATTTAGTTTTTACTTCATATTGATAAGCGAAATATAAACAGAAAATACGATTTGAACTATAAATTGTCTAAAAATTGGCATTATTGTACTATCGCTTTAAGAGTTGAATTACACTTAATACATTAATTGCGATAAATAGTGTAAACCACCATACATTATAAAAGAAAACCCAATTAAATATATAATAATACAATATCCATTAAACTCTAAAATATATTATTTTTTAAGAATAATTTTTGTTTCTTTAGTTTATTGTAATTACACAATATCTTCTGCTATGTAAAACGAAATGATTTTCCAAAAAACAGTAACCATAAAAAATAAATTACTTAAATTGAAAGCAACACAAGGAGTAAAATTTGAAAAAATTGGAACGAAATATTATTTTTTAAATAATGAATATATTCTAAGTAACCCTCTTCTCACTTCATAAAATTTAAATAAAATGAGAAAAAATGAAATATGCTTCCTGAAAATTCGCATAAAATATATTTCCATGATTTATATTTACTTGCATACCGTATTAGATCCCTAATGTATGTACATTTTTGAGAAATTTTATGACTCTATACTTTTATGAGATACATTAGATTTCTATATTTTCTGATATGTTAAGATTTCTGAGTTAGAAAACTAAATTTTTATACTTCCCCTAAGCAATACTAAGCATAAGATTAAATATATTTGTTTCAAAATTAAATAAAATATAAACAAACAATCAAAAACACAATGAGAAATACCACCACTAAACCATGCAATTTTACTAAATTTTTATCAAAATAATTTACTACAAAGCAAATGTTTAGAAAATTTAAAACATTTTTCCCGATCTTATCAATTCACAATGCATATAAATTTCCATAAACCGTACAAATTCCATGCCCCATACAAGTTTTCATCAAGCACAGCTTTTTTCCTAAGCGATATAATCACATCAGCAGAAAATCACTTAGGGAGATTGGATTAAGGCGCTGTTCGTGAATTTAAGACTCAAAAAGTCGTCAGTATCAACTGAATCTGAAATTTTTCATGATTACACAGGGTATAATTTTGTGCTGACTGAATTTCTTCGTAAGCAAAATCAATGCCTAGTTCTTATTTAATAGATTTAAAATTCTAAAAGGTAAATAAAGTATTTGTGCGCAAAAGAAAGTTTGATACTCTAAGATATAGGTAATAATATGGATATGAGACACAGGTGGGTTTCTCAATGTAGATGAATATAATAAAAATTGAGTTGCATTTTATAATTACAAATATAATTGTTACAAATATAATTGTTGAACAGTGCATTTATAAGTGGTGAAAATATAAACAATACAATTTTTATATAAAACCTTTCACTAAAGTCATCACTAAAATAACCTGACATTTTTCTTTACATGTAGGAAATTTAAAAAGGAAATGTATATAATTTCATTATTTTCCGATTAATTTGATTTTGAATTCCAGAGATTATTCAAATATAAACAATCCGAAGATCCATCTTTAAGTGATCGTTTATGAGACATTCCCGCACATTTTCTTTGTATATTTCATGTTTGAGTAAACATTCTTCTACTTTGAGAAGCTTTTTAAACTTTATTAAGTAATATTTATTTCAGCCCCAGAAGTTGATGCTCCGGAATATATGGAAATATTTTATCTACTGATATATTTTCTATTTAAAAAGCACTAAAAATGTATTAATTTTGGAATTATGATAGTCCTTTTTTATGTAATTTTATGTTTTAGAAAATCATATTTTTTGGTTGGTGTTTGCTACAATCAGCATCGTTTTAAAATTTGTCGGAAATAAAATGACAATACTCCATAATAAAGTAAGATTAACTGTCGTTTAACTCCCATATAATTACATAGCAGTTAATTGATGAATAACTGTAACACTGTATTAACGGAACTTATGCCTAGTCTTGACAGTCAGCTAAAGCTAATTTGGAATTAGCCACCTCGAAATACATAGTATTTCATCGGCGATTAGCTGTTGTCATGGTGTAGGTATTTTACAACGTATAGATGTTTTTTTTACAAAGAATGTTCTTACTCAATTCAAATGTGCTGCGTTGTAGAGCTATCCCGTTTATTCACATTTACATAAACAGTCCTATGCTCATTATAATTGCGAAATTTAAGAGGAAATAGTACCTTTCGAAATGAAACGTTCTCATTACAGAAGCTTACTTTTGATTGAATATTAACAATGAAATATAACAATTGAAATTAAACAATTCATAAGACAAATTTTCCTAAATCATTAACAAGCTCCAAACTGTGTAAAATATTATTTATTTTTCCTAAATCATTAACAAGGGTCAAACTGTGTAAAATATTATTTAGTTTTTCCTAAATCATTAACAAGGGCCAAACTGTATAAAATATTATTTAGTTTTTCCTAAATCATTAACAAGGGCCAAACTGTATAAAATATTATTTGGTTTTTTCGGATGAAAAAATAACTTTTAAAGACGTAAAATTTTCAAGTGAAAAGAATAGAAATCTTCTTACTCACAAAATAACTTTTAAAATACATATATTAGAAATTAATCTTCCATATAAAAAAGGATGTATTTATATTTTTTATCCTGTGACCCTTAAACATATTCAGACCAGCGATATATATATATATATATATATATATATATATATATATATATATATATATATATATATATATATATATATATATATATATATGTATATATATGTATATATATATATATATATATATATATATATATATATGTATATATATATATATATATATATATATATATATATATATATATATATATATATATATATATATATATATATATATATATATATATATATATATATATGTATATATATATATATGTATATATATATATATATATATATGTATGTATATATATATATGTATATATATATGTATGTATATATATATATATATATATATATATATATATATATATATATATATATATATATATATATATATATATATATATATATATATATATATATATATATATATAACAGCATGTTAATTTTTTTATTTTGAATTACCAGTTTTTAAATTTTTAAAAGTTTTAAAATACAGTGCAACTGACTAAAGAAGTGTTTCAAGAGACTGAGTGATAGAAAAGTTTTAAAGGGAAAATCAAGGAAAATGCATTATATATATTTATATACAATGATTTTTTGACCCCACTTGTTTAAATCATAACGTGTTTATTTTAATGATCTTCCAATTTTTTATTCTTTAAAGATGTTAAAGAAAGTTTGAATATAATATGCCATTAAGTAACAATGGTGTTAACTGTTGTCACTTGATGTTTAAATTTCTTTGCAATTTGAATGCGAGATAAGTGGGAATATTTTATTTAACTTTTAAATATTTGGCCAATCGTTAAAGCTTTACACTTTAATCCTCCTGTAGACAAGTTTAAAATATTGTTTAATTTGGGTAAGGCTGGAGGAAACTCCTAGTAATTAACTAAGAAAACTATAAAAAATATCTTTACTTCATTAAATAAGCTTTGGGGACTTTTAGATGGTTTAACACATTGGCTGCCTATCACGCACTAGCGCGTGATCAACATACACGAAAATGCGTATATGACAATGGGTCCATCAGAGAAAGTGTTAATAATGCCCCAAAAAAATTTCTACGTGTTTCCAGCTTAAAATGAAATTGAGTTAAAATGGATTTAAATTGTATCTTAAACTTATTCTAGTCTGCAGTAGAGGCAACAAAAGCTACTTCAAGTGTGAAAATTAGCCTTTTGTATATGTATTCATAAATGAAAAATCTCTGGTTAACTTATTCTAGCCTTCAGTAGAGGCAACAAAAGCTACTTCAAGTGTAAACAGTACAAAAACCTATTTCATGTGTGAAAATTATGCTTTTGTTAATGTATTCATGAATGAAAAGTCTCTGGTTAACTTATTCTAGCCTGCAGTATAGGCAATAAAAGCAATTTCAAGTGTAAAAAGTACAAAAAGTTACTTCACGTGTGAAAAAATATCCTTTTGTATCATATTCATAAATGAAAAGTGTCTGGATATCACCTTCGAAATCATATGAAGGAAGGGTTCTTTTTAATTCGGGGAGGCACTTTTCCCCTGTTATGCCCTCCAAATGGGTCTAAGATTGCCCTGATTGAGATCATGCTGGAAGTATGAAAATACACCCTACGATTTTCGAAGTATTTTTTTTTAATTCCTCGATTCCATGCATAATGCTCACCCGGGTGTTTTTCCACCCTCTTTTTGTCATCCATGTTTCATAGGGACGGGGAATTACATTTCCGTGATCTCAAAGATTGAACTTCACAATAAAGGCAAAAAGGAGATTCCAAATAGAACACACTTCTTAAACGAAAAAATGTTGAGGAGCACAACTTCTTAAGCGAGGAATTTTACAACTATCGATATCTAGTAAAAATAAGAATCAATGAAACAGAATGTCTTAAGCGGGTTCCATTGTATCAGAAACCATTAAAATTTTAGGTTTATAGAATAAAAGACACCCTACGAATTGTCTCTTGACAATTGCCTCCAAATTGACATAAAAAGTTTAGTTTCTAATTTACATATTTCAAAAGTTATTTTGCGGGTAGGTAGATTAATTTTTTTTTCATTTGGTGTAGATATTTTTATGTTATTTTCTTAACAGTTAAAGCGTTATTTAATAGCTTGCAAAATTCATTCTAAAAGAAAACCTATTATTTTGTGATGAATTGCTATAACAGGTGATATAATGAAGATTTTAAGAAACGAAAGGTACTAAGTAACCTTAAATTTCATTTGGCAGCAATTTTGGCAGTTATATCTTCTATCTAAACGGTAACAATGTAATATCAACAGAAGCAACAAATATATTGTTCTAATTTAGTTTGGTTTAGTTTGTAGAGCTACGGTCTACTGTTTTGCACACGAGGGCTAATGAGACAGGGACCTACTGCTTAAAGCCCATTCCGAACGGCTACGAACATCCATGCCATAGTGGGATTCGAACCCACGAACTCCGGTACCGACGATCAGTGCCCTAATGTTCTCATTTAAAATTGTATCTGAAGTTTTACTAAAATATGCTTTACAACTTATATTTCAGAATCTAAGAAATTTATTTAAAATACACTTATCTAAAAATAAATAAATAAAAAGTAGGACTTTAAATCATTCGTATAACAAAAGATTTAATTTTCCTAGAGCATTAAATTATGAACACGTAGATTTAAAAAATAAATTCTTCGGATATTTTTTCTCTTGAGAGCTTGAAACATTATCTAAATTGAAGTGTAAAACAGTTTGTTTTTATGAAAATACGAAAAAGATGATGTTAAAAGACTAACATCTGAAAAGAGGCATTTTGGAGAAGCTTTTTATGTTATTAATAAAATTTTCTGGAAGATTAAGGTTAGAAAATATTATTGCAAACAGAATAAAATTCAGGTAAAAAGGTGAAGGTATTTTGGTTTCTCTGATTAGAAATAGAAATCATTTGTGGAAAATACAGTGCATATAATTTTAGAAAAATAAACAATTTTTACAAATTATTGAAGTATGCTATTCAAATTATTTGCAAACAGATTAAGATTACTCCTAAATAGTAATATTGATATTATTATTTAGTGTAATAAAGGTATCTTGGTTTAATTTTTAATATACGCCAATAAAAGGTATAGAGGCATAAGTATTTTTGAGTAAAAACAAAATTCCCTTGCGAAGCACACAGCGTATACAATTTAAAAAAATGAAAATTTTCCATATTATTGAATTGTATCTTGTAATTTATATTTAGGCAGATTAAGATTATTCCTCTAAACTGGAAAAAAATTAGCACCTACATTTGAGGAAGAAATGTGAAAGATTTGTACTGAGAAAATAAAAATAAAATCCTTGGAATATATACTTATATTTAAAATATTTTCGGAAAAAGCATTATTGTCTTAATTACGATTTCAATCAGCTACAATATCTTAGATGGAAAAATATGTATAATATTTCAAACTAGAAGTACATTAACAACTTTTCATAAAAACGAAAAAAATTAAACACTGATAAATGATGATATAAACAACATCTGAAATTGAAAAAACCTGTTACCTGACATAGTTTGCAATCAGAAAAGAGCGAAAAAACACTAAAATGATTTGTAATGAAGAAGTACAGTTATCTCTCGAACTTTTATTTATATAGAGAATATTTTTAGAAAGAGCATTATTATGGCTTAACTAATGTTTCAATGCATTATTATAGCTTAAATAAATGTAAATATTATTTCAATCTGGAAGTACAGGAATAACTTTCCATAAGGATGAGAAAATTTAAACACTTATAAATGGCTATATAAATAGCATTTAAAATAAAAAACAACAGAATCCTGAAATAGTTTGCTATTGTGAAAGTACTGAAAACTAATTTTGACACTTAAGTTTACACAAACATCGGTGATACATGAACCGTTTACTTTTTTAAAGTGGTATAAGTTCATTTTCGGCAAAAAGTTAGATAACCATAACAAAGAATGCAATCAGTCATAAGCTATAATTAGTTCTCTCCCCCCGAACAACAAAAAAAGTCCTTCAAATTTTTAATCATTTTGTCAATATAAATTTACGCAGTTAATGAAGTTAGAAATATAATTACTTTGAAAGTGGTGTAAGTACACTTTCTGCAAAGGCATAATATTTAGTTAAAGAATTTAGAGAAAGATTGTACCACATTATTTTCACTAATATATTTAAAATCCTTCACATTATAAACTTAAAACAATTTAATATTTAAAAACATAAAATGAACGCATTAACAAATATCAATATTTTTCTAATCGTGTAAATATAAACTGATAAATGTATTCTTATGGTGAAAAATGGACTTAATTACTGATTAGAAGAAAATTAATCATATTTTAAATACGTTATGCATCATTTCTGTTTCTATTATTACCATGAAAGCTATAGAAAAACACTCATTAATATGATAGTGTGATATTTCAACGAGCCTATAAAGTTTACCTATATATAAAAGATTATTAATAGTTTGTAGACTGTTATTATATTTTAAACTATTTAACGAAAGTAATATATGAAAAATAAAAAATTATATTTAGACGATAAGTTTTGTTCTTGAATCGATAAATTGGAAAACTATAAAGTTGAAATATTACAATATTTTTATAAAATTGTAACATTGAAAGTAATTATTACCATAGAAAACTATTTGTTGAAATTATGGCTGGAATTCCTTTTGTTTAAATTTAGAATATTAAAAGAATTGGTAGTTCTAAAATTGGATTCCTAATATTTCTATGCAAGAATCACAAATTTACTGTTCAACATTTGAAATTTTAAAGAATGAAAGTAAATTTTATTTTATTTTCTCTAATCTAATCATTGGACTTAAACGTGTCTTAAACAAGTTTTTAAAAATTTCTGGTCTCGAGTTCATTTTAGTTAAGATACAGGTAAAAGAACAAAGAAAATAATCTGCGAAATATATTAAGACGGGCCATTACACTTTATTCAACTCAATGTCATTAACAGAGAATAAAAGAAAAAAAATGTAATGAAAAGAGAAACTATTTTGATCCCGCCAATGTGATTTTGGCCAGGGGCCATAAAAAACTCCAGAACAGAAGAATAGAGAAGCGAGAAGAGCTATTAAGCAATTTAAAAAAAACTACATAAAATAAAATTTTAAGGCGTAATACACCGTTCGGAAGCGGTATGTTCGACAAGAAACAGCTATAATACAACAAACTTGATAGTGTATGTTTTGCTGTAGAAGTACACACGTATATACATGCCTCTTTTATGACAACTAAAGCAGTAGGCAAAAACCTATGTTCCCCTGCAAATGGCTACTTTTATTTACTTTTAAAGCAGAGAGTTCTATGAAAAGTGACTAGTGCATTGAGGCGTGAAGCTTTTACTAAAGATTTCTTTTATAAACAAAAAAGTAAGAGAAAAATCTTGTTGAGTTAAAAGAAATTTTTTTTCTAGCTTCTATTTTTTCCTAAATAAGTAGAGAGACTAGGTGAAAAAAAAAGTGTGGATAAGAAGTAATGGGGATAAAATCTACTCAGGCGACTGAGGAGAAAGCAGAGCTGAGCATGCGAAACGAATACGTTTAAAGCATATCTCAAAGTAAAGAATTCGCTCAAAACTTTTGCTGGAGCACACACCCTTACATATATTTAAGAATGCTGATTTATAAGCCCTAGTTTTATATTCAAGGGAAAGGGGAGAGAGGGATAAATATTTTTTCCCGAAAAGCGATTTTTCTAAGCTCCTTCTTTTTACATCTCAAATCCAAATACATATCTAACTTTGATTCGCACACTTACGCATTCAAGGAAAAAAAATCGAGGTATGTTTGCTTTCAATATTTTTTCTTTGAACATATTTTTATAAACTTGTGCCTAAACATATGGTTTGGAGTTTTGGAAAGAATAAAATTCTCACCGAATGCTGAGCATAGAAAAGCCAATATATATAGGAAAAGTATAAATCAATACACACAAGAGGCAAAAGCCAATGTTCAAGGCTATACCAAAAGAAGTTAAATCTCTACCAGACATTAAGATTGAGCATCGTATTTTTATTCCCTGTATCAGAAATATTTAATGCTTTTTTTAACGTAGCTATCTCTAAAAATCCAATCACTTTATGTAAGGAGTAATATATATTAAACATGTCATTATGAATTAACCCTAAGAGTTAATACTAGTTTAAAGTTTAGTTAGAAAATTATGTATTCTTAAACTCACGATTTTCAGTTAAGTTAAAACTATTTTAATACAAAATGTAAGAAAATTATGACATACTTGTATTGATATTTACATAAAGTGAAAAAAGGTCCAGGTATTTAAAGAAGATTAAGCATTTTCTATCGAATTTTTTATTACCTGAAGAACCAAAAATTTCAAACAGATAAAAACTTCTTTATTCAAAATGAATTGCAAGAGAAGTTTACAAAAGGAAAACTACAATATCATACTACTATATTGCTTTATATACATTTTTTTAAATCAAATTTAAGTGCTTTAGTGTTTAGGTAAGTTATCCCGAAATTAAGAGTAGTATAAATGCAATAAATTTTATCATTGCAAAAAAAATTATCATTTATAAAATATTATAAAATATTATATATGGAAAATATAAATAGCAAAATTCTAGGTGTTTTGCAAAAATAACTATAATTTTTTAAAAGAAATAAAATATATGAAATACATTAGACTGATTTATTTTGTTCATATCCCTGGTTAAATAATGACTCACTTTCATTTGAAATAGAAGAAAAAATATTTCATAATTCTCTAGTGTTTATGTGATTTTAAAATTTTTTATCTCTTTAACAACGAGAGTTAATCGTTAATTATACATGTAAAGTGTAAGTTAAGAATAGTAAAAGAAAGGGGAAAATGTAGAGTAGGTTAAAAAAAGGTCAAAACATGACAAAATCCAGAGCTTCTAAGTAGACTAACGACAGTGTAACAAATCAGAAACGAAACCTCAAGTGGAAACTATTGAAGAAGTTGAAAGAACTTAACTTAAAAGACAGGATGTAGAAGCAGGTGAGGAGACTGAAAGATTATTTGTGAAAAGTGTTCTTACAAACCTCGCGATGAAAGGATAACTGTTTGTAAAGAAAAAGACTCTAACAAAAGGTAGATTTGTCATCGAGATGCTCTTAAAATGTTTCCAAACCACAGAAAGAAATTGCAAAAGGCAAGAAACTCTTATTTAATTAAGACAGAAAATAAGTGAAATTTAAATTTACAATTAATGAGAACGATATTCATTTATGTTTTAATGATAAATATGTAATATACCTATACATAAATACGAGAATAGATATGTGGTATTTTCGTAAAAGTGTTAATTTATTTTATTTTAAATAAGGAGGAAGCTATTAAAAAGTTTAGATTAAAAAGGGTATTTAATTTTTAGTAAAACAACATATATTTCTTATGAATATTTAACACTTCAAATAAATTTGAAGACTTTAAACTATTTATTATTCTATCAAATAAGAAATTTGAAAATATTTTTAAATCCTAAATGTAATTAATCATTTGTTTCCAAACCATATAAAAAATTGCAAAATGCAAGGAACTCTTATTTAATTAAGACAGAAAATAAGTGAAATTTAAATTTACAATTAATGAGAACGATATTGCTTTGGTTCATTTCTGTTTTAATGATAAATATGTAAGACACGTATACATAAATACGAGCATAGATATCTGGTATTTTCGTAAAAGTGTTAATTTAGTTTATTTTAAATAAGGAGGAAGCTATTAAAAGTTTAAATTAAAAAGGGTGTTTAATTTTAGTAAAACAACATATATTTCTTATGAATATTCAACACTTCAAATACATCAATTCAATAGTATTTTTTATTCTATCAAATAAAAAATTAAAAGAATTTTTAAATCTTAAATGTAATTAATCATATTTTTATTCATTCAGGGTTATTATAGTTTTGAAAATTGTTATGATTTTATTAAAATATAAAAGGGGTTTAAAAGTATTTATATTATAATCAAGCATTTTATCAAAATATTAAAATTTTGGCTTTATTTGTAGACATTCAAAAATATATAACGATTGAAATGCATGAGAGAAAATATTAATTAATAAAGCCTTGTCAAGACAAGCAATTCCGAGAAAGAGATAAAGTTCAGAAAAAGGATTTTACAAAACGACAGACAAAAAGGAAAATACTTTCCTCAGACTTTCCCTTTATTATTTATCTTTAAATATTTATTTTAACGCTTTTAAACGAATTACTTGTATAACACTACGTATATTAAGGAAAGTTCATGTAAATTACTAATCGTTCATCATAGCAGTCTCTACTTAAGTTTATATTTTTAAGAAAAAATGAGGACACTAAATGATCGAAAGAAATATTTAAACAAAACTTGTTTTGCAAGTTTAAAAAAATTAACCATCCTTCACGATCAGACAATATTGTGCGAGAGATAACAATTACTGAAACCATATTAATAAGTTATTACTGTTTGTGTAAAGGAAGGTAATTTTCCTAAAATTGAAAGTAAAATGCAAACTTTTAATCGCTTTTTTAGAAAGAGCAGTATAATAACTAAATTTAAAAACAGTATAATAACTAAATTTAAAATTAAAAAAAAAACAATAAGTCAATAAGAACCAAAATCTCACTAATAGATTATTCCAAACATATAAGAAATCTTCTGAACACTGTTCTAATAAAATAAGTATTAAAATGTAAAAGTTTTCCGCATTTCTCTACTTAAAAAAGGAAAAAAAGGAAACTGCTCAAAGAAAACATAATTATTTCTTATTGAGTTACAACAGTATTGGGAGCTAAAATCCTTTAAAATTGAAACTACAATTAATAAACCTTTGTATTTGGAAACAGAGCCGTACATGGAGGACGGGTATGCAGAAAATTCTCCAAACGCAGATGATAAAATTCAAGGATGGCAAATTTAATCAGTATTTTATAAGGTTGAAATTGCCTACAAGGACAAATACATTATCCAGTGACTTTTGTCCAATATAGCAAAAACATTAGGTTAACATGCTATTATCCTTATTATAAATATAAATTTATGGGAAGTTTTTGTTAAAACTTCCGCACGCATAAATTCCTTTAAACCAATGCTATTTTTGATGTCAAATTTAATCAGTATTTTATAAGATTGAAGTTGCCTACAAGGACAAATACATTATCCAGTGAATTTTGTCTCAAATAGCAAAATCATTAGGTTAACATGCTATTATCCTTATTATAAAAATAAATTTATGGAAGTTTTTGTTAAAACTCCCGCATAAATTCCTTTTAATCAATGTTATTATGTGTTGTATATCTGCCTTATTTTCGAAAATCTGTCATAATTCATAGGTTGCTGCACCTTTGAGTATTAAACTATTTAGAGAAATAAGGTACTGCGATATCACCGGCTGATAATGTCGGTTTATAAATTACTATTTTAACTAAGGATTTATTAATGACGAACAAAAATTGTGTAGAAACATACAAACAAAAACTGTATAGGGCGTACAAAAAGCAGGTTTTCGATCCTGCTGGAACGGCCTTGCATCGAAACTAAAAAAACCATTAATGTTTAAAACACACTCTGAAATACAAATACCGATATACCTACATTTAATTTCTATACGGCTCTTTTAAGACTTTTCTACAAAAAAAGTTGAAAAACAACTCTTATTAAGAGTTACGTAATAATTGCAATTTATTATTTTTAATATTACTTTAGCCTTTCAAGGACTAATTGTTATCATATAAACGTTTTCTCTAGTTTGCTTTACTTAATACTAAATGTAAAATTTGATTTTCTTAACGTGTGAATCCAATAGCATCTTCACTTTTTATTTTTTCCATAAAAATAGAAAAAAAGAGTTGAGTCTTAAGAATGCTTAAACAAGAAAAGCCAAACTCAATCATCGAAGCGTGCTTTATGTCTTCGAAAAGCGGATCAATCCAGTTTCTGCCGCGAAATGACCCTGGCCCCCGCCGAAATCAATGATCCGCACATAGCCTTTCCCCGTGGATAAATTTTTCTATCTGCGGATACGGCCAGCGAAAGACTGGTGGCGATATATCCGAAAGTTTCTCCTTGCTCAGCACATTTGGTAGAAATCTTTTTCTTTTTGAGCAAACTGAAAAAAATTCAACATTTTAATTGAGCATACAAAGATGCAATAAATGTTTCACTCGAGAGCGTTTGAAGAGAGGAAGTTTAAAGCTCCCAAAGTTTGTATCCACCTTGATGATACAATCCTGCTTCAATTATTAAACTAAATAACTAAACGCAAAAAGAGCTGACTCCCATACATAGATGTTATTTATCTCAGAAATCTTTGTTTGTAATTACCTCTTATTTTTTCCGCATGTAAGACAAAACGCTATATAAATGCTTATTTTTTGCTTTATTTGTTTGGTTGGTGGTTAGGGACACTAACTACATCAATGTTTTCTTACTCAGGAGATAATGTAAGCTTAAGTAAATGTGCAATCTTGAAAATTTATAGTACATCCCCTTGCATCACCAGCAAAAAGGAAGAAAGTGGAAAATTTCCCTCTGAGGAGTAAATGCACCCAAAAAGAGAAAGGTATATAAGGAATACGAATGCAAACAGACAGACGTCCAGAGGAAGAAAGTGGAAGGGATGAAGTATACACATCCTCATCGCCACAGCTATTTCAGGGCCGTTAGTCAGAGAATGTATTTTAGGGTCTTGTCTCCCCTCTAAATTCTGCACACATCAATATTATAGAAAAAACTTTAGCCAGATGAAAGGGGATTCTAACATTCCAACAGATTTCTCTTCTGTTTTATTCGTATCTTATTCAAAATGTCTTGTCTTTATGTCTTCATTACTTATTTTGTTAATTCGTCTGAATGACACTTTATAAATTGCCACACTTAAGTTAAGGTGCATTGTTTATTCTTTCCCTTTCCATCGGTGTTCCATCGGTTGTCGGAAATACTTAGAACACATGCCTCACAGCATATATATATATATATATATATATATATATATATACACTTATCTAGAATAGAACAGTCACTTAAACAAAAAAACAGCATTAATATTCACCAGTCCATTTCAAAAGAAAATTTTGACTAATGCCTTGAACAATTTTGTAATTGTCTTGCCCCATTACACGATATATTTCTCTTTATATTGAATATAATATTATTTACTACATGCTATCATGGCTAAATGATTGAAATTGATAGCAGTATGTACATGATGTCTTTTCACATCGTTAGAAAAAAAGCCACAATTTTAAGACTCGGACTGTCAAATAAAGCATCTATGTTACTATCCCCATCTAATGAAGAATTATTTAGGCCTATTTTCAGTATAAAATTGGACTAATTAATTCATTCACAGACTCAAATGACTGACATATAAAACATTAAACATCTAACTTTACATTGGATGTTCTGTTTAAAATAGGGAAAAAATATAATGTAAAAAATATAATTTGTAGGACAAAAAAACCCTCTTAAAATTTCAAAGATAAATTTCATTTAATGGTTAAAGATACCTTTAATAAAAAATGATAGCATTACTATAATGCATTTCTATCTTCCATCCATTTCGAAATCTCCTACTTGCAGGAAGCGCCGATATTCTTGTTGATTATTTGTATTCTACAACTGACAGTTTTTGTCCTCAATTAATCTTATTAACATCAAATAAAAAAAATTACATTTCTATACCATGAAAAATAAAAATAAAAATTGCACGAATCATTTTAAATGAAAAATGCTGAAACCTATGCACGAATATAATGATTAATACAGAAATCGTTCATCGGCATTTCTAGAAACACTGAAGAAAATTGGACGTTTGTATTTTTATGAATAGATATTTTTCTTTTTTAACAACGAATATAATTTAAATATTACAAAAGGTGAAAAAAAAATTCATATTAAGTGAAACATATTTGAAAATTTCCTCGAATTATTATCTATTTATTCATAGTTTTTCATTGATTTATTTATGAATCAGATATTTATCTATAGTGAGAATATCATACATATCTTTCTGAAGTGACTTAGGAGAAAATAATGTATTTATAAGTTATCACCATAGTAAAGTTATATACAAAGTCCTATATAAAGCATCGGGAGTTTATCAAATAAGCTTCAAATGTCGCCTATCATAGCTATTATGTGTAACTCTTCTTGTCATAAAATGTCTCCTACTGATTCAGTAAGATTAACAATGTTAAATAAAGAATAAAATAAATATTTTGTGATTTAGTAATACGATTAAATGATAGTAATAAATACCTATTTCAATACTAATAAATTATGGTATAATGATTAATTTTGAAATTACATTTGCTAACTTTAATACACAATTTCTCGCAATTAGCTAAAAAATATTAGTTTGACTAGTGTCTCTTTAAAAATACATGAACTATATGTCTAAAAGAATCTTTCAATTCAAAAGGAAATCATGTATTTATAAGTTTTCACCATGGTAAAGTTATATACAAAGTCCTATACCAAGCATCGGGAGTATATCAAATTAGCTTCAAATGTCGCCTATCAGAGTTATGTGTAATTCTTGTCATAAAATATCTCCTACTGATTCAGTAAGATTAACAATGTTAAATAAAAAATAAAATAAATATTTTGTGACTTAGTAATACAATATTAAATGATAGTAATAAATATCTATTTTAGTACTAATAAATTATGGTAAAATTATTAATTTTGAAATTATATTTGCTAACTTTATCACACAATTTGTAGCAATTAGCTCAAAAATATTAGTTTGACTCGTGTCACTTTAGAAATACATGTACGATATGTCTAAAAGGATCTTTTAATACAAAAGCTATTCATTCACGGGCTCAATAAAATTGAAAAGACGTTAAAGAGGATAAAGTATGAAAAACTTTTAGAGTTAAATTTGAACATTTTTTGTTTCGTTAAAGATACTTCAAAAATTTTGACAATGAAAAGTTGGGGTGGTATGAGAAAAATTTTTGTAACTCAAATCTTAACAAAAGACTAAACATAATTTTTCATTTTTTCGAACGAGGGTGATTACGAAGAACTGATTACTCTAAATGAATGCATTTTTTTCTGTCTTTTCCATCCCAAAACATTAAAATATCTCCTTTTGTACAAAAAATGCTTTTTTATGAATAGAGGTTATCAAGAAATGAAAAATACAGAGTTTTGCGCCTAATTAATTATCTTTTACAAAGACCCGTCCAATAATGATTAATAAAAAGCGTGACAAACACTGAAATAATCCATTTTTCAATTAAAATTGCTTTGAGACTGTAAGAGCAAGGAAAAAGGATAAGTTATTTTCTTGCTCTAAAAGGTTTATAAATTTACTTTCAAATTGATTTAAAGATGACAAAAGTGTTAATTATCTATCTATATTTATATTTTGTCACGTAGTTAGTCGTAGAACAGATAACATATAGGAAACTTAAGAATTCATAATACAAAGCTCTTTATTTGGCTCTTAACATTTGATTGACAGAATGGAAAACTAACATATAAGGATGCTTGCTCTTTTATAAAGTAAGGAATATTCTAGAACACGAGATTAAAGACTATTCCAGTAAGTTCTAGAGCTAAAAGGTATACCAGTGTTGCTAAATTTAAATTTAAAATTAAACTCTGCAAAGCCTGTGCAAAGATTTGAACTACAGTCCTTTCGCACAAAAACCAAGATTAACCACTACGTCACAGAGGCATTGCCAGAAAAGGGTTTTAATCTCTCGTAATTTATTTCTCTTTCTTCTTCTTTCCTACTCACTATCTCCCTCTCTTTCACTTTCCCCCTCTCTCTCTATCTCTATCTATATATATACACAATGTGTGTGTGTAGTACAAACACTATCTGCACATATATAATGATATTTTAACCAAACCAACTTAACTGTAATTATACTCATAAATTTCTACCAATTCTGTACCTAAAAGACAATCTTTAGCAAAAATCTTCAACACGTTGGAATTAAGTCGAGGGCACCAACTTTATTCCTGTTTCATTTAACTAATCTTAAACAACTACTTTATGCAACTTAGTTTCGTTCGTTACCGTCCCCCACGTGGAATACTATTAACACCTCTGACTGTCTGGCACTCTTGCGCCCTCATGGCATTATATAAGCTAATATAAAATTGTTTCGGAAAAGGCACCAAAAATTATCTTGATAAACTCTACATTTATTTTTCCAATCTAATTTTCAATAAATATTTTGCCGTGTTTATTCCCCATTAACTAGTGTCTATTATTTTTCCTACACAGATATAGCTAAGATTGTAGTACGTAAAAAACACCTATTACGCACACACATGCGAGCACATATATATGTATACTTGCATACATACCTACAAGTATGCATTTAATTTTCTGTTTAACCTATGGTATGCGGGACACTTACGAGTACGGTTTAGTGTAACGTCATGGTTTGTTTGTGGTACAAAAATAATGGTATATACAGGAAAACGAAGTCGAATGTTCTTGTCTACTACATAGATTCTGGAAAAATTTAGACAAGTAAAAACTAGTTTTTACATCAGTCCATGCAGAACCGCAGAACGGAAAAAAATCTAAACTATGTACTACTATTTGTATTTGATTTTTCATATTTACGATATTATTATAAATTTATCGAGTAAAAAATATATTTTTTGTTTACAAAAATCTTATATTTGTTATTTATATAGTTCTATTTGTATATTTGTTTATATATTTTAAAATAAAATAAGAAAAGTTGGTTAAAAAATTAAATAATTTTCGATTTATTGAGATTTAACTGAACTGAATAACTAAATTTACGCGAAAAACGCCCGCTCCCGGTACAATTCCGCTGCGAAATGTACCCGCACACAATTTGTTAATATGTTTTCCTTATCCATTAAACGTCACACTTATTTCTTATCAAAGTTACTTAACAGATATAAAAAAGGTCGTTTCTAGATATTATATATCATATGTAATCAAACGTCCTTCCATTTTATTATTATTCTTTATCAAAATAAACATATTTCAAGGGTTGGTTTGGAGTGCTACGGTATACACTTCATTACACATTGTCTAAAGCGACCGGAATCTACTTTTCAAAGCCGATTCTCAATGGTTACCTACATAAAGTGTAAAAAAAAGTAATGGAATGTTTGTAAAAAGTTATTAAATATGTGTTACTGATTACATCTAGATCCAATTAGTGCACAATAACGGAACCTATTTTTCAAATAACTCTCCTACAGACCGTTACCTACTTTTCAAAGCCGATTCTGAATGGTTAACTACATAAAGTGTAAAAAAGTAATGTAATGTTTGCAAAAAGTTATTAAATATGTGTCACTGATTACATCTGGATCCAATTAGTGCACAATAACGGAACTTATTTTTCAAATAACCCTCTTATATTAAGGAATTATAAATATGGTTGAAAATTACATAGTTCTCCTTTTTTTTAGGATGTACTGTAATGGAGGATAATGTTTAAATACTTTTTTAAATATTCATTACTTTAACTGTAGTTCTGCATCTATGTTGCATTAGAGACAAAAAAAATCAATCTTCAAATCATTAATGTTTCATAAAAAAATTTCCAACTGAACATTTTTTTTGTGTAGTAAAACTGGAGCTGTAACATAACACACTTGGTTTATTGTATATTCATCTGATAACACTTCTTATAAATTGTGCTCTAATCTCAGCACCACAATTCTAAAAAAGTCATTCTTTCAACTTAGGTGATACCTGCAGAGATTTTTCATTCAAATATCACTGCATGAATTCTCGATTACCGAATACAAAAGCAAAAATTTTGAACGGAAGAAAGATTTTATGAAAAGAAATAATGTAAAA
>CM063502.1:95139145-95154145 GCA_032207245.1 Pardosa pseudoannulata
TCTTAAAGGAACCTGCTGAGTAGTTTTGAACTAAAAGATTAAAGAGAAAATATATCTCTTGGCCCATGTCTTCTAGATGCAAAAATCATATCTTTTTTGGCCACAGATACACTGACACTGCTGTTGTAATAGGAATGTAAACGAAGAGCAGGCAAGATATAAAGTAGTAAATCACAGAGAAATGATGAAACTTCAAAGCATGAAAAATAGACATCATACGTGTATAGACACACACACAATCATATGTGTGTGTGAGTGCAAATTTTAGCATAAAAAGTTTAAGTCTTGTTTCCTCCCCATGCACACAATATCAAGAACATGTTAGACTTCCAAAAGTAGACGGAAAACTTGTCTATGATACCGATATCACCACGATTGAATCGATTTTACACAACCAAAATAAATTTTATGCTCTTTTTCTACAAGAAACCCTCTGAGCTGTCTTAATCCAAGGGAGAAAAAGAGGAAAATTCCCTCTTGGCCCGTGTCCGCTAGATGCAGAGATCAGCACATTTTTGTCCACAGATGCATTGTTGCAGTGCTTGAGGAGGAATGAGAAGGCGAGAGAGAGCAAGAGATCACAGTGGAATGATGGATCTACCTTGAACCATCGAGAATGGAACAATTTTATGGGTTTTCCCTCTAGACAACTAGAAAATCTCCACATCCAGGATACTTTGAAGGAAATAAGACCTCCTTTTGTATACAAAGCAAATGTACTTCAAGTAGGAAGTGAGTCAGTTTTTGAGGAATGGAAAGATAAAACTCCCGTCACATATGTAGAAAATATATACATACATACATACATACATACACACACACACACACACACACACACACACACACATATATATATATATATATATATATATATATATATATATATTGTGCATGTGAAACAACAACGAATTCTTTAATAAGAATCATAAATAATAGTTGCAATTTTTAATACTGAATTCCTAACAATTAATAGCAATAAACGTGCAAAAATATGAAGATCGGCATTATGTTTTCAATCATAAAGGGAATAAAAAGAAAATGATCTTTTCAGCTGACTTTGCTGACTCCTTTTATCATCATAAATGTTCTTTAATATTGTTATTAGTCTATAATGTTGTACATACATTAAGATGGGTAATTAATAACAGATTAAAATTTTATTTGATAAACGGAATGTTGTACCATTTTTTTTAACCCAGCAGTATCGGAAAATATTTTTAGAACTGAATTTCTGCATACATAAGTTTTATGGCTTTCTTTTTCCCTACTACTCACCCCTTATCCAAAATGTGTCAAAGCTCCAAAGGTAGACGACGTACTTTTGGAGAACTGTCTATAATATCGCTATCACTACGCCTGAACTATATCTGTATCGATTTTCTATCCTGCACATAAATTTCATGCCCCTTTTTTTTTCTACCGCAAGGAACCCGCTGAGCTGTCTTGAATCAGGAGAGAAAAGATGAAAAAATCCCTCTTGGCCCGTGTCCGCTAGATGCAGAGATCAGCACATTTCCGGCCACAGATGCACTGTTCCTGTGCTGTAGGAGGGATGCGAGGTTTGGGGGAGAGCAATAGATCGCCGAGGAATGATGGAATTCCATTGAACCATGGAGAATGGAATAGTCTTATGGGTTTTCCCCCTAGACGATGGGAAGGTCTCCACGACAAGGATACTTACGATGAAATGAAAATTCCTTTTTTTTTCAATATAAAACAAGTGTATAGTACAGCTGAGACACGACTCGCATTTAGGGCAATAGTCGATTTTCGCCACTAATTTATATTGTTTTCAATCTATCTGATTGAAATTCTAATATTTTATTATGAATATATATATATATATATATATATATATATATATATATATATACATAGATATATAAAAATATACATATATACATATATATATAAAATACATATATATACATATATATATATATATATATATATATATATATACATATATATATACATATATATATACATATATATACATATACATATATATATACATATATATACATATAAATATATATATACAAATATATATATACATACATATATATATATACAAATATATACATATATATATATATATATATATATATATATATATATATATATATATATATATATATATATATATATATATATATATATATATATATATATATATATATATATATATATATATATATGTGTGTGTGTGTGTGTGTGTGTGTGTGTGTGTGTGAATATAGTTAAAATTTGGATGTAAAAATGAAATATTTTAAGGTGACATAGAACCTCTCCATACTTTGAATTTGCATTATAACAGCTTTCTTTCATTTCGCCCTAAAAACTTATTTTAGCTCCTTTTACAGAGTGCATTTTTACATGCTCTTTAGTACGCTTCTAACCTAAAAAACATTTATGTTTGTAATTTCAAATAGTATATTTTTAAAAATAACGTAGAAAAATTATAGCAAATGATAAAAAAATTCACTTACTCTCAAGATAGCTTTAGCAATATGTATATTAGAAATTCAATTTTTTATATCAGATCGATGACAAATGTGTATTTCATTCTGTAAACTTTAAATGTATCTGATATTTTAAAATCTAAAAAAAAAATAAACCTGCTAAGAGACTGAAAATTGAAAACAAATATTTTATCATAATATAAATTGTATTGCCCGTATTATTATAATTTAGATTTACAGAATTAAAGAAATATTTCTCTTCAATTTGATATAAAAAATTAGTTTATAATTCAAACTTCAAAAAATAGTTTGAGGGTCAGTGGATTTCTATTTGTTTCCCTTGGTCTGAATATTTTGTTTTTTTTAAACATTGCTTCATTTAACAAAAGTAAAAAAAAATTATAAAAATAGATCCGTATTAAAAATCTAGGAAAGGTTTTATCCTAAAGAGAATCCTATAATTCATAGACATCTGATATCACTTAATAGAATAACTTAATAGAGTCACTTAATAGAATTTTGTGTGCAAGAGGTCTTGTAGATCTTAGAAGAAAATTTAGTTGTTATATTCATTCATTGAAAAACCATCACAGAGAAAAAAATAATGGAAAAATATTGTTTTATCCCTTTCAAAATGTTTATGACAGATTTTTAAGCACAATATCAACATATTGTGTCTTTCAAAATACATTAATTTGAACTAAATTTTATTAAGGGCAATAACAAATAAATATTAAAGATATATGACAAGAACAGATGCATCTAGAAAGTTTAAAATATTCAAAAAATAGTAAAATATTTATTTAAAATGTTTAAAGTTATTATTACTTATATTTGTATTGTACATCTAAGTAATAATTGACCAGCTTTCTTTGAAAGTGGTAAAAGAAGATTTTAAAATATATGGATTCTCTATCGTTTATTTTTGGATTGACTGAAAAATATTGGTATATGTTAATGCACACCTGTTATGTTTTTTAAAATCTAAAATGATTTATGTTTATAATGCAATAGTTATGAAAGTATTAGTTAAAAGAATTTAGTATAATTTTTAAATTAAATATGCCTTAATAGAAAAGGGACTTAACCGCTTTTTAAGTAGTTATATTTGCAACTTTATTAACTACGTAAATTTATATCGACAAAACGATGAAAGTTTTAAAATATTTTTTATTTTTTTTTTTTTTTGTTACTGTTTGCAATAAAAAGATATTGAGTTATGCTTCTAACTAACAATTTTGCTAAAATGATTTACTCCAAATTTGTGTATATACTAAAATTTTGTAAAAAAATATTTTTTTTAATTAGTTATATTTGCAATTCACTAAAAGAAAATTTATATCAGTAAAAAAAAATTTTAAAATATTTTTTAAATTTCTTAAAATTCTATGTATAGTTGCAAAAGTTATTCAATCTTATTATTTTAGATAATCATTAATATAAATTTAAAATTTGATGAAAAAAATCTTTTTTTTTAAAATTTTCAACACTAAGGAAGAATTTTTAAAAATTTTTGCAAAAAGAGGATATTAATTATAAGTTTTTATAGATTTTTTTAAAGTATTTTTAATTAGATTTGATATTTTAATTGATGATTTTAAAAATAAATAGATAAAGTTTTTAAAGTGTTTTTGTTAAAAAGAGTTTACTTTTGTTTTTTTTTTAAAGAACTTTTTTTTTCTTTAAATCAGTATCTGAAAGAGTTTATTTTGTGATCTATTTTCAACTTAGATAAATAAATAAAGTGCGTTTATTAATTTCGCCATTGTCTAAATAAGTTTTATTTAGACACTTTTTTTTTATTTAATCATGTCTGAAGTACATTTGGTTTTTCTTTTAACACATAATTTCCGGAGATAAAATTTAATAGAATGAATTTATTTTGTCGGATTTCTTATTTTCGTTTTAGTATAACAATAATGCACTTAGTACCTTTAATTACATTAACATTATTGATTTTTTAACACAGATAAACAATATTTTTACATTTAAATGAAATATATGGTAATTAAGGTAATAATATTTTTCGAAATATCCATGAAAATACACATCTATTTGTAAGGTTACATTTAATAATAAGACTAAAAAAATCTTGTATCAGAGTTAAATTAACATTCTTGATTTTTTAACACAGATAAACAATATTTTTATATTTAATGGAATGTATTGTAATTAAGGCAATAATATTTTTAGGAATATCCCTGAGAATACACATCTATTTGTAAGGTTACATTTAAGAATAACTAAATAAAATCTTGTATAAGGGTGCATTAAACAATGTACACATACACATAAGAAAGTGCTTCTTTTAACTTCTTAACCGTTTGAGGAAAGGTGTATTACAAAATCAACACATTTTAAAATGGATAAAAAAAACACGTGTATCATAAATTTTAAATATTTAATTAGTATTTTTTATTAACACTAGATGCAATCCCATGATTATTATTTATTCACCCGTCCCTTTATCACGAATGTCGTAACACAGAAGTTACACTCCCTAAAGTGGGAGAAACTCGTGTATCATAAATGACATTTTAAATATTTAATTAGTATTTTTTATTAACACTAGATGCAACCCTATGATTATTATTTATTCACCCATCCCTTTATCATGAATACCGTAACACAGAAGTTACACTAACTAAAGTGGGAGAAACTCGTGTATCATAAATGATATTTTTAGTATTTAATTAGTATTTTTTATTAACACTAGATGCAACCCCATGATTATTATTTATTCCCCCGTCCCTTTATCACAAATGTCATAACACAAAAGTTACACTCCCTAAAGTGGGAGAAACTCGTGTATCATAAGTGATATTTTAAATATTTAACTAGTATTTTTTATTAACACTAGATGCAACCCCATGATTATTATTTATTCACCAGTTCCTTTATCACGAATGTCGTAACACAGAAGTCAAACTCTCTAAAGTGGGAGAAACTCGTGTATCATAAATGATATTTTAAATATTTAATTAGTATATTTTATTAACACTAGATGCAACCCCATGATTATTATTTATTCCCCCGTCCCTTTATCACAAATGTCATAACACAAAAGTTACACTTCCTAAAGTGGGAGAAACTCGAGTACCCGCCTTATAAATTTGATCTCTCCCCATGTGATTTTCACGTCTTCCGTCCCACAAAAAAAGTCTTTGAAAGATAGTTGGGTCATGTCGGACATAGAAGTGCAACAGATAGTTTCGGGTTTCTTTGAGCAGCAGAAAAAGTGTTACCCAAGATGTATATTCAACTTGGTGAAGTAGTGAGATGATTACTCAGTGCTCAAGATCATTTTCCATGAATACCAGGGTAAGTCTAGAATGTACATCTTTCAAAAAGAAACGTTTTGATCACCCCTTACACATGTATACAACTATGAGTTAAAATCTAAAAAGAATTAACAGGAAAATCATTTCTATTTTCCCAGCTTTTCCATAACTTTCTTTAAAATTAACAAATATGTGCAAGCCTATTCCTCCTGAGACTGATAATTAGTTATTTATTAGTAAATAAAACGACGCAGTTAATTTACACATAAATTTTATATCCATTTTATTCAACTTATTTTTAATATTATTTTGAAAACACTGAAATAAATTTCTCCGTAGTTTTAAGAAAAGAAGGTAAAAACAGCGCTTAGATTTAGAAAATGGTTAAAATTTCAGACGCTTTACTTTTTTACTATACATTGAAGCGAATTTTAACATGCACATATTCCTAGTTTAAATTCTTTAAAATATTCTAAGAGAGAGCCATTCGAACATTTGAATTCTGTTTTCTTGGAAGGGAAATTTTCTTATTTCCGTATTTAAACCTACTGCTGGAAATTTAAAGAAATTTAAAATTAAATAACAAAATGTTTTGTGTCTGCATATGACGTGCATGTTAAAATATTCAAAGTGACTGCTGGATCTTTTTGTCCAAAAAAATTTTGAAAAGATCTAGAAAACGTCAAAAATGTAACAAAGAATAAATACTAACTGAAAATTATTTTTACGTTACAGAGTGTAGTTGAACGTGAAAAATTCATAGAAGGATGCGCCTTTACTTGATAAAAATTCAGATGAAAATGCATTATTAAGGTAATAAATGTAAGTTTCTAAATGAGGGAAATAATTGAGAAAAAAATCTATAAAAATACAACATAAATATGCAAAGAAACAAAAAAGCATTTTTAGTGGAAGGCTACGCATAGATTTAAATAACTGTAAACTTAAAAAAACTGAAAAAATAACTTCATAAAGCAAAAGTGCTTATGAAGTAAAGCATTTACACTCCAACAGAAATCCACATTTCCATTCATAGAAACTTGAATATAATATTCATATGATTTAAAAACGTCTCATTTTTCGTTTAGATTTATGTAATAGCATTACTAAAGTTTAATATGCATATAACCTATAAAATGAGTTACATAAAGTGCAAGGAAGAAAACAAGGAATAGCATTACTAAAGTTTAATATGCATATAACCTATAAAATGAGTTACATAAAGTGCAAGGAAGAAAACGATGGCATTTACTGAAATCATCAGGCGCTTACAGAACTTTTTTCTAGATATATAAGCACATAAAATTCGTTAATATTTTGAATGAGCATAAATGATACTAAGTACTTCCAAACTTATAGCTTTTTTTCCCTCCCAATATTTGAATACTACACTATTTCATCTTTTTCTAAGAAATTATAATGTAAGCATACAGATTTCATTGAACGTTACAAGAAACCTTCTCAATTTCCTCAATTCCTTAAAAATACGACTTTGGATTAGTTCTTTATTTAGCTATTTTTATTTAGAGTGACTTTTAAAATCAAACAACTTTTGGAATTAAATGATTGGGTCTGAAGTTACAATTAAGACTCAGGAATTGGGGGGGGGGGCTAAAACTCGAGTATACTCTCGATATTTTCTATTTTTAAAGAAAGATTTTGATAAAAATTATATAAAATTTAATAAAATATGTATATAAATCCATGAAAAATCTTATGTAATATATTCCATTTAATAAAAATATTTTAGAAAAAGCTTATAACAAATTTAAATAATCAAAATTAGAAAAAAGATTAAATTAATCTGCAATTAGAAAAATGTTTGAAAATATAATTTCATTTTAATATTAAATGCAATATATTTAACATTAGCTAAGTTAATGTTAAACTTAACTTCAGAGGTAGGGCTGAACCTACGTGCTCGAATGGAAATGCAAGCGATCGTAAATTTCTGAACACAATCAAAAGGATTTGTAATTTTTTTATTAGTTTTCATTTTTTAACCATATTAGTGCCTTTAAAATATTACACGTGCATAACTTTTACCTATTTTTTTTCGCATATCTACCCATCATTAATTAAAATGTTTGCTATAACCATGTGTATATTTTTATAAATCTTTAAATATTTTGCCAAGTTATTGATTGTGTAATACAATTTCACAATGAGAGAAATTATATTAAAATACTATAATAATATCTAATATAAATTATATATATATATATATATATATATATATATATATATATGTGTATATATATATATATATATATATATATATATATATATATATATATATATATATATATATATATATATATATATATATATATATATATGTATATATATATATATATATATATATATATATATATATATATATATATATATATATATGTACGTATATATATATATATATATATATATATATATATATATATATATATATATATACATATATATATATATATATGTATATATATATATATATATATATATATATATATATATATATATATATATATATATATATATATATATTCTAAATCTCGAACAGAGCATTGAAGTTCTGCGTGAATATGAGAATGTCAAATTGCCAGAAAGTTAACTGAATTATTTAACTGCGGAAGAACTGAAATCAACAAAGTCAAACAAATTATAGCCTTTTTAAAAAAAAATGTGAAGAAGCATGAAATAAAGTACTATTTTCTCTTTGGATAAGTTTTAAATGTCATTTACATAAGGAATATACGTCATACTTGTTTATATTACGCATTATAGTAATTATCTCATAGTAGTAAATAAAACCTTTCAAGCGGCCAATCCCTCTAAGCGGCCACATATTCTCGGTACAGAGGGGTATCCGCTCAGAGAGGTTTCACTGCATTACATTTAATGCAGGTACATTCGGTAACCAGTTATATTTCTAAAGCAATGGTTAACATACAGAAAACATAATGCAATTAATGTATATACAGTGGGTTCAGATTATTCCAAAAAAGTATTGTAAGACAAATTTTTTATGAATAATGTTATATCTTTTTTTTTTTTTTTTTTTTTAAATGAAGATTTTAGCTTTTCACAGATTTCATGTACCGGCTTTATTTACTCTTAAGAGTGCGGGTAAAAATTGTATAGTTAAAATCAAGGTTTAAAGCCCACTTAAACTGTTTCTGCGTAATGTCTCCCAAAATATTTACGTTAAAAATTATGATATTCAGACGGCGAAGTGGAATATGAACGCTATCAGAACCATACAGTTACATTATAATTAAGTGCGAGCCCCGTTCCAATCGATGGAATTTTTCAACCTTCATTTGTTTTTGTATGCGTAACTGTTCCAGCCTCCGTTTGATTTTTCCTCCTTTCATTTTCTTGGCCCTGCACGGAAATATATTAATCGCGACCCTTTGATTTGCTGCCTTTTCCCCAAACGAAGCGTTTCCAATAAGAGCGGGAGAAGGGGAGTCAGAGGTCGGGGTAGCTCCCTAATCGCTCATATCAGTCCCGAAAAACGATTTGTCATTATCTGATGGTAGGAAGTACGGAGGGAGGTCGCTGGGGCTATCGTTTTTTGATTGCCGGGCTGCTCAACGAACTTACGATGCCGGGGATCCTTTCCAAAACCAGAAATTTGCATACCGCCACTATTTAATTGGAAATAA
The DNA here is from genome assembly GCA_032207245.1 of Pardosa pseudoannulata. Lineage (NCBI taxonomy): Eukaryota > Metazoa > Arthropoda > Arachnida > Araneae > Lycosidae > Pardosa > Pardosa pseudoannulata. Next base: position 95,148,557 of record CM063502.1, read on the forward strand.
TACTAGAAATGCTTTACATGCTCTATTTTTATGGAGAATATTTCGAATGGGGAGCATAATTGCTTTTACTTTAGAGCTCTTTATTTTTTAACTCACAGTAATTTAGTTCTACAAAATTTGAAGAATATATGTTAATGGTTTTATCATGAAACTTTTTCTAAATTTTACAGGAAGTTTAATTGCTTTTATTTTAGAATTTTTTTATTTCATATTAGTTCCATTACATGGTAATGGAGTCATTTCTTACATATTTTATTAACAATATGAAAAATTTTATTTTGATAGCAGGACTGTTGGACAGGGTCTGATTTACTGCGGGGCATTCGGGGCACGGGCCCGGGGCCCCACTCTAGGAGGGTCCAAAATTAAAAAGAAATACACATTATTTTTTTGGTACATCTCCTAATTTGCTCATGTTTTCGGCATACTGCCGGAAAACATGAATTTTCTTTTGTTAATGACAAACTGGAGTGTTATGTTCGTGAGCTTCAAAAGTCAGTAAATTAAACACTATGAAGCACTCTATGAGCTCCCCAAGTTTAAAAAAATACACATTAATTTTTTGGTACATCTCAGAATGTGCTTATGTTTTCGGCATACTGTCGGAAAACACGATTTTCTTTTGTTAATGACAAACTGGAATGTGTATGTTGGTGAGCTTCAAAAGTCAGTAAATTAAACAATATGAGGCACTCAAGGGGGGCCCCAAATTTTAAAAAATACACATTAATTTTTTGGTACATCTTAGAATTTGCTCATGTTTTCTGCATACAGCCGGAAAACATGAATTTTCTTTTGTTAATGACAAACTGGAGTGTGTATGTTGGTGGGCTTCAAAAGTCAGTAAATTAAATTTATTCCATAATTTTAAGCCAATAGTAAGCTTTTATTTGCTTAAAAATACTTTGAAGCAATGTTAACATTTAACATTATATCATTCAAAATATTGAAATACCAACCATATCAGTTTCCGGAGATCTTTTCTAGAATCAGAAACTTAAATACCCAAACAATTTAACTGAAAATAATGTAGAAACTCTTGAAAAAAACTTTTTTTATAGGGAATATTTTGAATGTAGAGCTAAACAGCATTTAATTTAGAAACATATTTTATCTCACAGTAATTTAGCACTTTAAAGTTTGTCTATGTAACAGGTTTTATGATAAATATATTTTTTTTGTTATTTTTAAATGAAATCTTTCTAATATAGAGACAATTATTTTTAATTTAGAAACCATTTTTTTTAAACTTACGCTAGTGTAGTTGTATGAAATTGGTGAAATACTTGTAATATATCGAGCAAAATTTCTAAGGATTTTTACCAAAACCAGAAATGTATATACCGCCACCATTAATTGGACATAACAGTAGAAATGCTTTAAAAGACTATTATTCTCGTGGAATATATTTTAGATAATATTTCTAATGAGGAGGCTAATTAGTTTTATTTTAGAAACCTTTTCTACCAGAAATTTAATTTTACAAATTTGGAAGAAAATATGTTTTATTATAATTTTTATGAAGAATATTTCTAATGGCGAGTCTAATCATTTACTTTTATGTTAGAAATATGTTTTTAATCACTCCGCTATTTTTTTTTTTTTACAAATTCAGAAAATTTTTAAAAAAGAAGAAAGTTTGGTTGACGAGATCTGATATGTAAACAAATACTCCCCGCAAAAACGTATGATAAAATACTAATAATATCATCCTGAATAATATAATGCTTAGCAATTCTAGTGAACGAACAAAATTAGAGAGCAGAATTTGGGGAGATAAAATAAGAGAGAAAAAAAAAAAGAAGAGACTTAAGAGTTGCATGTAAACAGAGAAAAGTTTATCGTCCATATATGCAATTGTATTATTATTTATCCTTCTAAGTGCCTCTAATAAACACAATTTAGATAAAATGTGCAAACAATATACTTAGGCTAGCACAGGAGAGAATCTATAAAAAAAAGTAGAAAATAATAGAAAACTCAACAATTTAAACTGCGGAAATGCATCGTTAAAGGAAAACGATGACTCAAAATTATAAACAAGAATGAAAAAAATAATATACAACCACCATTTAGTTTAGAGAAAACTAATAATTTTAACACTTCAGATAATTGTAATTCGTTTCGAACGTTTATCAGTATATTTTCTTCTATTCAAAGAACAATGCTTATGTTGTACATGCTGTTTGAAGCTGTAAGAAGATAGCCAAAAAATCCATTATATCTGATACCAAATTAACTTCCTGATACAATGTTCCAAATTTGCTGTTTTTTTACGGAGTGTGTGATTATTGTGTTGAAAATATCGGATATCAATAATTCTATAGAAATTGCTATATTCAGTAAAATGTTTTTATTCTTCTGTTGTAGACTTTTATAGATCATATAAGTATAGATTTGAGGAATATTATAAATATTATAGTGTTTTTTATTATCTGTCTTTATTTCAAAAGATTTTTCTCATCCTCATGATAAATTATCTCATGCTTGTAAATTTTACTGTAAATACCATTCTTTTTTGTTTAAATATTTGGGATAATACATAACATGTTTATTTTTCAAAATAAAGGGGGAATGCCTTTTCTTTAAATTCAAACCTTGATCTATAATATAAGACTGTTATACTTAAATCTAAAGCATTTATTATTAGTGAGAAAAAACTTAATTAAACCTAAAGTCGTATATTTTGGTTTATATGTACATGTCTGTAATATATAAATTTGATAAATAGTTATATTTAGCTATAGGATATAGGAATTGATTATAATATTACACTGGGCATAATTTGGTGAAGTCATGCAATAGTTCTCTTATTTTATTCATTTTATTTCCTAACAAAAAATCATTTTAGGAATAAAATACATAATGTTGCCTCTAAGATTCCCAGCGCCGGTCTGAGGTCAGGCTTGCTGGGTCCTATAGCCGTTCTTGCTTATATAATTTTGAACGAGAAATGGCTGTAATGAATCTGAATCAAGTAACAATACGGATACTAATTAGGAATTACCCTTAATTAGCTTTATTTAAAATTATAGGATAAATATTTTTTTTTAAATTGCAGCTTTACATCAGAATGTATAAAAGTATGAAATTTGGATTGAATGTTACAATGAAATATTACATTATTATTATATTATGATGATTACTATATAATTATTACATAATGAATCTGAATCAAGTAACACTATGGATATCAAATAGGAGATACCCTTAATTAACTTTTTTGAAATTATAGGATACATAATATTTTTAAAAAAAAAATTGCAGCTTTACTTTAGAATGTTTAAAGGTATGAAATTTGGATTGAATGGTACGATGAAATAGTACATTATTATTATATTATGATGATTACTATATAATTATTACATAATGAATCTGAATCAAGTAACAATATGGATATCAAATAGGAGATACCCTTAATTAACTTTCTTGAAATTATAGGATACATAATATCTTTTTTAAAAAATTGCAGCTTTACTTCAGAATGTTTAAAAGTATGAAATTTGGATTGAATGGTACAATGAAATATTACATAATTATTATATTATGATGATTACTATATAATTATTATATAATGAATCTGAATCAAGTAACAATATGGATATTAAATAAGAATTACCTTAATTAACTTTATTTGAAATTATAGGATACATAAATTTTTTTAAAAAATTGCAGCTTTACATGAGAATGTTTAAAAGTATGAAATTTGAATTGAATGGTACAATGAAATATTACATTATTATTATATAATGATGATGATTATATAATTACTATATAATGAATCTGAATCAAGTAACAATATGGATATTAAATAGAAATTACCCTTAATTATCTTTACTTGAAATTATTCGGTACATAATTTTTTTTAATTGCAGCTTTAGATCAGAATTTTTAAAAGTATGAAATTTGGATTGAATGGTACAATGAAATATTACATTATTATTATATTATGATGATTACTATATAATTATTATATAATGAATCTGAATCAAGTAATAATATGGATATTAAATAGAAATTATCTTTAATTAACTTTATTTGAAATTATAGGATACATAATTTTTTTAAAAGATTGCAGCTTTACATCAGAATGTTTAAAAGTATGAAATTTGGATTGAATGGTACAATGAAGTATTTCGCTGGTATGAGGGATTTCAATCCATATACCAGCAATCCACATACCAGATATTATGAGGGTAAAGTCACATAATTTCAGAGTATATGTTACATCCTCCAGGTATGTGAGGGGGGAGGAGTTACTTTTTAAGGGAACGGCAATTCCCCTTTCCGCTCTAAGAAATAACTACGTTAAGAACCAGCTCTGTGCTACTCGAGAGAAAAATAAGTAAATCGCATTCAGTTTTTCAAATTGGTTATATATCATTATTGTACTTTAGAATCGTATAAAATATAACATCAAGCATATTTAAAAATAAAATTAAAAAATTTTTCTAATTATTATAGTCTGATATTTTCGCATAAAAAATTAAAATAAAAGTCTTTTTATACTGAAATGCATAGCGTATTTTGAAAGATAAAATAATAGAAAATAACATTAAAATTTAAAACTACAGTAAAAATTTTATATGAGTATTTGAGGAGCATGTTTTAAGAGTCCTTTGGTTGCATATAAGCACCCTAAGATATGCTGTAAAATTAAAAAAAAATTTCCAATTATTATAGTCTGATATTTTCACATAAAAATAGAAATAAAAGTCTGTTTATACTGAAATACATAGCGTATTTTGAAAGATAAAATAATAGGAAATAACTTTAAAATTTGAAACTACAGTAAAACTTTCATATGAGTATTTGAGGACCATGTTTTAAGCGTCCTTTGGTTGCATATAAGCACCCTAAGATATGCTGTAAAATTAAAAAAAAATTCTAATTATTATAGTTTGATATTTTCGCATAAAAATAGAAATAAAAGTATGTTTATACTGAAATGCATAGCGTATTTTGAAAGATAAAATAATAGGAAATAACATTAAAATTTAAAACTACAGTAAAAATTTTATATGAGTATTTGAGGAGCATGTTTTAGGCGGCCTTTTTTTGAATATAAGCACCCTAAGAAATGCTGTTATCGTATAGCGAACAAACGGAAGTTACAGTAAAAGTAAAATATCGACAAAAATAAATATCAGATACGGTAAAAGCAAAATATCGGATACCGTAAAATCGTGTAAACTAAAACAAGTCACAAGAAACTTAATGTTTTTCCGCAATTCATAAAGAGAAAGAATGCTTCACGAGCGTCTAGTAATGGACTTGTTTAAATTTTCATAACGATTGAAAATCAAAATATTTGAAACAATAGCTAAAAGATACTTTTTCCGAACAAACATTAAAGCTCTAACTATTGCTAGGCAACAAAATTGTTTGGAAAAACTTATCGAATGTATTATTGATTGTTCTTGCATCAAGAGAAGATGTATGTATTGATTCAACAGACAAATCAGCAAAAGTATGTTTAAATAAAAAGGCAAATTTATAGTTATTTCAGATCCACAAGCATGCTGATGGGATTCAGGAAAAAACATAAAGGAATTTTTTTGTAAGATGAACTTTCTTCAATAATTTTTA
>CM063502.1:95159145-95164145 GCA_032207245.1 Pardosa pseudoannulata
TCTGTCCTACATTCTGGTTGATATTGCTGTAAATTAATTCGAACTTTGTATTGGCATAAAAAATTTCAGGAGTCTAAAATCCATCATTTTTTTAAATGTTATTTTATCTATCTGCTCAGTGTATTCTATAAAAAATTAATTTTAAAATACTATTTATTACGAAAATGATTTATTTTATCATTAAAATTGAAATCATACATGTAGTAAACAATTTTATTAGATTTTACTTTGCTGAAAAAATAAATTTAAAACAATTTTAGTTCTATTATTAATACCATGAAAAAATCTTTAATTTTCAAAAATGAGCTAAATCACTATCGAAATGACACTTTTACGAATTACTTTCCTAATTAGTTCCATTTATTTTGTCATTAAAAATTGAAATCATACATGTAATAAATAATTTTACTAGATTTTACTTTGTTAAAAAATAGATTTAAGAAAATGTTAGTCCTATTATTAATATCATGAAAAAATCTTTAATTTGTAAAAATGAGCTAAATCACTGCAGAAATGGCACTTTTACGTATTACTTTCTTAATTAGTTTCATTTGTTTTATTATTAAAAATCGAAATCATATATGTAGTAAATAATTTTACTAGATTTTATTTAGTTAAAAAATAGATTTAAGACAATTTTATTTCTATTATTAATATAGCGAAAAAAATCATTTGTAAAAATGAGTTAAATCACAACTAAATGACACTTTTACGAAATACTTTCTTAATTAGTTCCATTTATTTTATTATTGAAAATTGAAATTATATATAGAGTAAATAATTTTACTAGATTTTACTTTGTTAAAAAATAGATTTAAGACAATTTTAGTTCTATTATTAATAACGTGAAAAAGTTATTTGTAAAAATGAGTTAAATCACTACCGAAATGACACTTTTACGTAATACTTTCTTAATTAGTTCCATTTATTTTATTATTGAAAATTGAAATTATATATAGTAAATAATTTTACTAGATTTTACTTTGTTAAAAAATAGATTTAAGACAATTTTAGTTCTATTATTAATAACGTGAAAAAGTTATTTGTAAAAATGAGTTAAATCACTACCGAAATGACACTTTTACGTAATACTTTCTTAATTAGTTCCATTTATTTTATTATTGAAAATTGAAATTATATATAGAGTAAATAATTTTACTAGATTTTACTTTGTTAAAAAATAGATTTAAGACAATTTTAGTTCTATTATTAATAACGTGAAAAAGTTATTTGTAAAAATGAGTTAAATCACTACCGAAATGACACTTTTACGTAATACTTTCTTAATTAGTTCCATTTATTTTATTATTGAAAATTGAAATTATATATAGAGTAAATAATTTTACTAGATTTTACTTTGTTAAAAAATAGATTTAAGAAAATATTAGTTCTATTATTAATACCATAAAAAAAATCTTTAATTTTTAAAAATGAGCTAAATCACTACAGAAATGACACTTTTTCAAAATACTTTCTTAATTAGTTCCATTTCTCTAGAGCTTAATGAGAAATCCAAAATGATATACTGCTAAAACTTGAATAAGCAGGAAAACTTAAATGGTAATATCCTTTTGACAATCTATCGCATTTATTTTTGAGAGAATATTTCTTGATACCGAATGGTGAAAAATAAATAATAAGTGACAATAGATTTTTAAATCAGTTTGTTTCTGTCGTTAATTAAATATGTTTTTTCAGGTAAAACCCTACGGTTGTGACAGAAATCGTACAAAATACTCTGCGGGATACCAAAGATATTAAATTTGTTGTTGAATATTTAGTCTGACAGGCTTTGTGCTTTTTGTGAGCGATATAGCTACTTTCAAACAAAAATATATGTATTAAAACAGCTTTTTCGATTTATCATAAAATAAAAATTCTGCTCATTTCGGAATCTGTTGTTTGCAAGCGCTTTCTAAATTTAAAATAATTATATAATTTTGTCATTTTGAGTAATATATTTTTTAAATAAAAGCATAAAATACACCAAATAAAAAAAGTAACTTACTTCCTTTTAAGATATCTTTTGAAATATATAAATTAAAAATTAAACTGTTATCCGAAATTGAAGCAAAATATTTTTCTTTGAAACTCATTTATATTAATATGATCAGTTATTTTTTATAGAGAGATAAATACCAACATTATTTTAATTTTCTGTAAGTAGAGGGTTTTTAATTTTTCTCATTTTCAAATTTTAGATGCATTTAATATTTAGATTTACATAATTAAATAATATTTACTAACTAAACAATTTGATATAAAAATTTAGATTCTAATACATACATATATATATATATATATATATATATATATATATATATATATATATATATATATATATATATATATATATATGTATCAAAAGTTATCTTGCTGGTAAGTTATTTTAAATTTTTTCTATTCTATTCTTATATTTTGAATTTTTTTAAAAACACGTATAAAATGTAAACTGCCTTTTTCAATTTAGAATCTTATTAAACAATCCATATTTATTTTAACACGAACAGGTATTTTTTGCTTTATGATGTAACAAATAAAGTTTTTATGGTGTAAAATTTCAAATTGTAAAGCACTCTGTTATTTAGAAATGTAAATTAACAATGACTGTTGGATAGTTCAACAAATAACAGATGTTTGAATTAGAGAAAAATGTTTTTTTTTTACATATAAGCATAATTAAAGCATTTATGAAAATCTGAATCAAAGCCTGTGTAGATAAATTAAAAAGTGAGGGTAGCAGCTTTACGTATAAATTTAAAAAAGGGGGGGAATTACTTTATATTGCTTCTATGATTTGCATTAATGAAATCCAATTAATTACATTTTATGGGATAAATAGTTGTTAATAATCAGTGTTATAGAGGAGTATCCAATAAAAAATTCAGAATAATATGACTAGAGGAGGGATTATTATTGTAGAAATAATATTAATGATAAGTGCCAAATAAGATAACATATCATAATTAGGAAAATTAATATTTTGCTGTATGAAAATTATATTAAATAAATTAAGAACCGTAAATTGTAATTTTTTGCTATACAAAAAATAATATTTGAAATGGTCGTAAGGGCTCATATATAAAAACCAATTATATATCTGTATACTTCAAATTATGGTATCAACTCGGTAAAATGACGAAATTAAAAAGATAACAAAAATATAAGTCATTAGTAAATATAATCTGTAAGTTTACTAAGAAATCATACTAATATTTAAGTAAAAACTACTCTCTTAGTCATATATTTTATAAAAGTAGTCATCTCTAACTTTATTAGCTGATTAAAAATATCATTATGAATTTAAAATTCGATAGCAAACATAATAACAGCCAATAAAATTATTCCAAAGCCCTAAATATTGCTTTTAGTCTTATTTTGAATTTAGGTACTGGAGTAATTTTTGATCATTGATAAAGAAGACTGATATCCGTAATTTGATCCGAAAAATTGAATACTTTATTATAAAAGTCATTAATTAGCGTACAAATGTCGAAAAATAAGTAGAAGTGGGGAACAATCAAATTTGAATAAAATTTAACAATTATTTAACTTTATTCCGCAAACTTATGAAATTAAAAAGATAAAAAATATATAAATCATTAATAAATATAAACTGCAAGATTACTAAGAAATAAGAATAATATTTAAGTAAAAATTACTCTCTTAGTCATATATTGCATAAAAACAGCCCTCTCTAACTTTATTAGCTGATTAAAAAATCATCATGAATTTAAAAATAAAATATGAAACGTAATAATTGCCAATAAAATTATTCCGAAGACCTAAATATTGTTTTTACTCTTATTTTGAATTTAGGAGGTGGAGTAATTTTTTTATCATTGATAAAGAATTTGATGCGAAAAATTAAATACTATAATAAAAAAGTCATTAATTAGCGTACTTATGTTATAAAATAAGAAGAAGTGGGAAACAATCAAATTTGAATAAAATTTAACAATTATTTGCCTTTATTCCGTAAACTTATGAAATTAAAAAGTTAAAAAAATATATAAATCATTAGTAAATATAAACTGCAAGTTTACTAAGAAATAAGAATAATATTTAATTAAAAATTACTCTCTTAGTCATATAAATACTATAATAAAAAAGTCATTTATTAGAGTACATATGTTAAAAAATAAGTAGAAGTGGGAAACAATCAAATCTGAATAAAATTTAACAATTATTTACCTTTATTCCGTAAACTTATGAAATTAAAAAGGTAAAAAAATATATAAATCATTAGTAAATATAAACTGCAAGTTTACTAAGAAATAAGAATAATATTTAATTAAAAATTACTCTCTTAGTCATATAAATACTATAATAAAAAAGTCATTTATTAGAGTACATATGTTAAAAAATAGGTAGAAGTGGGAAACAATCAAATCTGAATAAAATTTAACAATTATTTACCTTTATTTTAGCTTTCTTTTAATATCAATCTTATACATCCTCTATGATTAAAAATTAAAAAACAATGCATCGGGAAGCAAAAACAATAAATGTTTGATTCATCTGTGATAAGAAAAGCAATCTCTTTGGCAAATGAAATGCTCTAAAAAATAGTTTTCTCCCTAACAAAAGTATGCTAATAAATTATATACGATTTCAAAATTCTATGCCTGCACATTTTCTTTCGAATCAGATAAAGAAGCCCTTTAAAGTTATGCAGCCTCTTACAAGTAGAATTTAAAATGTGTCTTGAATGCTAATATGCTTGAGCAGATTAAAATCCCCTCCAGAGGTCGTATTTCTTAATTCGAAAGCATGAAAATATTTAGAAAATGGACATCGTGGCCGGAGGCCAGAAAGGCAGGTTTAAAACAAAGTGAAATTTTCCGTAAAGAATGAAGTGGCTTTTACAGTATTAAACGAAAGGTAAGGTTTGCCATTTCCTACACGCAGAGCAATAAAAAATTAATAAATAGCATTGGGGAAAAAAGGTATAAAATATATGCCCCGGAAACAGATTTTATTTCTTTCCATGGTTAAAA
>CM063502.1:95169145-95189145 GCA_032207245.1 Pardosa pseudoannulata
TGTGATAAAAAATTGTCCAATTGCACATTTTATCCAAGAAAGTAAAAATTTAAATGTTTTTAATTATAAAGAACTACATAGTAAGCTTTAAATTTAATTTTCCCTGAAACATTTTAAGTATTTGAATTTGTGTCCAAAATTATTTTTTTATAATTATTTAATAGTTTTTTCTGTTTTTAAAATTTTCTCATGAGATTAGCTTATAAAGTTTAGCCGTTTTACGATAGTATCTATAAAAATCTCTAGGTTTCATACATAACACAATAAGGTCTAAAATCTTAGCCTGAATGATAAATTATAATATAAAGAATTCAAAAATGTGTACGGCCCAGTATGATAAATCACAGCCAGGAGTCAATCGATTTCGAACTATATGATTGATTTTTCAGCCACCATGACAATTAGAACAATACATCAAAGAAATTCGATCCCAAAATTTTATTCAATATTTCAGCATAGCATTCATTTTTATATTACATAATTATCTGATATACCACGAGCAAAATTTTACAAATTTTTTTTCTGAAAAGAAATGAATATTTAATTTTGAGTCAAAAAGGATTTTTAAAAGAAATAGAAATTATTAATTATTCTGGTTTTTCAAATATCCTTGTAAGACCAGCTAATAACGTTTAACATTTTTATACTATTTATAAATACCTGCAGACCTTATAGATAACAAAATATGGATCAAAATTTAAGATAAATTCGAGAATACAGAAATTTAAAAGAAATGTACAGTTCAGAATGATAAATCACAGCCAGGAATCGATCGATTTAGCAATGAATGATTGATTTTTCAGCCCTCCTGACAATTAGAATAATATCTCACAGCATACCGAACACAAAATTTTATTGAATATTTCAGCATAGCTTCCATTCTTATATTATAGAATTCTATAAAATACTTTGAGGGAGTGTCTCCAAATTCACTTTACTTTAAAAGTAATAGTAACAAATATCAAAAGTACAATTCCATCTATTGAAATGAAATATGTGTGTTCAAGTACGTGAAAAAAAACCATATAAAACTTGAATGAAATGAAATAAACCTAAATGTGTAACGCAAATAGATTAATAATTCAACAGATTTCAGATTAAAAATCACTTCGAGCTATGAAATCTTCAAAACAAATGCATTACAGATGGCAAAAATCTCGATTTCTCCCTTTACGCATCAAAAGATTCAAAAATTTGTGTCGTAGGAAGAAAAACAATTTTCAAGGAGATAAACTATTTATTGAGGAAGGAGGGGACTCGTTCCTTGGAGCAGAATCAAAATGTAAACACTCGTTTATATTTCTAGAAGCATGTCTATATACTCGATATGTTAAATTCTTAAACATACATCGTAAGATAAAATTTATTCGGAACGAATAAATGCGTTACATGTGCTAGTATCGATAAGAGTACGGTGTGGAAAAAAAAAAAGAAGAGCCAGAATTACAAAACAAACAAAACACGGAGATACTTGCGAGCGCCGCCAAGGAAGATAAAATAAGTAACAAGGTTATGCCAATAAGGGCAAGTGTGTGCTTGCTTTTCAAAAGGTAATACGCCTACTAACGCGTATTTTGTTAGGTCCTCATTTTGGATTTTTAGGGATGAAGTGAAAGTTAAAACATGCAAAACTCATTCTTTTTAACTCGTTCCACTGTCGTCACAGCATTTATGTAATCCTAATGCATTTATGTAATTCCCATTTTTTACAAATAGGATGACGAAATAAATCTTGTGGATATATGCATTTGCATTTCATACATTTAAGTGAGTTTAATTCAGATGAAAATAAATGCTATCATCATGAATACCTATTCATTTCAGAGAATGTTTTCTAGTAATAGAAAATGTTATATGATTAAAAAAGGCAATTTTATAGATAGTACCTATTTGTATTAATATGGAACATTTAGAATATTTATACCTAAATTAAGTTATAAAATATGTACTTGCAACCAGGGCTTCGAACCGGAACTGAACCAAAAACCGAAAACCAGAAAAAACCGTTATTTTGGTCGGAACGAAAACCGGAACTGAACCGAAAAAAATATCGGTTTATTTCGGTTCGATATATCTTTCAGCCATTTTGTTACTGTTACCAACTTATCAATATTTTCTAATTTAACGTCAACTTTATAATTATCATTACATGTATACTGCTTCTCAATTTCCTATTTTGATATTTGTTGAAAGAGCGTTTTCAGGTTTGAAATTTATTCTCCGAGATAACAGAAGTAATCTTAGTGAAACCACGTTAGAAGATATATTAATAATTAGAGGCAATTTTCATATGTTAAATAAATAATATATTTTTTACATAATTATTGCAAGGCCAAGTGCACGATGTGAGAGTCAAACGACGAATGTGGGTAATAATGAACCTAGTTGTCAAATGCGATTTTGATAATGGATAACAATGCCAATGCTCGCCGCTCTTATCGTATCTGCTGTTTGTATCAATTCACATAGTGTACCAATTAAAAAAAGAATAAAATCTTCTAAATTTTGATAGAATTACATTTTTTGTTTATGATAGAATTATATTTTTAGTACAAATAAGAATATACATAAAATGAAATTATTCATTTGGAACTGAAACGAAAACAGTTATTTTTGGCCGAGCGAAAACCGGAACTGAACCGATATTAATTTTTTAGTTGAACCGGAACGAAAACCGGAACAAAAAAAATTACGGTTCGAAGCCCTGCTTGCAACAGCCGCCAAGAAAGATAAAATAACTAATAAGTTTATGCCAATGAAGGCAAATTTGTGCTCTCTTTTCAAATGAATTTCATATACTAACGTGTATTTTGCCAGGTTTTCATTCTGGATTTTTAAGAAAGAAGCAAAAGTTCAAACATGCAAAATATGTACTTTTAATTTGTTTCAGCGTTATCACAACATTTATACTAATACATTTATGTAATTCCTATCATTTACAAATGGGCTGACAAAATAAACCATGCGATCTTTATCTATAAGTATAAATATCTATATATACATATAAAAATGTACATATATATATATATATATATATATATATATATATATATATATATATAAATATTTTTATATATATATATATATATATATATATATATATATATATATATATATATATATATATATATATATATATACATATTTTCATTTGAAACTCATACATTTAAGTTTAATTAATTAAGACGAAAATAAATACAATTATCTTGAATGTTTATTCATTTCACATAATCTTTTCTAGTAAGAGTTATAAGTAGAGATGTAATATGTAAAATAGTGTAAGATGTGTTATACGCAAAAAAGGTGATATCATATATCGTGTCTGTTAAACAAATATGAAACATTTAGAATATTGATATTCAAAATAACTTTTAAAATAGGTTTTTGGGTGACTGACGGAGAAGTGATAATATTGTTAATTGCCGTATTTTTTTAATTGATGATGAATAAGGAAAAATTATAATGATATAAAAATAATCACCATTTTAAAAAATAAAACATTTTTCTTTACATATTCTTCATTTCCTAAATTATAATACATTTCTGATTTCTTATTTCTACTTTTTCTAAATTATACTTTATATATTCTTCACTTTCTGAATAATAATTTTTGTCTCGACTAAAGCTTACATTGCTCAATATTGAAAGAACACTAAAAATAGAAACCGAAAATATCCTTGTAAACTTCATAAGGGGATATAATCGTAAACTACACGTTATTACTTAATTAATAAGTATAAAATTAGCAATCATTAATGAAAATTTGCTGCAAATTTACTAATAAAACAAAATAATTTTCAATAAAAAAGATTTTCTTTTTGCGAAACATTGCAAAATAATAACCACCAGCTGATTAAAAAACAGATTATTAAATTAAAAGAGTGAAGTTCACCCTTAATAATACCTTAAAAATATTCACAAGTTCTAAATATTAATATAGGACTGCCTTTTGAAGAGTAAAAAATTATTAATAGAGAAGGCTGATATCCATAATTTGATGCATATTATTAAAGACTGTAATACAAATGTCAATAATAAGTGTACTTATGCTGAAAATACATAGAAATGGAAAGCAATTAAATTTTTAAAAAGTAATGATTATTTAATTATATTATATCTTCAGGTTTCTTTTAATTTTAATTTTATACATTCTTCATACTTCTTAATTCATTTAAACATTGCCTCAACATTTTTCCTAATGAATTTAAGTAATTCTCATTGCTTACAAATGGAAGGACAATATAGATGATAGAAATGAATACATCTACATACCATACATATCAGTCAAATTAATTCAGAAGAAAACAAATACTATTATCTTGAATGGTTATTCATTTAAGAAAAGCTTTTCGAGTAATACAAAGATGTTAGAAGCCGAAAAAAGGTAATTTTCTATATTGTGTCTATTTGTACTAATATGGAACATTTAGAATATTTATATCCAAAATAACTTCGACATTAGTCTTTTGGATGTCTGAGAAGTGAGAAATCTTCTTATGTGTTGTATTCTTTCGTTTGATGACTTATGAGAACAGTAATTACCATATAAATAAAACTTTTTCCCTACTTATTCCTTATTTTCTAAATTATAATTTATAACTCAACGGAAGAAAACAGTATTCAATATTATTGTAATGTCTTATTACAGAGATGCAAACATATTGCTAATATAATGAAAATGATATACAATGAGATAGGTATTTGTCGTAAAGGATTATTTGATTTGATTAATAAAATGGCTCTACATTAAAGAAAAAATAAAGAGGTGAGAATAAAAGAAATTGCAATTATTAGAGTGAAGAATGGAGGTAGAGAATTACGCTGAATTAGCATAAATAAATACTAAAATTTTATTGCTTTGATTGTTAAGATATATAACATATTGCAGGGTTCTAAATTTCAAAAGTAATCTGGAGTATTTTTTATTAAACATAAAGTTTGTTAAGAACTTTACATTAAATAAAATTTAATAAAATAAGTATTTTCGTCACTTATTGTAGTTAAATGTTTTTTTTTTCATTTGTTTTTGGTACATTTTCGGATTATCCTGAACTGTGATATATATTTGGCTAGTGCTGATTTCCCGTATAAAACAAGTGATAATGATAACAAGTGTATCTATACCTAAATAGGACTAGAGTAAAGATATTATACTTTTTGTAATATTCTTAGACCATAAGATTACTAATAATACTCTTTAATAGAGACTATAATTAAAAGTTAATGCTATATAAAGTTATGCTATATTAGTCTTAATTTGTACCTTAATGCATACACTTATCACTCCATGTAAATGAAAAACTACTTTTGAAAATATCTAGAGGTAACTAAAAGAATAGAGAGAGCAATGATCCTGGTTATTGTTAAAAAAGAAAGAATAATTGGTTTTAAAATAACTGCATTTTTGCGATCAAACAGTTTATTTAAACTCTAAAGGAAATTGTGTTTGAAACCGTATAATCCTATTTCTTTTTTTAGAAAAATGGGAGCCTTTAGTTAGTTACAATAAACAAAGATTTTTAATAAGAAAAATGCCACAGATGTTACTTAAAACGTAAATAGCGTTGGATAACAAAATCTTAAGCAGTTTAAAATCCATTCTTTAAAGGGTGCTTGCTCACACATTTTTTTAACGATTTTACAAAGATTATATGTATACATATATTTAATATTAAAATTCCTTATTTACATATTTTAATATTAATTTAATGACTTTTATTCATAAAGTACGTTGGGGGTTTGAGCGGTAATTCTGATTTTTCCCTCCAGACACGCTATAGACTTAATTCAGCCTCTGTCTGCACTACTTGAGCCAATAGTTAGCGCGTTCTCTTTAAATATGGGTATTTATTATCACGTGATCAATTGTGCTTTTCGTACTCGTTTAACCTGAGAAATCCCTACTTGAAAAGTGTGTGTGAGCAGGATCACATTGTCTATGTGCACGATGTTGTAAAAGTGCTTGCCTTTTGTATGGATTTCATGGATCTCACCAGAAATAAACTGTGTTGTGATTTTGAATGAGTCTTGCCGATATTACATACATATATATATATATATATATATATATATATATATATATATATATATATATATATATATATATATATATATATATATATATATATATACAAATATAAGGGTTTTATTATCTAATATGTTTATTATAAAAACCTTTTTGTAAAAATATGTTTTTTATTTCCAGTACAACAGAATATTCCTTAAAAGACGAGGTTTGATCTTGTACCATTCCTTCCTTCAGAATCTCCCATAGTCCATCCAATGTTTTAGGATGCCGCTTAATAAGAAATTTTTTTAGAAGTCAAAATACACAGTAGTAGGATACACTTCAAGGATTTTATGTAAGACATATTTAAAAGGAATAGCCTGAATTCTGGTTTCATTTCTCATTCTTTTTCAAATATATTGTGATATAATTAGAGCTGTACCTCATTATTATGAAACTTAACAAATAGAAGATTGTTTGGTTAAATGGATGGAATATTTTTCTTTTAAAATAGGTGTTAAAACATATTTCTGTAAGTAATTAGTGGTAATCTTGACATTTTTTTTATGTTCCTTATTAAGTTTTCCGTTATAAGAGAATCCAGCAACAATCATAAAGCCTTTACCAAAAACTTTCCCTGGGAGATCTGAACCAAAATTTTAAATCTTTTCTCATCTTTTTTGGTAGTATCTAATCGGCCTGTTTCTACTGTAGTCAGATAAGTAAATTCAAGCTTTATGAATTGTGGCTATCTATTTCCATTTCTCACCTCCCAAATAGTTTTCAAACAACAATATGCAGATAGTCTTACCCAGAGAAATATATTTCATCGGTAGGCGGTGAGCATCATGTTTCATTTACCTATTTATATATTTTTGATTAGATTTAAACCAGATTTTATAATTTCCTTCACCGTTTTTACAGAGGTATTACAATATTTAGCGATAGCTCTTAAAAATATTATACTGTCTTTTAAAACATGAGATTCAACTTTAGATTTAATAACAGAAGTAAGTATGGGAGTAACAGGGGTTCTTGGGTATGGAATTTTTGCTTTTTTCAAATGTTAATTTCTCTATATACATCTATACCATTTTTTAATAATCGAATAAGTTTATTTTATTCGGAAAGCGCAAGAATTTATCATTTGATTTATTTTTTTCAGCACCAGTTTAAATCATAAAATAATCTTAATTATTTAGATAATATATATAAACTTTATATCGATTTTATGCCAGCCATGTTTTGATTTTAGTATTTTAGTTTTAAGTCATGAAGAAAGTCTAAATTGCTACAAATACGTGCGTACAACCTCTGTAATTGCTAACGAGTTCAAAGCGGAAGCACGTATTAAATTCTATTACAAATTACGTAATTTAAATTAATTTATAAATGTTTATTTTTAAAGATAAATACAATGATATAATTTAATTTTCTTTCTATAAATATGTTTAAAAATTTTACAGGTATGTCAAACGCCCAATTACAAAAATATAAAAGCTGGAGGTTCGTATCTAAAAGAACACTTCAAAATATTTGATATGAATCTTTATGTATAGTAATAATCCTGCGGCAAAAATCATTTAAGAATATTTCAAAAATAAAAACTATAACATGATGACAGGACAAATATAAAGATAGCTTGTCTGATTACCTATCTTTGCTAAATGGGTATAAGAGGAATTTAACTTCCTTTTATTTTCTCTGACGATATACTAATATAATTTAATTTTCTTTAAATAAATATGTTTAAAAAATTTAAGGTTATGACAAACATCCAATTACAGAAATATAAATGGTCGACGTTCATACTTAAACGGAAACTCCTCCTTCAGGTTGTTTGATATGAATATTTATGTACAGCAATAATCCTGCGGCAAAAGTCATTTAAAATATTCCAGAAAATAATAACTGTAACACGCAGACATGACAAATAAAAAGATAGCTTGTTTGAATACCTACTCTTCGTACAATGGGCATAAACGGAATTTAACTCACTTTTCGTTAACTCTAATGATGAGACATTCTTAATCAAGTCACGCAGATGAGAATGTCCCATTAGCGAAGTTTAAATATGCTTTTTTGGAGCCACTTAAAGGGCTGAAAAATTCGTCAATAAATAACTAGTTTTAGGCCATTTTTACTTTTTGTTGAGAATAAAAAAATATAGCCACCATTTTTTCCCTGTCCAAAGATCATATAGGATTATGCTTCGTAAGGAATTTTACATTAAGGCGGAATTAATCTTTAGCTAAGTCGTATACTTTTTTTAAAAACGATAAAGCAAAGAAACATTACAAACATACTTTTACAAGGTTCTGACAATAAACGGCTCTCTACACTTCATTTACTAAAAAAAAAATTACGTATCATCTGTTGTTTACCTTCTTTTGTAAATTTTAAATTATAAAGAAATTTAATTACATGAACTTTAAATATTCTACACGAATTTTATATTATGGTTTATTTATGATTCCAACTACTGTTTTTGTTTGTTTAAAGGTAATAAAAAATTTAAATTACAATTCACTGGAATTAATGCATTAAATCTTAAATTAAAAAAATACATCGAAGAGAAAATCATTAAAAAATGAAATACTAAAAGTATATAGCTTTGTAGAATATATTCATTGCAGTCTTAAGCAAATAACAATGATTTTATTAGTGGAAATAATGTGATCAATAGATCATGCACCATTATATAAAGTTTATTGAATATTAATGTTGGCAAATTTCAGTATATACATTCATGTAATATTAAAATCCCTTATTTACGTATTTTAATATTAATTTAATAACTTTTGTTCATAAAGTACGTTGGGGGTTTGCTCGGTAATTCTGATTTTTCCCTCCAGACACGCTATAGACTTAATTCAGCCTCTGTCTGTACTACTTTAGCCAATAGTTAGCGTGTTCTCTTTAAACATGGGTATTTTTTATTACATGATCAATTGTGCTTAGGGATTATTCGTAGTCTTTTTACCTGAGAAATCCCTACTTGAAAAGTGTGTGTGCAGGATCACATTGTCTGGGTGCACGATGTTGTAAATGTGCTGGCCTGTTGTATGGATTTCATGTATCTCACAGAAATAAACTGTGTTGTGATTTTGAATGAGTCTCGCCCATATTTCATTCAGGTATCGAATTACAAATGAGGAGCTGTGAGCAAAAATGATAATTCGGGGAACCACTGTTCTTATTACGGCACTGATGTAATAATTTATGTAGATTAATATAAGGTTTAACATTTTCATGTCTTATACTAGTTGTACTTATTCTAAAATACTGAACAACACATTTCTAATAATCAAGGATGATGCAGAAAAATTGAGCAAAAAAGCGCAATACATTTATAAGTAGCTTCTGGTTTATGTAATAAAATATTCGGTGCTTGAATTAATCGATGAAAAATTTTCCACTGCTCAAATACATGTTTTACGTTTTGTTTGACCCTTTAAAATTCGATTCGAATGATATATTAAAATTCAGATTATGGTTCATGGTGAATGCATCGAAATTGGGCACCCTTTAAACTAGGGAACCGGGGACCTGTAAAAAAATCGCCGCTGTAAATTAGACAATGTGTACAATCTAGTGGTGAAAAGTAGCCTTTTCTTCACTAGATTCGAGCAATTAACTGCAGTTTAGTCATCTCCCTTAACAGTTTCATAAAATTTAAAAATATATACCACCACTTTAATCATTCTACGAATGAGTCTAATGCATTATAGAATGAGTGTAATACACGAATACGAATGTATACGAAATGTATACGAATGAGTCTAATACATATATCAATACATACAAATCTATATCAAGCATGCATATGTGAAACCATTCTCAGAGAAATTATTACTTGTCATACAATTAGGTGAAATAGCAGTGTTATTGCAGTATTATCATGCAGTTAAAATAGAAACCCATCATATTATTAAAAATCTTTTAAATTTAAGTTTTGTATACGATATTAAATACGAAAATGATATTTTACTTAAATATACTTTGATTCATCAAACAAGATACAAACTGAACTTACTTCATATGATTAATTGGTAGGGATAGTAATAACTCAGGGAACCAAAAGAACCGTAAGAAATTAAAAACTATAAGTTACCTTAGTGTTTGGTATCTTCCAAGGATATTTCTATGGTATCCTCAAACTACCGACATAAATTTTTAAAACTAACAATAAAGCTATTTCAAAAATTTTACAAATGGAATGAAATGGTTCCATCATTCAATGCTTTATGTAGTAAGAAATTAGAAATGTTTTTAATAGCATCGCATGATCCAAATTGACGGGCTATTAGGGAACACTAAACAATACACTATTATATTACTGCATGATTATGCTTGCAAGATCACTGCTATAGTAATTGTGAATGCATAGTCCAAATTAATATATGACGTCAAAATAAAAATGAAAGCTACAGAAAATAAAATTTTATTCAAGATTTTACCTACAAAACATATAAAAGAATTTCTTTCCATTGAAAAGGCTGCCTGGAACTTAAGCAGTGCTTTCTTGAATATCCATAACTGATTTTACGTTAAGACTGTCAGTGTTCTTAAAAACATACAACGGAGAAATGTAACTAAGTGACTTTAGAGGTAAAGATACACGTGTTTGTCTGACAAACAGAAAGACGCCATATGAAGATGAGCCATAAGCAAATATCCAAAATGTGAAAGATTCGCCTCTTCACCAGCTCTTTTCTTGGGAAGGAGGGAGGAAACAGATCCAAATCTTGATACATACAAACACCAACTATATTCCGAAGAAAAATCTGGTTAGTAGGTTGGAAATGCATCAAATGAGAGACAATGAAAATTGAGATAAATAAATTGTGCCTTCAATGCGAGGAATAATATTTGAATAAATTAATGTCTCATAAAAAAGCGTTTTAGACAATCTAATACATAGAAGGAACGACATCACAAAGACGTATAATAGCGTTCCCAAATAGCCTCGTACCAATATGCATGCATAAATGCTATTTAGATATGTTATTTAAATTTTTCTTTACGAAAGTGATGTATTAGTTTCAAAAAGAGACTTACCATTGAGTGGAGCCATTTCAGCACTTTGGATGAGGAATGCCTCAGCTTCAGTTCTAAGTCGCATGCAGAAAACATAAATAAATACATACCTGTAATCCATAATTTTACTGCCATAACAATTATTGTTCTTTCCCGGTGAAAGGCAAGAAAATGATCAAATAAAGTACTACTTTTAATCCCGTATATGATAATAGCCTAAGTTATCTGTTCCCCGGTTAAGAGCAGGCGATTAAATTCATCAATTTACCACAAAATAAATAGGTAAATTAACAATTTTCTAGCATTATGACGTCATTCCTTTAAATATCTCATTTAATCGTTTCTCATTTTAAATTTTTTAAATATCGCCTGCATTATTTTCATGCGTTTTATCACTGAACTTAAAGATACTAAGTAAGTAATTTTCTTTTATAGTTGGCTTAAATAATAGATTAAGTACGTATGTGATAAGTTTAAATTTAATCATCGATTATTTTTTGATTATAAATTCGATTATAAATTTTATTAATGGCATTAACAACAAATTCTATCTACATCCAGTGTGTAGTGGAAATGTTAGTTTCATTCCTTTACTTTCATTAATTACTGTGACAAAAAAAATTGGGAAGAACTTAACGAGAAAGAAAAACGACGTAGCTAAAAACTTCGAATTATCTTTCTAAATGAATTCAACGGAATATAAACTGCATTCACAGTATCGGGAAACTTTAGAGGAGTATGAAGATAAACAAACTATTGAGTGTGTACCAGATAATTCTCAGCCAAAAAGCCTCATAGGGTACTTTACAATTCTAGAAAATCAAAAATTTGACTGATCCCGTTATATGACGGGCTATATGCTAGTGGAAAATATTCTTTCACGTCGCATAAACTAATTGTTTTAAGAAGAATTACTTTTAAAAATCTTTTCATAAAGAATTACATCTTTCGAAAAAAAAAAGAAAAAAATAGCATATAAAGCTATACACTTTCTTGTATTAAACTCTGAAGTAATGCTCCCAAATTAAAATGTAGTAAATTAACTGTGCATCTATTTTTATTTAATTCAAACAAATTAATTAGGTTATATAGTATTTATTGTTGAAAACATTAAGCAACCACTCATTGATGATGTATTATATGAAAATGCTCACTATCTGAAGAAAGTGAAAAAATTCTAAAAGAAAACAACAAATAAAAAAAACGAATGTTTACTTCTTAGAAATTCTCTTCTTTTAGCTACAAATGTATCCTTACGCATTACAAAAAATTTATAATGACTGCATTAAATGACCCTCCTGTTTTTTACAAAAGCTAGGAAATTCGCCGCAAATCATTTGCATTGAAAGTAAATCTTAATTATTTTTAGAGTCATTGGAAATCAAATAAATTTTGTAATTTTTTTTATTTGTGTCTGAAAAAGAAAAAAAGTGTGAAAGTGATTTTGTTTCTTCTTTTTTCGATAGCAGTAAAGAAAACCTCTTATTTTGATATGAACATAAAAAATCAAGTATCGCTTTCTCTATTACAGATTTTAGTTCAAGCTTACCTGTACAATTTAGTTTGATTTTAAGGAAGGCAGATAAATAGGTTTTTAACACTTTAGTCCGAAGTGTTTGGTAATAAAGTGTTGAGGTTAAAGAACTAAAAATAAAGAAAATCAACTATCAGTGGTGAAGAAAAACTAATAAAATAAGTAAAGAATAAAAAAAGAAGCTCATAGAGCACTATCCGTTAAGTGTAACTCGATATTCGAAAGATCGTCCATAAACGTTCTGAAAATAGAAACTAAGTCGGGCCATTTGGGCGAAAAACATTGGGGTTTTATGGCAAGAAAGCGGTGGAAAATGCTTCATAAAAAACAGTACAACACGAAAGTCGATCTAGAGCGTTTGGGAAGGATAGGTAAACCGTCCTACTTGCAAAATGGTTCGAAGCAAACTACTCAAACATAATGAGTTGTATAAGCCATTTGTGACATCTGTGAGACGTTTTTTGATGGCCTAAGGATAAACAAAGCAATACCATCAAAGTTATGAGCCTTTAACGACCCGTCATGCTTTTTCAGACAACAAAGATGGGAGGTATCAAGGCATAGAGGAACTACATCTGTGGAAAGGTTGAATAAGCCATTCTTTTTAACACATATAGTAGAAAAAAAAGAGGAGCTTTTTTTGTAAAAGTAGTTATATCTCTACCGAAACTGCCTCAAACTTTGAGGACAATTCTTTCTCATACTTTTAATTTTTAGTAACATATCCGTAACATCTTTAATATACTAATTTGAGAGGTAGATGATGTTTAAATAATACGCGAGATAAATGAGTAAAATTTTGTTTAATCCTCTTGCATCCGGATTACTCAAATCGGAAGTAAATTACTGAAGGAGATTGAAGTTTATGTAAGGTAATATTTATTTTTTGGTTCATTAAAAAACTGTCTCTTATCAAAATTTAACTTTAAACTAAAATTCTCAAAATATAATTCGTATAATATGGGATGAAATACTTAAAAGTAAATTAGATTTAGGTTTAAAATATTTTATATATACTGTGATATTTTTGGGATTTTTAATAACTCGATTAGAATGTTATGTTCATGTTTCACTCACTTGATTGAAAAAACTATTAAATTGAGAATTTCTTTATTTTTATTATAAAGAATAAATATCAATGGAAACAACACTTCTATGAAATCAACGGCAAGCTAGGTGATATGGTACTTGTTGTGTTATCAAGGGAGAACGAAAAAGAATTTTTTTTAAATTGGTTTTAATGTAAATAAGATTTTTTAACATTATGCTACGCATGTACACAAATAAGCAATGATGTTTTATAAAGAAGTAATGTACAATTTTAACTTAAACTTTATGATTGAAAACATAAAAATTAAACGCATTCTTTATAAACAGAAGTAATATTTATAAATAAATATATACTATACCGTTACACCACAAATTAATTCTCATATTTTGTAATTAACATGTGGTTAGAATTAGTCCCTTTTAATAGTTTATAGAATAAAAAAGTATTTATTTTATTAATTATATTGACTGAAAAGCTAAATAATTTTTAAGGGTAAAAGTCAATTAATCTTTTTATTTCAAACGTACCCGACGTTTGATGCGTAAGATCACAACGAAATTAAAATAAAAAATAAAATAATATAGATCAATATACGCAAAAAAAAATAAATTTTTCCATTTTAACTATTCATAGTTATCATAACGAGTAAATGTGCTTCTTGTAATGTCCACATGCATGTTTTATTTCTTTGCCTTTACAAAGTTTCTACCGCTTTACAAACAACACTTAATTTAATCACTTTGCTTTGCGAGGAAAATTTCCAATTATTGCTCACTAACTTTTATTAATGCTATTTTAACAAATTCAGATACACAAAAGAAAAATTCATAAAACAGTTTCATGATAGAATAATATATAACAAAGATATTTTAAGAGCAGAATTTCAACATATTTAGCTTTAATAACCAAATAAACTCCTGTCGTTACTGAAACGTTCGATAAGAACTTCCAGATACACTGCTAAATGCTTATTAGCGTTAAAACATTTCCAGCATATAACGATACAGAAATTAAATACCCTAAAAGTGCACTTGTTTATAAATTCTCTTTGCAATGATTCGCCCCTCGTTTATTGAAACAATAACTATAAAACACTAATTTAACAAAAACAATATTTCTCACGCTTTTAAGGTGTAATATATTGCGGTGTAGAGGGAAGCAATGATGATTTTAATTACAAGTGAGCTGTAGTAATTATTCCCTACGAAGAGTCGATCCAGCTCTGGTAACATAAATATAGAGCTTTCACTTAAGTGCACATTAGTTTCGGAAATTCGCAGTTTTAATACGCTTTTAGGGCTGTTCAGAGCAAGATAACCACATTTGGCACGCAAATGGCCGTGTGCGTATTAAGTGTGGCTAATACGAACGCTTGTAAGCGATAGCGGTGGCGTTAAGCCGCTTAAAAGCGAAGAAATAAGTCGATTTGTAACGACGACTTAACTTAAATTTTCCAATCCTCATTTTCCTCAATATGACATTTTTGGTTTTTAAGGTCCTCCAAGACCATATCAGAAACGGGAAACTGAAGTTACATGTTTTTACTTAATACTCATATTCCGCTCGTATCAGCCTAGCTGAAAACTGCTAAAACTCGTAAAGAAGTGACATATATGTATCAAAACTTGCATATTCATTACCGTACTCTTACATAGTTTAGATTACATATGTGTTTAGAGGGAGAAAAGGGGAAGTTTATGGGTTTCCAATAAAGTAGCTGATTGCTATAAATCATATTTTAGCTTACAATCAATAACAATAATTTAAAATGCATTATAAATAAATATATCAAGTTGCTTATCATCAAGGTACTTAAGTGTCCCAACGACAACTTCTTTCTGCTGTCGTTTATGATTTATTACTCACTTCGATGTATACAAACAGATGTAGTAGCAACATTGTAACTAAACTATATTTTTGCTTAAGAGAAAACAAACTTTCCTAAAAGTATTTATATCTTATTCATAGATCTTTTCTCCTCCTTTTATTAGTTTTCTTTGTCAAAATAACAGTTGAAAAAGACACAAATTTTAATAAACAAAATCTCATTTTGCTGACGTTTCTTTCGGCAGGAAATGTTTGTCTACATGACAAAGCTGATTAGCCGTTAGATGGGTAATGCAGATTAACCGGTTTACTGATTAAAATATACGTTAATAGTTAACTGTAATTCACAAATACAATTTTGTATTCTGAGTTTTAGAATAAATTGTACAATATTCATATGGTGTAGAACTACCCAATCAACCAAAAAATTATTTTCAACAGCTACTCTTTTTCACCAAAATTAGGACTACATAGGTAATAAATACTTAGCCAAATTACACTTTTTACAAACATACTTTTTTAATTTCGGGGTAAAAAATATTTACTTTAAATGTATTATTCTTTGCATGCTTGCTTTTCAGTTATAGCTTTTTTCATCTCTTCTTAATATGTTATTAATTAGTAAACAAATTAATTTTATTATTAAGTATTTAAAGGTTATTAATATTGGATATTTTACTTTGAATATTGAATATTTTTAGGAATTAAATTTTGACTTTACTTTAAATTCAATATTTACTTTAAATTCAATTGAATTTTTTGTCTTCGAAGGTCACGTACTAAAATTTATTATACGTATTTACAACCTGGTACCGTTCATTTCAAAGAAAAAAAATACATATTACACCTTCAAATGAAGAAAATTGTTCACGAATGATTACAATAAAAAGTGCTATCTGGAATACGTTGAAATATTTAAGAGTGAAACCGACAAAACAAATTTTAAGAGCAGATGAAACTTCCAAATCCTGCAAAATACTAAGTTTTACTTCCATATACGAGTTCTCCTTTTTATTTCACAATCGATAGTGACACCATTAACATCTAATATAATATGACTACCATTCTTACACTTTATCTAAGGCCTGGGAACACAAATTCCCAGGTGACGTTCAATTCTAAAGAAAAATTTAAAATGTTTTGCTTCGTAAAGGCAACACATCACTCTAAAAAAAAATTCCAGACATTGCTTGCTTTATGGGCTTCAAACAATTTAATAGTTTTCCTGACCGCTGCTTTTTAAAAAATAAACATACATGCTGAGTTTTAAAATGAAATACAAAATTATCTGAAATTGAGATCGAGAAGGAGCAATAACATTTCGTCAAACGACAAATTTTAAGAAATATTTTTTCATTTCGAGAATGACACTGAATTTTTCTATCTATACTTTTGAAAAAGTCCATATTTTTACCCTTTCTTTAGGAATCTTTTTATTTAGACAACGAAAAAATTTAACGTACAGTCGGACCTCTATTTAATGAAGTCATTGAATTCTTACAGAAACTTCGCTATAATAAAACAATTATATAGAAATTCATCTTTCAAAATACATAAAACAAATTAAAGAATTTTAATGTAATTAAAAAGTAATTGATCTAACTTTTTTGTGTAAATTAATATCCCTTTTTTATATATTCTATTCATCAAAAAGGAATCTATGACTAAAATGAGAAACAGTGTTTGGTTTTTTAGTTAAAAAATTTGATATAAAATGTATCATTCAATTTATATACTGATAAAGTCTGTTAATTTAATCTGAGGTTTTTAAAAGATGTCTTCTTTCATACGTCTCGAATTTTTGCTCTAAATTCACAGAATGACAGCGAGTTAAATGCTCTCTGTAATTTAGGCGTCTGGAAAAACACAGTTCAAGGTTATTGAGATCATAAAATGTATTAAAAAATCCAGTTTGAGCATAAAATATTTTGAGAAACTAGGAGAAAAAATTCTACAGGAAAAAGTTAGTTAAATAGAGAACAAACCTCCCTATTTGTAGGTTGTTTTATGAAGTTATTCGCAAAATGTTCTTGGTTCTAAGAAAAAGTTCATAAAATGGAGAAACACATAAATGGAGGATAGTTACATACAGCCTCGACTGCGTATATCAAATCAAAGAGTCTGGTATATTTAAACACTGCAACAAGTGACTTCGATCTTCTATAACTTAAACACTTAATGCATTTGAAAATGAAATTTTTACTGAATTAAAAACTATCTTTCTTCTTTTCTATGTGTGATACAACTTCAAGATTTAGCAAAACTTTTATAAAACACTAAAATTTTAAAAACGGTTTACTTAAGATTACTTGAAAATGCGCAACGTTTCACACATACCCTTATTATTATATACATTTTTTCTAGTTAAAATATAAAAATTGTACCGCGTTTTGTTTAATCGATATAAAGTGTTACTTAAGTTAAAAATATTTTAACCGTAGGCAAATTTATCGAATAAATTATATATATATATATATATATATATATATATATATATATATATATATATATATATATATATATATGTGTGTGTGTGTGTGTGTGTGTGTGTGTGTGAGCGTGTGTGTGTGTGTGCGTGTGTGTATGTATATATATGCATATATATATGTATATATATATATATATATATATATATATATATATATATATATATATGCATATATATATATATATACATATATAAATATATATATATATATATGTATATATATATACATATATATATATATATACATGTATATATATATATATATATATATATATATATATATATATATATATATATATATATGTGTGTGTGTGTGTGTGGCAGAAATGATAGTCAACTCATAATTCATAATTTTATAACACATTACATTTATTTCATTTAAATTTTTAAATATTGAACAATTATATGTGCTATGCAACGCGGCGCAATCAGATAATAATAAAAAATTGTTGAAATTTAAACACTGATATCTGCAGATTTATAGTATCTATAAAAAATTTAATGCAACAACATTGATGTAGAAATAGCTAGCTTATCATTTAGTAATAATTGTGTTTTTCTAAACTGTTTTTTTAAGTTTTAAGGGATTTAAAATTATTGTATTGTTCCACTTTTTAAGCAGTTGACAATGCCATACCATTTGAATTGAATATAAGCATTATTTTGCTACCATTTTAGTTGGATTTGAAAAATCTTTCTCTATTTATTTTTTGCTTTAAAATTCAGATGTATTTCATAGTAGAAATAGCAACTTTTAAATTTTGTAAAACTTGTTTAATAAATAGACTTAAAAAGCAGAGTGATTAGAGTGGAGACTTTTACTGGAATATTAATATTATAAAGCAGAAAGAATATAAAATCCCCTATTAACACGCAACACATAAAAGAAAACCTTTCTTAGAGATTAGGCAAAACCTTTAAAAATTATTACTAAATTGCAAATTATTAAGTAGGACGTACAGAAATAAGTTACGATCATAGAAACAAACTTGGTTTTTCTCTTAAATATTTATGTATGTGCATGGCAAAATATAGCTTTTTAAAAATTAGAATTTCTAATATTTTTGAAAAATCATTCAAAGCCCTTAGTTTAAAAACAAGCCGAGTTTAAATAACCATGATTTGGTTAATGGTATTCACATATTACAAAACTTTAGTGATACACCGAAAAGCAAAAATGCGCATTGTACTATCCTAATTGAAAAAGTAAAGTGTAATAAACCCTTGCGAATGCTTCTAGTTGCAAACTTTCGAAATAGAAATTAGCTCCAACATTTACGCTGTCGTATTTCATCGATGTTCTAATAGAGTGGTACTTCAGACACTAGTTTCATTTTCTTAGATTTAATTGTCCATCTAAACGGCCGGAAGGTTCATTTGCCTGCGGCAGTTTGACCCAGATCTTTTGTTAAAACTTGTGGATATTAATTAACTCCAATCGGAGTGACACATTAATTTCGATTTCTCGATCACGTCCCTCCCATTAGAACGAAACATGCTTGTTCATTAAATGGACTCAACATGTAATTTGAGAGTAGCATTCTTCGGAAAGAAATTAAAGAGAAACATGTAGAGGCAATAATATCACATACTTTGGTAATTTATAAATATGAACGATTCACATTATATGTAGAATATAAGATAAATTTGAGTAATATTAATTTAAAATTGTTTACATTCCGCTGAAAACTACTCAACTTTTTATGTTTATCTATATTTGTACAGCAAGATTAGTTGAGATTTTAACTATTTTCATAAATTGCCATACTTAGAAATTTAAAATGATACTGTCCACTTACACGGTTTGCAAATGAGAAAATGGGATAGAATGGAATAAATGAGCTGCTTTGAACTGAACACTTATCCCAGCATTAAGAGTCCATATATTAAAACTAATCAACTCTGAACCAGTAAATATAGTGGTAGCTCCCCATTTTTTATATTATTTAGGAATCCAAATGTAAAAACCTTCACAAGTTAACATAATTATCGAAATTCTAAGTTATTAGTTTACAGAAGAGTTACATTCCTATGAAATGCCTTCGTGTGAATT
>CM063502.1:95194145-95259145 GCA_032207245.1 Pardosa pseudoannulata
GATAACAAAGGTAGAATACATTTTAATACAGTTAATCTATCACTTGGTTATATAGTATACCGGTAATTTAAAGGCATCTAATTTCATGCAGTTTATCTATAAAAATTATCAAGCAACATTAATATAAGCAACTAACTTTTCATGGAAATTATGCAAACGGCCATTCCAGGTAATTTTAAGGGTATTGATAACACAGGTACACAATTTGAAATGGATAATAATTGTTGAAACTATAGATGATATCAAAGAGAAAAATTAGAAATGGTGATCTCTTATTTTTCTATTATTTTACAATTTTGATTTTCCTATCAATGTTTATTTTGATTATAATATAGAAATCCATTTTAAATTTTTTTCTCAGTAGGCCAGTTGTATAGTACCCCAGGTAGTACATAGGCAACTTGATTACATCGTTTTATCTAGGGAAGAAAACTATACAGACAACTTTTCTTTTAAACCAGACAAATATTCTTCCAAAATACTTTTAAGGTTATAGACGGATTACATAGTTAAGCCACATTAAGCAATTGATAACTATTGTTGTAAGGGTATCAAACGTAGTGGCTATAGCTCTTTTGCATCAAAATTTTTTATCGTCAAAGATTTTTCCCTATAGTTTTATAAACATATCTAAATAAACGTGTTATATACACACAAAACCGAAAAAAATAATAAAAAAATCCTCTCAGATTAGCTCAATCACACTTACAAGCTAATTAATATTTATTTCATCATTTTTCCCCTCTAATCTGTATTGGAAGCACGGTAACCGAAACGTAATATATGAAAGGTCCCAGTGCCAAAGGGAAGAGGAGCGTTCAGCCGTAATTAACAACGTGCTGTCATCGGAGCAAGAAGACAATTGTGAAGGAGAACTGTCTTCTCGCTCTCTAGCACCCCGCCTCTTTAATTTGACGCTTGCCTCGAAATTTTTGTCAGAAACGAGGGCAGTCCCCACTCTTGGTGTGGATTCTTTTGCTTTTTTTCTTTCACAGCTCTTACTTTTTTTTTCCTTTCCCAAATTATGACGCAGATTGCATTCGGATTTCTGCGTAGAAGAACGGGAGGCACAATCCTACCCTTTCTTGGGCAGGACAATACCACCAGAGCTTTGGGATTTCAATATTTATTTTTTCTTTTCGATTCCAATTTACGATTCCCCACAGAACACAAAATACGCAATTTGTGTCTAAGTTTCGAGTGGAAAATTAGGGTTATTATAGTCTCCAATAGTTATTTTGACGCTTTAGAAATCTTAAAATTATGCATCCTATAAATTATTCGTTTTGAATATATATTTTGTCACTTCTGCCACGTGCAATTAGTCATTATCATCAACTCAAACGATGCAGACTTTGAAGTAGGAGGTCTTTATGTACTATATCTCCAAACTGCAACTATAGGGAGTTTCTTATAATTCAAGGCAGCATCGTTTGAATTTTATCATTGGAAAACAACATGAAAATTTTTCAAAGAAGGTTATGCAAATAGACAAAAATGTGTCTCGATGTGTATCAGATATACTAATCTACAATAAAAACTGACGACTAGAAACAAGAAAAAAATAATTGGGGAATTATGATCCTTGGTCATTTAAAAACAGTAAATATTTATCACATATAAAGTAAATGAAATTGACCCTCTTTCAATGACTATTTATATTAATGAAAATGATTAAGTATTTTTGACAAACTTGATGCAGGGTCATAGAAATTTTCAAAATTGTATTTATCCTTTCCAAATCCCATGTTTTTTATAATGTAAAAATGGTACACTCAGGGATTTCTATACAAAACTGTAATATGTGTCTTAAACACATATATGTATCTTAAATATGTAACACAGATCTTAAAGGCTCTATGAAGCTACATTTAAAAAAAATATTTTATGTAACTTCAGCATGAGACATTTATAAAGATGAATATCAGTTTAACAATAAAAAAATAAATAGATCAGAAAATAATCTTTAAAAACATCTTTATTACATCTGCGATTTTAAATCTATTGCTACTAAATGTGATTCACGTATGCCTGTAAATAAATATATCATTTTTATTTATCACTGTGAAAATTGTGAGCCGCTTAAAAAGTTCCGTTTAACTACTAATACATATTTAATCTTACATTTATATTCAGTATATTGAATTATTACGATTAAATTATTTTATTTATTCCCTTTTCACTAACATTTTCACCTATAAATTTAAATTTTGTGTTTACGTTCAGCCACTTGGCCTTAGTTTGTCTCCTCTTTAACAAGCTGTAGCCTTCAAGACATCATCTAATTCTAAAAAATTCCTTTTATAAGTTCTTTATATCTTATTCTTATTAAAGAAAAGTACCGAATATATATATATATATATATATATATATATAATTTATTTGTGTGACTTAGTAAATATGTTCTTTACTGCCTTAGGTAAAATATAAAGTGACACTCAATAATGTTTTTCTCTGAGTAATATTCTTCGAACTTATCTGAGAGTATCTGACAATTTTACGCACCACCTTAATAGGTGCTTCAGGCTGTACTGTCGATGACATAATATATATATATATATATATATACACATTTTGTTTATGTTTAAAATTACATCATTTTGAGAACTCGTGATGTAAACTTCTTAATGAGTAATTTATTATTTTGAAATCTGAGTGTTTTCTTCCATAAAATAATACTTAAGAATTAGCTAAAATAAATGTCGACCATTTCATAAACGTTTTACCTAACATTTATCAGTAATCATAGTATATGAATTAAATATGACGAAAGAGTAAAAATGACTACTTAATAATCAGTTGACATTTCGTAAAATGTCTTTATACTTTATTCACTAAGACAAAAAAAAATATTTAAAGTGTGAACCATGTAATCAAGCCGAAGGGCGTGCTGCTTGCTCGCTTACTGAACAAGGCGTGAATTGTAAACCCCACCCAGGCAACATTCTAGCTTATGACTAAAATAATTAAACTATAAGAGAAAGGATCGAGGGAAATAGGAAGAATTCATCAGCGCGTTAAATAGACCCAAAAGCAATTTAAATTTACTTCAGGGCTTCTACCGTCCACTACCGCAGCCAGAAATTACCATCCCCTTATTCCGTATCATCTTAACTCTAAACAACTGAACACACGAATCGAGGGTCAGAGTAACTGCCTTATACACAGCTGTTGCAACCTTTGCATGAAGTAATGGATTAGAGGTGCTAATTTCTCTCGCTTTCGACCTCGATTTGTCCATCGGCAATTTAAGCGCGTTACTACTGACCACCAGGCATGGAGAATTAGCTTCCTGGAAAATTGATCAATTATCTGGCAAGCCAAGATACGATTTATGAACTTTGGAATAACTTGGGAGAAAGCTGATTTATCTCTTCAGTAGAAAAGCCATTTACAGGAAGTTTAGAAAGTTATGCTTGATTCGTCACATTCTTTTTAAATCAGAGGGAAACATGCAAGGGAAAGAAATATGGATTCTGAACTAAATTAAATGCGGTTGAAAGCTCATATAAAGGTTAAAGAATAAGTGTAGGTGTGTAAGAAAATCTAACTGCTTTAGTTTTAAAATTAAGAAACTTCATATATTCTGACGATGAATTAATTCCCCATTTAATCCATTTGAATCTACAAAGCGTATATTTAGTTGCAGTT
The DNA here is from genome assembly GCA_032207245.1 of Pardosa pseudoannulata. NCBI lineage: Eukaryota > Metazoa > Arthropoda > Arachnida > Araneae > Lycosidae > Pardosa > Pardosa pseudoannulata. Next base: position 95,197,797 of record CM063502.1, read on the forward strand.
GACTCAATAATATATTTTGACAAATGACCTCATATAAAGATAGATAAATTACAGAAAGGATTGTTCAAGTCATGCAGAACTTCAATATTAATTTTAACATCATATAAATCAATTTAATACCATATTAAGAGGAGGAAACAAGTTACAAAACTCAAGTGCATTTTTGGGATGATTCAAAATCCGCTCTCCATGAGTGTATGGCCTAGAAATGTAGATAAAAATAAAAATTTTTCATGAATAAATAATAATTAAAAAAAGAAACTTCCAGAAATATATTTTTAAATACATCCTACGAATACATGAGGATATGCGACTTTTACCAAAGAGCCAAGTATATTTATTAGTGTTGTTTTGCCAAACTCCCATGTATTGCAGAGCTAGAGGGCTTGGCCCAGGTAGTTCTGTGTCAACTACAACCTGTGATTCTGTGACCTGGACCATGCATGTTGTTATTTAACACCTTTCTAACGCCATGGTAAGTATAATTACTACCCAAATGGAAAAATAATTTTCATATAGGGAGTTAAAAAATTAATTATTCCTCAGTTTTTTTAAATATCCATGATAAGACGTTTAACAAATCACTATTTTACCAAATATACAATTCTTTTCTCAGTTTTCTTGCATCGTTTACAAAATATATTTTTAAAAAATAGAAACATGAAAAAAAAGTAACAAGAATTAATTTTCCCATATTTAGTCTCCAATAGAAAATATCAAGAATGCTTAACACAAAAATTGGAACTAAAAATTAGATTAATTATACTTAATAAGTTCGATTTATTTTCTTTAATATATCTCAGTCCCAACAATATTTTAATATACCACTGCTAAAAATAAATGACCCGTTAACGGTTAAGTAAATGTGAAATACATTTTATCATTTCCGACATAAAGCTATTTTAGCGTAAACTTTTAACTAATTATATGAATTACTAAGACAGGTTTAAATGTTGAAAGAATAAATTTTTAACATAAATAAAAAAGCGTTTTAAAATTTTTGAGAAACATAAGTTTGTTCACCAATAAGAACACTTTCTGACATAAAAATTAATAAATAATGAATAATGAATAATTTTTACACTGTTTGTTGAAAACAAATATATACGCATTTCTAATCAGAAAAAAAAATTCCAGAGTGAAATTTTCCGACCACGGTCTCCTGTGTGCAAGTAAACTTTTTACAAGCAATAAACCAATACATATGTAAAGTGGTAAAGAAAGAGAATTGCAAAGATCAAAAAGTAGATGAATATTAAATTGAATTTATTTACTTACAATTAAGTAATTTTACAATCGATTCATGTATCGTCCTCGAAGATATATTTGTATGAAAATTTCTACTTTATTCTAATCAGAAAAATAGAGAGAAATCAACAAGATTTAGGCTTAGAAAGACATACAGTGCGAGTTGAATAAAAGCATGAAAAATCCCACAACGTAATTATCCTAAGTACAGTATTGTTAAAATTACAACGCGATAACAGCAACTGTAAATAGTTTTTTATAATCGATTCATGTATCGTCATCGAAGATATATTTCTATAAAAATTTCTACTGAATTCTAATCAGAAAAATAGGGAACACATAACACAATTTAGGCTTAGAAAGACATACAGTGCGAGTTGAATAAAAGCAGGAAAAATCACAGAACGTAATTATCCTAAGTACAGTATTGTTAAAATTACAACGCGATAACAACAACTGTAAATAGTTTTAGTCAGACACACAAATGATGATCATACTGAATAGAATCGATGCCCGCATCAAATTCAGCTTTTCAAATTATCTAAAAACAAACTTGTGACCTAAATCTCAAACTATTGCAGATATCACAGTCAAAACAGATGTATTAAGTCAAGCTTGATGATTGATTATATTTCTCGGGCATAAGTTACTGAAGCCTGTATTTAACGAAATAAACATGCGAAATGTTAATGTATAATGCAGTAGTAATGTAAGAATTGCAAAATTTAAATGTAAGAATATTCTTCAAGCCATGAGTAGTTGAAAAAGGTAATCTTTGATAACGTAACTAATTTTTGAGTTAAAAATGTGTAAGCAGTAAGTTATAAAAGAGTGATGATAAGTAGGTGAATATATGTAACGTGTATTCTATGCCGAGTTGCTGTACTGTAAATAAGATCGTTTTCATCCTAAATAAATGTAAAGTTGCATAATTCTGGACTTTGTTTTTAATGACTACGAACTGTCTAGATTTCTTTTACCCAGCAAGACAGGGCAAATTATATAACAGGGTTTAATCTCCCGTGGAATCAGAGAAATGTTTTAACGGGTTATAAATGCACATGCACACATATATCACCTAATTAAAATTGTAGACTAAAGTAAAGCCGTTACGTAGGGAAGTCTATACAAACTGCTAATGAATTTTAATAATTCATCCTCAATTAATGCGGTTTTCTATCCATTCCGGATTATTACGAATTTTCAAAAAGTTTAAATAAAGCATATAGATACACAAACTCAGGTCAAATTCTACAATTTTAAATGCTAGAAAGGTATTCGGTATTTCATTCTTTTACTTTAACTACTAAAATTTTTAGAGTTATCACCTAACAAAAACTTTCCTAAGTGCAGGAGGTGAGGAAGATGAATAGCAGATGAAAGAATGAGCGGAAGATGAATAACAGATGAGCATCCATTTTATTTCCAGCTACATTTAAAATGCAATCATTTAACTTTGATAACAAAAGCAAGCTGAAGCTGTATTTCAGTATTTCGCTGTTAAGATGTGTCAAAGGCATTCAACAAAATCTGATCTATGGCTTATAGGCTCTGTCGTATTTCCCTAACCCGGAGAAATTTATCAAAAGACCCGCGTATATATAAAAAATGATTTATACAAAAAGGGGGCAAACTGAAAACCATAAATTTTAGACACACGTTCTCGACTCAAAACTTTCTGGCTACTAGAAACAAGTTGGTGTGGTAATAGAATGGTGAAATAATCCATCATGAATATATTCACATCCTAATTCTGTTGAGCTGTTCTTGTAGGCGCATATATCCAGCCATATATCATTCATCGATATATCAATGACTGTCAGATCCAGTTGTAGATACATGTACGTTCATGCTATATATCATACGGCTTGCTAGCGTGTTTAAATAAATATTAAGATGTACGGTGTCAACGAATACACTAATGAAGAGATGTACGGTTCGGTATAGTTATTAAATTCATAATTGTAAGCAACATACTTGGTAGCGTGTATTCAATTGCCACACATGCTTATGTGTTTATTTAAAATATAAGTAGCTTTTAAGTATTTCTAAAAATTTATACTGACAGCTAAATTGTGCTAGGCTAAAATAATTGTGCATGGAGACATGGTTCAGTGAAGAAATTCAAAATTATTTTTTTCGAGTTTAACTGAAAATGCTTTTTATAATTTTTACATTTCTCATATCAATGCAATAATTTTAAGGTGTATCAATGCAATAATTTTAAGGTGTATTAAAATGAGTATATAGCAATTTTTAATGCTGCTTACTTAGATGGATGATTCCAATCCTAATAATGATAACATGTTTGAAAAGGGAGAAATATATGAAACAATATGAGAATGTAAGTAACTCTTTAAAAGTAGTTTCCAGCTGTTATTCTTTAAGTTTACCAGGCGTCCTCACTCCTTAAATACATTTCGAAAATTGTTAAATATAAACCTTTAAAGTTTTTACACGGCACTTAGTTTTAATGAAATATCTTACCTTTTTAAAATCAAAGTAAATTGTTCCCCACAGATCAAATATACGAAAAAATGAGGAAATATAAATCTCTCAGAACATACACTCTAACTTGACCCTTTCTAAAAAGTGCTCCATTTAAATGTTCTCTACTTTTTCTCGCCAGAACTAGAGGACTTGCTCATTTTGATGACTATTGTAGCAACCTTACATGTATGCCAGCTAATAGCCAGGTATATGACATTTGTCATCTTCTAAGGATACATACCTAACAAACTCTTCAAAATTGTTTAATTTATCTGTTTCAATATTTATGAAAGGTTATTACCTTATTGCTTTTAAGAGAAACAAAATGTTTCGCATTAGAGAAGTGTATAAAATAACGAAAGAACATAAATCTCTCTTTAGAAATGACACTCAGATTTGACCCGTTCTAAAAAGTGCTCCATTTAAATGTTCTCTACTTTTTCTCGCCAGAACTAGAGGACTTGCTCATTTTGATGACTATTGTAGCAACCTTACATGTATGCCAGCTAATAGCCAGGTATATGACATTTGTCATCTTCTAAGGATACATACCTTACAAACACTTATAAAATCGTTTAAAAATTTTGCGCGGTATCTACTTTTAGTAAAGATTCTTACCTTATGGCTTTCAAGCGAAGCAAAATGCTTCACGTAAGAGAAATGTATGAAATAACGACAGAACATAAATACCTCTTTAGAAATGACACTCAGAGTTGACCCTTTCTAAAAATGTGTTCATTTAAATGTTTATCTACTCTTTCTCGCCATGAGAATAAGATGACTCTCCCATTTTGCTAATGCCTACTGCATCATCCTAACATATTTGTCAAGTAGTCATCATCTAAGGGTTATTCCATACCTTACAAACACTTATAAAATCGTTTAAAAATTTTGCGCGGTATCTACTTTTAGTAAAGATTCTTACCTTATGGCTTTCAAGCGAAGCAAAATGCTTCACGTAAGAGAAATGTATGAAATAACGACAGAACATAAATTCTCTTTAGAATGACATCAGAGTTGCACTAAAAATGTGTTCATTTAAATGTTTATCTACTCTTTCTCGCCATGAGAATAAGATGACTCTCCCATTTTGCTAATGCCTACCACAGCACCCTTACATGTATGGCACCTAATAGCCGGAAATACGACCGCTGTCGTCATTTCGGGGTAATTCAACGAGGTAAACAGATTTTCTCGAGATAAATTACTGCTAATGAGTAGTCACATCTTTTGCATAAATTACGGTAGCAACCAACTACTTCAGAAAGCGATATAATGTATGCACGATATATGTGCACGAAGTGCCTTCGTTTTCTATTTAATAACACGGCTACTGCAGTTTAATTAATTAGGCGAATTTAATGATGTCGGTAGCGTAATTATGTAAAGGGAATGGCGTCTAAACTTGATAGGAAATCAAACCGCGCCCCTGTTTTGGAAGTGTAGGCGTTTGATTTATGCAATAAGCATAGTGTAAGAATCGAATTAGTAATAATAAATCAATAGCGCTGCTTCTAAATGAGGTAATTAATTTCAAAGAGGGCTAAAGCTTCTTCTAGTGCTAAAAAGTAGATTATCTATGAATCAGAAGCATTAATCCCAAAAATAATTCTTAGCATATTCTATTATATTATGTAGCATATTCTATTATAATAGACTGTATTTTGATTAAGTACGTTGTTTTAAGAAAAAATTAAATTTGAGAAAAATTAATGAAAATATGTAGTAACATTCCAAATAAATAAATGTGCATTTTTTTCCATATTCATAAAGTTTTTTAATTAAGTAAAAAGGCTTTTTGAATAAATATGTACGAAAAGAAACTTTCTGTAAAATTGATAACTATTAGATTTATGTAAACTATTAGTCAGCATAATCTTATAATCATAGCATACAAACTATTTATATATTTGTCTATTTTAACTGGGCGTGATATTTATCATTTAAATATAAGATCATATTTTTATATCGCATTAAATATAAGATCATATTTTTAAAGCGCATTAAATATAAGATCATATTTTTAAAGTTATATACCCATAAAATGGTTCGAATTACTTAACTATCTTCACTTAGAGAGAGTGATAAGAGAGAGAGAGAGAGAGAGAGAGAGAGAGAGAGAGAACTGGGAAAAAGAGAGACATTTGTGAGATAATAATAAATCATTGCTGCATTTGTTTAAATGAATATTTCTTTGTAATATATTATTAACGTATTAAAATATTATTTTCTGTTATACGTCTGAACGAATTTTTAACATATTAATTTCATAAAATATATTAATAGATAAATAAAACTACTGACATAAAATTAAAATTCGTATTCTGCGTCTCATAAATATAAATTGTGTATTTTGAATTATATAAACAACTGCTGCAAACAAAGCAATTTATTACATGGTAAATCTTCAAATAAAACAAGCTGCTATAATGTAGAGTTGTAATGCATAATACACAGCAATTGAGTTCGTTCCGTAGCTGCATTGAAAAAACCGTTCTCATTAAAGCAAAAGTACACTGACACATAAAAACGGACATATATTTTATTCTCACTTCCATAAATGACAGAAAAGATTGTGAGAGTAATTTATTAGTTTATCGTAAAAGCAGTATTTTACAGGGCCCTATTACTTTCTTTGTTTAATTAAGTATCAGTTTCACGCCATAAAAATTTGATTTACTTTCAGATTTCGCAAGATACTTTGGAAGTTAACAATGATATATTTCATTGCTACTTCAATAATTTACAATCCTCTGGCAAAATAGCTAAGCAAGGAAATAAGTGAATGGATAAAAAAAAATCCCTCTTAACTAATGAAAAATTCTTCGTAAGCATAATAAAATGGTTTGTTATTCATTAAATTTTGTGGGAAAAGTCAGAGTATTTAATAAAGGTGCAACGATCAAACCAGTTTAATAAGAAATTTGTAGGCATGTGTTTATGAAAATGATAAATGAAACAATATTTTTATTCTGAAACAAAATAATGCAAAAATGTTATTCTCAACTAAAATTGAGTCAATTATCTGGTAAAGAATATACCGAAGATCATATTTAAAGAATTATATAACACATCATTATCCTCGGCTCAGCAGCACCTAGGTGAACAGGGCCTACGTTGCTAATCTCCGTTTTACGAGACCAAGGGCCCTGGTTTGCGAAGCGTATGTTCTGGTTAGGTGATTAATCTTACGCGGAGCCCCCAGTGTTTAGTTCCCAGGCACGGTTGGTCCTCAGTTCATCTATCTACTGAAGGGATGAAAAGCTGAGTCAACCTTCCCCAGCCCGGGGATCGAACCTCTGATCTGTGTAGTAGAATCGCGAAGTGCTACCCCAACGCCACTGGGCTTCGTGTTACGTCACTACTAATAGACTAAAATATTTTGTTGTATGATCCATACAACAAAATATTTTAGTCTATTAGTAGTGACGTAATGTGTTATATAATTCTTTAAATATGAATAGGATCGATATATAAATTATTAAAAAATTATGTTCAAGTTTAAATTAATTATATCAAAGGCGAAGGGCAGTGAGCGATGAGATCTTCGTTCATATTACTTGTATAGATGGTAACTCTTTTATTATACGTGCCTCTTCAACTTGAAGAAATTTCACAGACCTGCGAAGGTCTTCACAGTTTTGAGATCATTCTAAAAGGGATGAACTCAAGAGTGCTTCATTTATTCTTCTTACCACTCATAAACTTAGCTCTTAATCGAATGGAATTTCAGCCTTACATATTTTACATTACTTTACATTACATGATGGGTCTTTGAGTAGAGGGGCCCTCTAACCAAGGATTCTTCAATCGGAATTTTGACATGCCAAACACACAGCTAACGGTAAAAATCTAAAATTATTAATAGTACCTATAAATGCGCAGACTCTTTGCATGAAGAATAAATATTTTTCATTCATTAAATGATATAGCAGCAGTATTTCTTTTTGCTTAGTCACACTCTTTTGCTTATCCAGTTCCCTAATGGTCTCCACAAAGTAAAGATACAAGCATTTCTATCCACATTTCTACGAAACTTTTAAATGATAGCTTGCTGAAAGATCTAAATTTATATAAGGAATTACTCTTAATAAGTAAAGAAAAAAATTGGATAGCACATTATAGTGTTCTAGGTGGGTGCTACTAGCTGACAGACATAGAGTAAAATCAGCGTGCCAAAAAAGTTTTAAAATATGAGCGGCAGTTCATAGAATTCGCTGTTAGGTAATTAAAAATATTTTAAAAGGATTTAATCCATGCAAAATCGGAAAATACATGACATTCTCCAACTCCCATAATTTATGTTTAGATAAATCTGTACAAACAGAAATAAATTAATTTTACGAGTATTTATGTCCGACACTATCCAGCATGGTATTCACCACTGAATACTTTTAATCGAAACAAGATACTTCATTAAATATTTAAATCACTTCCAATCTACTTCAATATCAGTTGCCGTCAGTCCTTCCTCCTATATCTGTGTTTGAATCTTTTAAAGGTTCCGTTATATTTCTCAATATTAGATGCTTATATTCTAGACAATCACCATACTATACATTCACGGTTGTAAACAGAGAAGTTATTGCATCTTATAATCCTTTAAACAATTTTCATCTCTCAACACTGATAACTAACTTTAAGCTATCATGTGCAGGTGGATTGGAAACTTGGAATATTATACTTAATCTGCAGAGCAGTCTTTAGGTACTGTGATTTAATATAACCAAAGGTTTTCAGTGAAACTTAACTGAGGATACTTTATGGACTTATATTTCAAGAATACTTAAGGAATACTGATGTAATCTCTTAAAAGAAAAATTAACTGACTGATTAAAAATACTTTCTTATAGCTATATAAACGAAATAATTTAAAATTCGCAGTCTATATAGATTATGTTTTAGTGAAAATTAACAAAAAGATTATGTGAACCGTCATAGTAAGATTGCTATTTATATGTGACAAAATGTTTTGCGTTGAAAGTTAACGCACTGTCATTTATAGATGATAATTTTATTATAATTAAAGTTCAGTTTGTTGTTTTACTTTTTGTTCAATCATTTACTTTCATTACTGTTTACTTCTGTCGTTTTACTTTTGTGCAGATAAATATGTGCACCAGGACTTGCGTAGTGTGATGATTTCGCTGGAGGAATATTTATGTATAGAAAATAGTTTATGTACAATATTCATAATCTAAGAAAATTTATTATGCTTTTAACACATATTTTGAGCAGCAGCAGTTCAATCGGCAAAGTCAGCGATCTCGTAACTTAAAGGTTGCGGGTTCGGGGCTGGAGCCGACCTAAGATTCGCCGAGTTCTCTAGAGGTCACTGGGTATAACAATGAGTTACACTACTGAACAACGCAAGCGAGGGAGACAGACCAAAAGACGAAAGCGATGTCAGTAACCGCCCCCCCTTCGACCCCACTGGACAAGAGGGGTTGCTAACGCGGGTCAGTCGTCTGTGGCCCTGGCAACAGTAGTCATTGGATTTTGCTCGGCAGATTTGAAGGCCCCTTCAGACGAAAAGCAGGCCAAGACGGAGAGAACGGATAACTTCAGCAGAGGCAGGGAGTGCTCGACCATTTTTTCATCTCAACATAGCGTCATCTAAATTACAAGGGCCCAGAGGGGACAATGTTACTCATGTCCGTAGCATTCCTTAGCTATACGTGTTTCCGGGTGGTGGTAAATAAGTAACGGGTTTGCAGCCTTGTTAAGTCGTTAGGATAATGCCTGTATCGCCTGCTGCATGAGAAAAATATGTTTTTTCCAATATACTCTCTCTTTTTCATCATTCACCATTAAACAATACGGGATTACCATTTTATATTAGGAACACATCATAAGTGGTCAACATATGTAAATACTTATAATGCAACAACATAAATAATCAAATAAAAATTGAATTTAAATTAAGGCTTTCCCACTACATTTAAGCTCATTACTCTATAAGAGGAGCAGATATTAAACTGTAAATTAAATTAATATTAATCATAACCATGCAGTTTAATAACTATCTAATTGAAAAAAATGCTACTAGTTTGTTAAAATGTAAGATGTAAGTTTGTAATTTTAATAATCTTTATAAATTAGAATAAAAAAAATAACATGATATTAAAATTTATTGCTGTATAATTTTAAAGCGGGTTTCATTTAAGATAGTCTTATATCCGTCAAAAAGTTTGAATGAGAGTAAATTAATTACGCAAAATCTTACTCTGGCAATCGATATTTGTTTGAAATCGCGGGAATGGCAAATTAATCAATAAGTAATAACGCGTGTAACGAAAAAAGAACGAAAGGTAAAGTCTTTGAACAAATAACCCTCGGCGTATTAAAAATACAAAATTGGGAAATTGATTAAGGAGCTACTGTTTTCCTTGAATAAATTAATAATGTTTTCATGGGAATGACTTCACACCTTTAATTTAAAATTCATGAGAATGAAATCGGGAAGAAAAAAAAATAATGCCATAATTTCAAATAAATTATTGATTAATCTTTCTGTATAATTACTGTCTTTTCCATTCAACTTTAATGAAGACATCAGTTGATGAAAGTGCGCTGTAATTAATCATTGGAATCATGAACGAAAGTATAAGTTCAGACTTAGAATGGTGGGAAAAACTCGGAAAGGTCGGAATACGTAAATAAAATTTTAAAATTATTAAAAAGCATTCGCGTTCTCGAAAATCATTCAGATAAACTTTCATTACGGAATTAAACCTTTTTAATCCACCAAGCAAAATTAATTCAAAGAATAAATCAGAGTAATAATTCCTGGCCAGTTACTTAGTTTTACAGAGGGAAAATTATTCTTTAAAACCTTGTATTTGAAGGAACACATAAATCCTATCGGAATTTAAGTATTATGTCAATATCGAATCTTGTCAATTGATACGATTTATTTTCATTTCAGAAAATTCCGATCAGAATCGAAGCATTAAGACACTTAACAAAATTTTCAGAATTTGATGTAATTAAATCTGTTCCTGAATCAAAGTTTCACCTTACAATTAAAAACTAAACCACCAGGAATTATTCTTATTTTACATATGAGAATAATTTCTAGTAGTTTGTTTTTTAACGAAGAATTCTGACAGGATGTTAAATATATTATATAGATAAATTTACTTTTTAAGTAGCCATAAATTTATAGCTTTTTAAATTATAAATGCTTGATCCATTGAATACTGTCAAATTAAGAATTAATTTATACACACGCACACACACACATATATACGTGTATGTGTCCAAACATTTGCAATTAATGCTTAGGATGATAGTTCTATCTGCATTGATACAATTGTAAAAAGTATTTAAAAACTATTATACCACATAATGAATTTATGATAAAAATAATTTTTCTTTTACTTTTTCAAAATCTATACAAACAAACGTCAACTTTTTCAAAATCTATATAAACAAATGTCCAGATACTATTCCGTCTCTCTCACTCACTCTTTTCTCCGAAACTGTATCCAACGTAAGTTCTTTAGAGTTGTATTAAATTCTAATCTGTTTTGTGAATATGAATCTCTTTTCTATTTGATTTACTGAAATTGGGGTAACTTTCAAGGAAAAGTTATTAAACAATGCCAATTAACTTGCATATCACGAGTTATTTGTATGTTATGTTAGTTGTATGCTACAGAGAGCTCTGCCTGACTGGCTGAAATCATAGATTTTTAAGGAAAGCCAATGGGATGAATTTTTTAAAATAAAGCTTCAAATTTTTTTTCTCGTCTATAAACTGAAGGTTTATTCCTATACTCAAAGATGTGAGTAATGAAAACTACAATTATTACTTGCTAGGCAAGATTTAAAAAAAAGCAACCGTCGTATATTGATAACTTATCTTTTTAAATTCAATCAAGGCAGTCTCAGACCGTTCTTTGAAATGTATAAATCACAGAAACTGATTCTTTAAAATACGTAACTTTTAGTGTCCTTAATTGTTTTACTACCAAGAAGACTTAAAATAATAATAAACTCCGATGCTCTCCTGTACTTTTTATTATTTTTGATCGGTCAACATCTACGAATTTCTCAGTGATACTTGAGTCCTCTCTCTATATCTTTTTCTTAAGTTTCTAAACATAATACGGTACTGAAACAGTAAAAACGGTAACATTTTTGAGAAAACGTATTAAGCAGACTGCTAGTTTCATCTTACATCACTCAAAATATTCTTCATTCCTAATTAGACCTCATACTTATCAGATTCCTTTTTCCAGTTAATGCCCACAATTCTACTACAAAAAACAATATGTCTAAAGCTGAATGTTCTGAAGGAAATGGTGTGTCTATACGTTTATAATAACCACAGTAATTATGAGTTAGACACACAATATTATAAAATTACGCACATTTTTATTAGACTTTTTTAAAATTTTATATTTACGGTTTTACTTCATGTAAATAAACTCGTGATTAGCAAAATTAAATGATTTTTTGCTATTCATTACTACTGGTAGTAGAAGATAAAATGGCTTGATTGAAAAGAGAAGCAGAGTTATTAAAGAGGAACAGTTCCTGCATGCTTTTATGGAATAGTATAGAGCTGAAAATGATTAAAATAATTAAAGATTTAAGTCGAGAACAATTTAATATACATGTATAATCAGAGATGTATAATCATTTTAATAAACATTATCTATTGCTATGAAAAATAAGTTATATCTTTACGTTAGAATTGCTTTAAAGAAAAAAGACCAATTATTATTTTAAGTATCTCTTATACAATTACAATCTATCTTTTCGTCATAGGTAAAATATCTCATTAGCCTTAAATATTTTTTTCTAGTTTAATGATGTAGGAGATAATACGTTGAAAATCTTAAAACTATTTATTTAATGTAGCGTTATAAGTATACTCCCTTTTCACTTCGTCTTACTTCCAACATTTCTTTAATTTTCAATACAATAATCCAAATATTACACAAGATATGAGAAAATAATGATAAAAATGAATAGCTAGTAATCTGTGACAATCTAGGAAGTTTAATGAATATAGCTTAAAGGTATTTATGACACTGCAGAACAAAGAAAGATTGTACAATAAGGAATTACAATTAAGCTCAGGAAAAAAGTAATCTACCCCCTACTTAGCAGATGAAAAAAATATAAAATAGTTAGTTAACCTCAATGGGATAAAATAATTTAGAATCTGGCTAAATCCAAAAATGAATAAAAAATGAGAAAAAAGTTAAGGCATTTTTTCTGTGCTTGTCTAAATACTACATAAACTTGCCTGATTTATATTTGCAAACCAATATAATTTTTCATAAGAAACTTTCTTCTTTTTTTAACTTCTTGTCTCTCTCTTTTATAATTACTTAAATGATCTCTCTCACTCACTCTTTTCTCCGAAACTGTATCCAACGTAAGTTCTTTAGAGTTGTATTAAATTCTAATCTGTTTTGTGAATATGAATCTCTTTTCTATTTGATTTACTGAAATTGGGGTAACTTTCAAGGAAAAGTTATTAAACAATGCCAATTAACTTGCATATCACGAGTTATTTGTATGTTATGTTAGTTGTATGCTACAGAGAGCTCTGCCTGACTGGCTGAAATCATAGATTTTTAAGGAAAGCCAATGGGATGAATTTTTTAAAATAAAGCTTCAAATTTTTTTTCTCGTCTATAAACTGAAGGTTTATTCCTATACTCAAAGATGTGAGTAATGAAAACTACAATTATTACTTGCTAGGCAAGATTTAAAAAAAAGCAACCGTCGTATATTGATAACTTATCTTTTTAAATTCAATCAAGGCAGTCTCAGACCGTTCTTTGAAATGTATAAATCACAGAAACTGATTCTTTAAAATACGTAACTTTTAGTGTCCTTAATTGTTTTACTACCAAGAAGACTTAAAATAATAATAAACTCCGATGCTCTCCTGTACTTTTTATTATTTTTGATCGGTCAACATCTACGAATTTCTCAGTGATACTTGAGTCCTCTCTCTATATCTTTTTCTTTAAGTTTCTAAACATAATACGGTACTGAAACAGTAAAAAACGGTAACTTTTTTGAGAAAACGTATTAAGCAGACTGCTAGTTTCATCTTACATCACTCAAAATATTCTTCATTCCTAATTAGACCTCATACTTATCAGATTCCTTTTTCCAGTTAATGCCCACAATTCTACTACAAAAAACAATATGTCTAAAGCTGAATGTTCTGAAGGAAATGGTGTGTCTATACGTTTATAATAACCACAGTAATTATGAGTTAGACACACAATATTATAAAATTACGCACATTTTTATTAGACTTTTTTAAAATTTTATATTTACGGTTTTACTTCATGTAAATAAACTCGTGATTAGCAAAATTAAATGATTTTTTGCTATTCATTACTACTGGTAGTAGAAGATAAAATGGCTTGATTGAAAAGAGAAGCAGAGTTATTAAAGAGGAACAGTTCCTGCATGCTTTTATGGAATAGTATAGAGCTGAAAATGATTAAAATAATTAAAGATTTAAGTCGAGAACAATTTAATATACATGTATAATCAGAGATGTATAATCATTTTAATAAACATTATCTATTGCTATGAAAAATAAGTTATATCTTTACGTTAGAATTGCTTTAAAGAAAAAAGACCAATTATTATTTTAAGTATCTCTTATACAATTACAATCTATCTTTTCGTCATAGGTAAAATATCTCATTAGCCTTAAATATTTTTTTCTAGTTTAATGATGTAGGAGATAATACGTTGAAAATCTTAAAACTATTTATTTAATGTAGCGTTATAAGTATACTCCCTTTTCACTTCGTCTTACTTCCAACATTTCTTTAATTTTCAATACAATAATCCAAATATTACACAAGATATGAGAAAATAATGATAAAAATGAATAGCTAGTAATCTGTGACAATCTAGGAAGTTTAATGAATATAGCTTAAAGGTATTTATGACACTGCAGAACAAAGAAAGATTGTACAATAAGGAATTACAATTAAGCTCAGGAAAAAAGTAATCTACCCCCTACTTAGCAGATGAAAAAATATAAAATAGTTAGTTAACCTCAATGGGATAAAATAATTTAGAATCTGGCTAAATCCAAAAATGAATAAAAAATGAGAAAAAAGTTAAGGCATTTTTTCTGTGCTTGTCTAAATACTACATAAACTTGCCTGATTTATATTTGCAAACCAATATAATTTTTCATAAGAAACTTTCTTCTTTTTTTAACTTCTTGTCTCTCTCTTTTATATTTACTTAAATGATCATACTAAGCAGTATTATATATATATATATATATATATATATATATATATATATATATATATATATATATATATATATATATATATATATATATATATATATATATATATATATATATATATATATATATATATATATATATATACATATATATATATATATATATATATATATATATATATATATATATATATATATATATACATATATATATATATATATATACATATATATATATATATATATATATATATATATATATATATATATATATATATATATATATATATATATATATATATATATATATATATATATATATATATATATATATATATATATATATATATATATATATATACATATATATATATATATATATATATATATATATATATATATATAATATATATATATATATATATATATATATATATACATATATATATATATATATATATATATATATAAATATATATATATATATATACATAAATGTAATGATATTTTGATAAAAAAAACTAAATATACATAATATGGTGATACGGTATTGAAACAGTAAAAACGATAACTTTTTCAGAAAGCTTATTAAGCAGATTGCTAGTTTGATCTAACATCACTCGAAATATTCTTCATTCCGAATTAAACCTCATAGTTATTATGTTCCTTCTTCCAGTAAATGCCCACAATTCTACTACCAAAAACAATATGTCTAAAGCTGAATGTTCTTGAGAAAATGGTGTGTCTATACGTTTAATATAACCACAATAATGTATGAGTTAAACACACAATATTATAAAATTCCGTACGTATATTTATGTGTTTTCGTTTTATATTCATCACTCTTTAATAATTTAAAATATGTCTGGAAGCAAAAATGAATGAAGAATAAAAAAAAACTTAAAGCATTCCTCAACATATAAACTTGTCTGATTATATTTGCAACTGAAATATAATGAATCATTAAAATATGTCTCCTAAATATTTAAGAGAAAATAATCCTAAATATATGAAAATATATAGTACTTGAGTCCTCTCTCTATATCTTTCTTTTTAAATTTCTAAACATGATACGGTACTGAAACAGTAAAAACGATAACTTTTTCAAAAAGCTTATTAAGCAGACTGCTAGTTTGATCTTACATCACTCAATATATTCTTCATTCCGAGTTAGACCTCATAGTTATCAGGTTCCTTTTTGTGTTAATGCCCACAATTCTACTACCAAAAACAATATGTCTAAAGCTGAATGTTCTGAAGGAAATGGTGTGTCTATTACGAATATAATAATTACACTAATATATGAGTTAGACACACAATATTATAAAATTCCATTCTTATATTTATGTATTTTTTGTTTTATATTACTCACTCTTTAATAATTTAAAATATGTGTGGAAGCAAAAAGGAAGAAAACTTAAAGCATTCCCCCACATATAAACTTGTCAGATTATATTTGCAACTGAAATATAATGAATCATTAAAATATGTCTCCTAAACCTTTAAGAGAAAATAATCCAACATATATGAAAATACATAGTACTTGAGTCCTCTCTCTATATCTTTTTTTTAAAGTTTCTAAACATAATACGGTACTGAAACAGTAAAAACGATAACTTTTTTGAGAAAATGTATTAAGCAGACTGCTAGTTTGATCTTACATCACTCAATATATTCTTCATTCCGAGTTAGACCTCATAGTTATCAGGTTCCTTTTTGTGTTAATGCCCACAATTCTACTACCAAAAACAATATGTCTAAAGCTGAATGTTCTGAAGGAAATGGTGTGTCTATACGTTTATAACCACAGTAATTATGAGTTAGACACACAATATTATAAAATTCCATTCTTATATTTATGTATTTTTTGTTTTATATTACTCACTCTTTAATAATTTAAAATATGTGTGGAAGCAAAAAGGAAGAAAACTTAAAGCATTCCCCCACATATAAACTTGTCAGATTATATTTGCAACTGAAATATAATGAATCGTTAAAATCTGTCTCCCAAACCTTTAAGAGAAAATAATCCAAAATATATGGAAATATCTAGTACTTGAGATCTCTCTCTATATCTTTTTTTTTAAATTTCTAAATATGATACGGTACTGAAACAGTAAAAACGATAACTTTTTCAAAAAACTTATTTAGCAGTCTGCAAGTTTGATCTTACATAGAGCTAAACATTTCCCATTTCAGATTAGACCTCCTAACTATCATGCACCTTCTTCCAGTTAATGCTCACAATTTTACCGCAAGAAACATTCTACCTAAAACTTAATGTTCTGAAGGAAATGGTCTGTCTATTACGTTTATAATAACCGCAGTAATGTATGAGTTAGACACACAAAATTATAAAATTCCTTGCTTCCATTCATGCAATTTTCGTTTTATTTTACTTACGCTTTAAATTCATTACTTTTTTTCCACAGCGCGTATGTCATTAAGATATAAAGTGCGGATGTTTCTAACTGCTACGCATTTTTTACTGAACAACTTTTTCTCAGGGTAGTTTACTATTAATACTTAGAAATTTATTAAGAAAAAATACAAATCTAAATGCGCACATTTTTTTTAGAAATCTTAATAAAATGGGATTTTTATTTTGTTTAGTAAGCATTTTATAATACGACAGACGACAAATTTTATTAAACTTTGCGAAAATCAATAATTAGAAGCAAGGCTCAGTAGAATTTCATGATTGCTTGGTATTTGGAGCTGAATGCTTAACTCCTTAAGGATATTTCAAGTATCTGAAGAATTTTGAGAAAAGCAAATCAAAACAAATACCAATTCTTTTTAAATAATGGCGTTTTAAAAAGAAAAAAAAAGGAAGGAATAAAAAATATTAAGACATTTCACCGTAAAACGTACGCTTATAAAGAAATTATTAGAATAAATTTCTTTAAGCTAAAAAAAAGTATTACCTCGCATTCTTGTGCCAATAGTATCGGATTTATTTCAAGTTTTAAACAGACTAAGATGAATTTATCTAATTTAAAAATTTAAATTAATCAAATCCAATTAACATCCTAGCTTCATCTGTCTTTTGAAAGAAGACAAGACCTAGACAAATAGAAGGTAATATGATAAAATTCTCATTTTAAATTTGTGTAATATGCTAAAGACGCCACACATATTACATAGAAATATCATTTTGGTTTTCGACTATTTGGGCTAGGGTTCGGTTCTCGAGTTGGATGTGTTTTTGAGGTACCGAGATGCGTAGTTACTTAGATTTTCTATACAGTGCTCTATTAATAAAATGATAAAAAAATACTTTATGTATGGAGAAGGGTTGGAACTTTAATAGTGGCAACTATTTATTTTCATGGAATACAAAAATGTTTCATGTAACCATGTTTTACAGTCCTTCAATACAGTCAACTCATTGTGTATAACCAACCTGTTTCCAACGATGTGGAAGTATCAGAATAATTATAGCAGCGGATATTCTGTTGATAGTTCAAATCCACCAGTTTATTGACACAAGAATCTCTGGAACGGTTCTGAAGCGAATGCCGCAAAGTGGTTCCTTCATCTTAGGAATTAAGACAAAGTCACAAGGGTTTAGACTTGAAGAGTAAGGTAGATGGTAAAGTCCTAGATGACACTGTCCTGTTGCACGACCTCTGGCACATTGAATTTTTATCCTACTTCTTTTTCTTGTATTGAAAACATCCTGACAATACTTTAGACCGCAAGCTAATACAAGGATCAGTTCTTTGTGTCACGCCACATTGCCAAGACGTAGGAAGGACGGTTGTTTTTGCTGATAGGTAAGGTAATTATGTAGTTCACTTGTGGTATACGCGATATTCTTTGATTTTGTTACGTAGCGTTTGTTACTTCATTGTTACATTAAAGTTCCAACCTTCGTACAAATGTTTAAAACGTAAATGACTCTCACTGGAAAGGAATATGATAAAAAATTTTTTTAAAAATTGTAAGTTGAGGCTCTGAATTTCCTGTAATATTTTTACGGATACAGACCATGACCATGGTTTTAAAATTGAGTCTAATTGCACAAAAATCTGCATTAAGAAATGCGCTACGATACAGTTGAAATATAAATAATTCGGTTATTACCAAACTACCAAAACTTAGAATAAATTAAAAAGACATCAAGAAAATTTATATATCTAAATTTAATCCATTCAAGTATGAAATGTTTAAAATAAAATACAATTCTTATAATTCTAATTTGAGTTTGAATCGCCTAAGAGCTGATGGTATGATACAAGATAACAAACAGATATAATAACCAAAGGCAAAAGATACAAGCATTAATCTACAATACAAGCCAGTCTAGCCAGGTTTTCTAATAATAAGTAGGTATGACAACACCAAAAAGTATCAAAATCAGGGGTTACACACGATACCTCGTTTCTAAAATTATTCGCTCAATACAAAAATAGTTGTTAAGAATGCTACTATATTAAATTACTAAAACAATAAAAGTCTATAGTTACTGTATGCAGCCAAAACTTCAAGGAACAAATCAAAAGTTTATCAAAAATTCATATATTTCAACTCAGCTCATCAAAGAAGGAAATGCTTAAGACATGCTGTAATTGTTAAAATTACTATTTGATCTAGGATAACACGGAACTGATTGTTTGATGCACGACAGCAACCAAACATAAAAAACTAAAGGCAAAAGGTACCGACTTCCTGTACAGTAAATTGCATTCTAGCACTGTTTTCTAATTATGTCGCGGAGGTGCGACAACAACGAAATTTATCACGTTCCGAGGTTCCACGCGATGTCGTAGGTGTGAACGTCCTTCAAGAGAAGTTGATAATAGAAGTTCCTCAGGAATGATGAACCACTCGAACGGAAGATTGGGAGTAGTATCCGATCAGTTGGGAATACTCTTAATTCCGAGTCTAAATGAAACGCAGGGAGGAATTGTCGGGGATTAGAGAAAAGGTAATGTGATTGATTTTCACTTTCGTGATCTCTATTTAACAAGATGAAAGTGGCACGTAATTCACTCGCTCCTGTAGATTACAGTCCGTACATACAAATCAGATGGCTCAGCAGAAAGAAGTTGGGTATTAAATCTACGTTTTCGTTATCTCAAACAATTTAAGATAGATTAATAATTTCATGTCCGGAATCTATGGATAATTAAGGTTGAAAAAGAGAAACTTTTAACTTAATTTTCAAGGTATTCGTCTGGTAAGAATATTCTATACATTTATTTAAGTTTAATTTTTTACAGCTTGAGATACACGAAAATCACACTGATAGTTTAAATTACTAAAAAAAAAAAAGAATTTTTCTTGCTTAATCATAGTATCATATAGCCTTTTAAAGGATGTTAATAAAACTAATATGTATCAGTTAATTAAGCAATTAAATTCCAGTTTATTATCCGAGGCTTTGCTTGAATAAAAGGGATTTTTTTAAGTTAATATTGGCGATAAATACCCTGCATTAGTTTTATTTACTTCATCATGATCTCGAAATAAACGAAGACTCGTCACCCAAAACTAAAACATTTACACATTTAATTTCACAACAGATTTTTATCCAAAATTATGTGTTTGAATTAAAACGATATTGCTATAACTATTTTCTAACATAAGCTATAAATCATTCCCACCTTTTCTGATAAAAAAACAGAAATATTTTTATTCAATATTAGTAATTGTTTCTGATAATTAACTATCGTTAAGAAAAAAAAAACTTAATCAATAACTGGAAATCGATAACAACTTATATCTAACAAATGCTTCTTTTAACATTTGTATTTAGAATTTTCTTCAGGTAAGTGTTTGTTGCAATTTTAAACGAAGGTCCTCTCAGTGACGTCTCATGAACTTTCTTACAGAAGACTTAAAGTTTCTCCCAAATAAAAGTTGTTTTATTTAAATAACATAGTCTAGCTTAGAAAATATTTTGCATGGTGATTAATTTTCATAACATAGAGTTTGTAAGACTCGTTGTTATATCATAGTAGATGGAGCATACAAAATGCGAAATATCTAATAAGGATAATTTTTTCATAAAAGCATTACATTAATTTTATTTTCTTAAATATTTAAATAAATAAACCTGGGCATCATAAAATATAATGATGACTGACGACTAACCCTTTTAAATCGAAAAATAATAATACTTATATGTAGCAATGGTAAAGTCTCCAAATTAGATACACGATGATTTAGTAATTATTGAATTTTTTATTATACTGAAGAAATTTCAAACCATTAGATTATATAATTTTATGACAGTTTTTTCACTTAATCAAAGTCAAAATATCTTCAAATATCTATGATTATTAATGATAAGTATCCAATAAAGAATACTTTTTCTTTTTTAAAAGAATTACACCAATTTTAGTTTTCAACCAATTTTGTTTTTTATTGAAGTCCTAATTTTTTATAAGTGAAAATATAATGCACTCAATCACCTATCACTTGAAAAACATACAGATAGTAAGGTAGAAACATTCTTAAATTAGATATACGAAAGAAATGTATTGTTGATTTTATTATTACAGTAAAGAAATCTAAACCCATTAGACTTTATAATATGTCTTTCAGCTAAACTCAAATTCAGAAGATCTTTTAAATATCTATGCTTCTGAAAGACTCAAACTTGTAGACTGAATTCATGATCTAGGGATTTAAACGATCGATTATCGTTTGTTTAGAATGACACCGACGTAAATGGGAATATCGAACTTATAGAGAAATGAAAGGTCCGAATTAGCCGAGTAAAGAGTCAAGCCGTAATGAATGATTTACAGTAAAAGCTAGCATGGTGTATTTAAAATCAGATTTTGTTTCAGAACACAATTTCCTACTAAGGATATCCACCGTAAATGTGATCATTAATATAAAAGTTATTTTCTTTCTAAAATTTCATATTTTCTCGTACCTTGTAATTTAAAGGAACTAATATAATACCCATTTAATTCTAAAATAAACACAGTTATCTGAAATATTTCTATTCAAGAAGCTAGATAGGAAAACGTGCTGGAAATTTTTAATAAATAGAACAAACAGGTTTTATCTTACGTGGGGGGGGGGTATCCTAGCATACGCAAGCAAGTGCTAAAAAACTAAGAAGTAGAATTCTGTTGTTAAATTGAAGTTTTTCAACATTTATAACCACAATATCTGGTGGGTACCAGAGTTTGAATTCGAGTCCCTTCTCTGCATGGTTATTTGTAGTTGTTTGGATTGGCTTTAAGTCTAAGATCCTGGTCACATTAGTCCTCGCGTAGCAAAACAGTAGACCGTAGCGCTTGAAATCCAACCAAACAAAACATTTGGATAAACAAGGTAACTTCAGACCAGGAGGTTAAGGAGTTGTCTTCCGATTAAGGAAGATTTTTTCGCTAAGTCATGGGTTTGAATTCCTGTAGAATCCATTGGAAAGTATATGTGGGACTTTCCGGTTTCCTTCAAGTCTAATATTAATGTGAAATAGCTACATATAGAAAATCTCTAGGGTGGCAAACTTTCCCAAACGGGTGCAGTGAGGTTTCAATCTATGTGGTATTTCCCAGGGTAAAACTCGAGAAGTAATTACTAGGACCTGGCTTGTCCTGGACAAGAAATGTCTCTTACTATTGGAAGATAAGTCATAAGTATTTCAGGTTCGTTAAATACTTAAAGATAATGCAGTTTATAAATACTGAGGGAATAGGACATTTGAACAAAAAAATAAAATAAATAAATAATAATAAAATAAAAAAGTTAAATAAGCAGTTTACTATTTAATGGCAGAATACGAATTTTATAAAAATGAATGGTTTATTCATGTTTTAAAAAATCAGTTTTAGATTCTTATTTATAACGTTGTATTGATTACATATTCACTTATTTTATTCTCAGAGTATAGTTTTTAGAAAATATGCTTCTATTTTTTTTATTAATTCTCTATAGATAGAATTTTTAGTTTCTTTTAAAGACAAGAATAAAATGCTACCAAAGAAGATAAAACAACTACCAACAGAAACAAGAATTGCTATTTCAGAATAAGAGGGAAAAAGTCTCTTTCAACCTCGAGTCTGCAAGCACTGCATAAAAACCTATCCAAAAACCGGAGAAACATTTCAGACGAGAATATATAAGTCACCTTAAAAAATATAAGAGGACTAGAAGTTAGGCGGGCATATCGCTGGTTGTTTTTTTTTTCCAATTATTTCGTCGAGGTGCCAGAAAGTGACAACCTAATGCGTCACGTCCGAAGATGCCAGAAGATATCACGAATGCACCAGGCAGAGCTACTTAAGAAAAAAAGAGGAGGTTGGTTATAGTTCTAGTCAGAGCTGAACCCTTCATAGAATGATAGCCCAAGAGAAATGACAGAAGTGATAGAAAGAAGTATTTGCTCCCGAAGGAGATAGGTTCCTCAAATGAAAATGAATTATGTTGTTACGTCTGAAACGATTCTAGAACTCACTTTCTGTCGGATGTGAAAAAAAAAGGTAATTTGAATTAAAGAAAATAAAGGTAAAAATAGCTTTTATAAAAATTGAGAAACAAATATTTTTACGAAAGCAATGTATAAAAGAAAATTCCTCTGAGAATACTGTTAAATACCTTTTTAAACCACTACTAGAGCTTTTTGGCTTTGGGGATATAAGTCAAGCCAATAGTAAAGAAGTGACGAAACAAAGATTTGACAGTTTTAGAGAGTGTCAGCGAGACAGGCTAAAAAAATTAAAGGGAATAAAAGAAATATAAAATCAAAACGTAGAATAAAATCAATAACAGATTCTCTAAAGAACATTAAATGAAATCTATTCTTGTAAGGTAAGACACATGCTGTGAATAAGTGAAAAAATAATTTTTTTAAAATATTACATTAAAATCCATCTTCATAAGAGTGTCTCTTTTAAAATTCATCGATAGCTTAACAAAAGAGTAAGTGGAGAACAGTTAAAAACAACGACAGCACCATTTAAACGTTATCTTACAGATGACGAGCGACCAATTGCCTTTAGGTTCTTCACCCTCTACTTCCTAAATTTTTCCCAATATAGCTTTTCAATAACTCAAGACTTAAGTGATATTTCCCCCCTTTCTATTTTTCTTCTCCACAAAGAGTCTTATTTCAACATAATTATAAAGTTTTTTAGATAAAATTCTTTTTATTATTGGATGAGTAAAGTGTTTGAAAAATAAAAGCACTAAAACTACTTCCTTGCAACGATTGCATTAACAGATATTGACACACACACAGAGAGAGTCATCGGACATAAAGCCATTAGTATGAAACGAGACATTAGTATTCTTGTTCCTATTATGCGAATGATGAAGAAGCTTTAATTGAATTTTTATTCAAATCGAAATCATCTTTATTGAGCTTATATAAAATAAGAAAAATACCCAGTCCCAGATGGGGCAATTAAATACACTGCTTTCAAAAATAGGAAGAAAAAAAATGACAACTCAAAGGCTCATTTTCTATATCACAGTACTTTTCGTTAATGGTCATTTTAAGAGACAGGAGGTTAATGGGAGATTTCCTCTTTGTTAAAGATTTATAACTATTAATAAATAAAGCATAACGATACACAGGAAGAATAACTGTACAGTAAGAAGTAATTTTCAGACCGTTAAAAAGTAAAAATTACTTACGAGTACACGCTTAGAATATTTCATTAATGTCTTTTCAAACATTATTCAAAAGGTTGTAAATTTCAAATTCTTTTCATGTTTGAAACAATCTGTTTTGTGTGGAAGAAAGTTTCTTTAAAGTTCAGGGCAACAATGCCAAAGGTCAGAATTCATGAAAAGCGAATTAAGAAGGATCAGACTAGGGTACCTTGCATCTTAATGGGACAAAAATAAAAACAAACCCATTCTAAAGGCAGACAGTAAATGCAAACCTTATACAACACAAGAGATATGAAAAATGAACGGCCAAACCACTTACTGTGATGGACGACTTAGCACTTCAATTTGCCGCCGAAAAGTATCGGGTTCGGGAAAAGCTTGGCAAAACGGGATAAAAGACAGGAGAAATGGTGCATCATATTGTGTCACGAGAGTCATACAGTAATCAAATATATAGTCATAAAACAGTAACTCAAAGACCCCGTTTGTTCTTCTTGTCACTGAATATCATCTCAGTTTTGAGCATTACTAATATTAAAGGAAGCGTAATTTATCATACCCAAATGATACACATGAAATATATTACTAGTCATATTTTCTCGATTTGCTCTTCTAGAGATTGTAATAGAATCTGCAGAAGGATTCACGTTGACAATGCTTGATAAATTATGAAATAGGAGGAACTGGGCTTTATCAACAAGATTCAATTTTTTTCCGTAGTTACATTTTGTATAGTAACCTAAGGGTTTTACGGGAAGAATATGAAAGTTTACTTTCTATTATAAGAATATTAATTATACAATAATAATAAATTTATGCTTTGAACGACTCAGACTACATTCGTTTCTATTTAACACTTCTTTTTTCTTCTTCAACTAATAGTATATATTTTATTTAATTAAGCAAATGTGTTTAATTTCAGTTGGAACATATCTCAAAGATTCCTTTCAGAATATACAGTAAAGAACTTTTTAAAATAATATATATTCGATTAAATGGCAAGAAAAGATTAAATATTAATTCATAATTTCTTTATATACTAATATTTCAAATTAAATATAAAAAATTGTTTCAGTATTTCTTAGTTTTATAACCATTTTCTGTATTTCAACGGAATAAGTGTAATATAAACATGATTAATAAAATAATTATGACGGAATTTCAGCTTCAGATACATTACATGTTTCTTATACTTTAGGTTGATATATGGGCGTTTATGAAACGATTACGTTTCTGTTTACTGAGTCCCTCTTAAGAACAAATCATGGCTGTGCGTCTGTTATTAAATATACTATCATTGTTAGTTTGCGCGTACATAAAGTGATCTTATTTTTGACTAAAATAAACTGTTAACGCTCCCAAGACAGTTTATCAATAGAAATATCATGTTCAAATGTGAAAAGGTTAGTAAAAAATATGCAAAGACAGCATCTCTTCTCGTATACAATTAAAGCAGAGGAAGGAAACGAATGATTAATTGGTTATATATACATGAATATTTGGACTTATTGTTGTTTTGTTCTAGTATACCATCAAAGTAATAGTCGTTTTCACAGATGTTTGTAAAACCATTTAAAAGGTAGACTAGAAAATAACCTTGATGAACTAGACATTCTCTTAATATGGCCACTAGATCTTGACACATATTGGAGGTTCTCTTAAATTTCACAAAACACGATTAATGGGATAAAGGCAGATTAAGGTTCCACTGAATATCTTTGATTGCTTTTGAATTTCAAGGGCTACAATTTTCTGTACGTTGAATGTGTTTTATATACTAGTATACTAAAATAATGAGTAGTAAAAATATAAAATATAATATAAATCAGAGCATCGTAATATGACACATAACATCGTAAAACAAAGTAAAATTCCATAGTAAAATAAACACTAAATAATGTGATGGCTTTGAAGTCAGAAAAAACTTTGGATGGGTCCTAGAAAAAAAAATTTTTTTCAATTGTTGTAATTGTTCTCAATTGTGTGTCTATACATGTGTGAAATATTATACAAATATATCATGCTTATGAGATAAAGAAACTCATACAGGACGAGAATCTCTTTATAGTAGAAAAGAAAATTTAACCATGTTGTAACTTTCAAAAATGGGAATCTCGACTAAATTACCGTAAAGAGAAAAAAATCAAAGAAAAGTCTCAAGTGATGATGAAGAGTGCTTTAGAAAATCTAGACTGCCGCCACATATTTAACAGTGTTGATCCACTAGGTTTTTTCCACTTGCTTAGAAAAAGAAAGAAACAGCTATCATATTTCACAGAAATTCGTGAGTATGACTTAAAAACGCCAAATCAGCTTCATCACAGAGTCTTTTTTATGCCAGCGGGCTAACATAAAGAATACAAGCATAAAAACAACGTTCATTCTTCATTTTACGATTACTTATGGAAAGCGGAAAACTCCAATTTCATGACCGTGACAAATTTCTAGCACATGCCAATGCAGTGCTTTATTTCAAGGGCTGACACTGCAGCAGTGGTAGGATACATTTAGTTGATAAAGATTAAAAGCTTCATTATAATTTAAGGTCATGCGTTGAACAGAACGTTTAACCTTTAATTAGTAATCGTTAGAAACAGAGTAGCGTTACAAGTGATTAATTAGGCGAATTCTTAACACTCGTAAGTATTACGAAGAGAAATTTATCAAAAATATTTCATTGAACACTTAAAATTCCCTTCTCCCCAGTTTAAAGAAATAACATTACATGGGAAGGTATTAAAATAATTAGACTATTTAAAGAAAGGAGAATAAATATGAATATTCCAACAAGCTATTTATAACTAGTCTACATTTGACGATATTTTATTTAAAACTACTACTTTCAAGGAGTAATTTATTGGAAATAATAAGCTCAGCATTATATATTTACATTTTAGATATTTTGAAAAAATTAAGCCATTAATCGTGAAGCCTCGTTGTTTACGGAAAATTTTCTCAGATTCCGTTAATTTATTACGAAAATTAATATCTTCATAATGAAAAAAAAAAACCATTTCTAATGTTACGGAATATATAGAGTATCTAATCACAACATAGCTTTAAAAACTCTCTTTTTTGTTTTAAATTGTGAAAATATTTTTATTTTATGCCGTAATTTATGAGTTAAATCTTCAGTATTAACGAAAATTGGGGAAATGCTTATGAAATAAATAACTCTTATTATGAAAATATACACTTGCACTTTGGCCAGATATGAAAGCTGATAGTTGATCGTAGCAAAAACATGGCCACATAGCTGTTAAATTAAATAATCTGACATGAATATTTTACATTTATACCTAAAATTTCTATTATTAATATCCAACTGATTTGTATCATAAAATATTTATGTATTAGCTTAAATATATGTTATTCTCAGCAACTTACATGGTTAGGAACATAAAATGTCCCAATATATATATAAATATATATATATATATATATATATATATATATATATATATGCATATATATATATATACATATATTTACATATATACACATATATATACTTACATATATATACATACATATATATATATATATATATATATATATATATACATATATATATATATATATATATATATATATATATATATACATACATATATATATACAATATATATATATATATATATACATATATATATATATATATACATATATATATATATATATATATATATATATATATATATATATATATATATATATATATATATATATATATATGTGTGTGTGTGTGTGTGTGTGTGTGTGTGTCTAAAACTTGCAGGGAATATCGGAAATATTCAAATTTATGCAGGTTAAATTACATAATTTCAATGACACGCGCAATTATACAACTTTGTTTAAACTAAAAATATCTTCAAGGTGAAAATTACATAAAAAACAGAAAATTACTCTTACAACATTAAAAATGAAATAAGAAATTATGACAAACATTTTCATTTACAAAAATATATATTACTGCTCCATCTGCTGTATATGAAGTCAGCCATAAAACATTTTCTCTTCCATAAACTTATCTGTATTATAGTGATGACTTTTCTACATTATTTCAATTTACAAACAGCTGCAACTCATATTAGCACTTTATATATATATATATATATATATATATATATATATATATATATATATATATATATATATATATATATATATATATATATATATATATAGGGCTTAATAATTTTCGCAGATATAATAGAGATATCTCTTTTTCTATCGTATAACCCATTAAAAGATGTTCCAATATATCCACAAAATTACATTTTTCTTTCTTTGGTACTTCAGACGCTCACGAAGTTTCATTTTGAGAAACACAAATATTTTCTTGCAGTGAGATGATTTTCTAAGGAGAAAATTCCTTTTGCGCCTGGCAGGTATAATTTGAGAGTGAGTTTATTTCCTCATCCAGCGTACTTTGACAAAAATTTTATATCGTTATTTCTCGGAGGAATAAAACTAAAAAAAACAGTGACAATCTTAATTAGCAGTAGAGAAACCGCTGTTAGTTTATTCTGTATAACACACAAAAAATGATGACTTTCCTGTATAGTTCCTAAAGCTCATTTTGTCTAGTAAAGAGACAAATAGAGAGGGTATTACATTATGATAATTTAAAAACGTGGTAATAAATATACTAATAAAAATTTCATCATGAAATAGAATATTTCATTATATAATTTAATGCATTAAAATTTATTTTCTGAATAGCATTAATTTTAGCATTGTAACTAAATTCACTTTGCTTAACGCTGTAACGATCAGTTACATTACCCTAACGAAAGAGGAGAGGAAGGTGACCTTTCGCCGCGGATAATTACGGTTAGCGGCAGGTAGAAACGGATGTGCCTAACAATACACGTTTGAGTACTAGGTCCCGGACTTAAATGAAAACTGTCCATGTGCTGGAGCCAGCGCGTCTGAGACTTTGTGAGACTATTGAGTGAAAAGACTCGGTGAAATGATTGTAAATAATTACAGTGCCACATGTGAGCCCATTAGCTGTAGCTAAAAAGGAAATTAAGTTGTTTGGATCGGCTGATTTAAAGACGGCTTTTCGGCCACATCTGGAAACGGAACAGCTGATTCAAGTGGGAAGTGACCGCAAAATTGCATCATCCTGGTTCTGGAAGGTTCCAGAAGAATCGGGTGAAGGGAATCGGGACCGATATAAAAGAAGAGTGGCGGAGCCAAGGCGGGGCTTTATTTCTTGAGGCTTCATCTTGAGAGTTGCTTTTGGAACTGTTGTGTGGAGCTCGAGAGGAGACCACTCGTCTCTCCGATTTCCGGAGTTTGCTTGTTTTAGAGACCTCCAGAGTCTCTGTTTGCTAAGAAGTCGACTTTCGACTTTGGGATCCCATTCACGTTATCTTACTATTTACTATTTTTTTTTTTACTTCGTGCATAGAAGTAGGTCGCTGAGCGTGACCCTTGCTCTCATTTTGGATCGTCTTGCTCCCCGAGTTTCCTTCAAGAACTCCAGCGTGATACGCACTCTGAGCGTTTGAACCTTGGTGTGAAAGCCGACTGTACTAATCGTCAGCCCGGAGGTGATAGTGTCAACGTTTCGTATCGGCACTAATTAGCGAACTGTTCCAGTGATTTAGAAGCCTTAGCCACACTGTACCCAGTACCCACGCATCCTAATTGTGTGAATGTTATCTCAGCACGAGATCCCAGAATATTTAGAAATCTACTGAACCTGTACATAACTGTATATAATTTATTCACATTAATAAAATATTTAGTCTAGATTAAACAGTTTTCTAGCCTGTTTCATTGACGTCTTTGCCTACCATATCTCCAGTACGTTACACCGCTTACAAAATTGAAAAGATGTGTAATACAGTAGAACCTCGATTAACCGAGTCAATAAGGAAGTCTAATTTTTTTCTCCTTTCGAAAATGAGCTTGGAAAAAATTATACACATTTACTTAGTTGTCCGTGTTACAGGCACTTCTTCCCCACAAAAACATTCCCCTTTCAAGAAATATTACACCCTTTTTAAATCTTTTTAGCTGTGAAACATAAGTTCATATCTGTTTGTTTTTATCATTTAAAGAACGTTCCATTGTTTTTTACTTTAAAAGTTAGCTAAATTCGCAAGCACGGAAGGTTTTTATACATGGTTTCTACTAACCGAGATTTCCGATATCCAAGGTACTAGCGGTCCCAATTAGCTCGGATAATTGAGTTTCTACTGTATTTTGAATAAGCAAAGTTGTTAATAAATTTTTCTGCATTACCTTTAAGCTATATGATCTGAGATACGTAATTTTTAATTATCTATAAAAAAATTCTATAGGCGAAAATTTGAAATTTGATAAAAGGCAAAAATTCTGCTTCATTTTTCCGTTCAATCATTACTTTAATTCAATCTTCAGAGATTGGTGATATTAAACTAACATAGAAATTTTGATGAGATCAATGAATGAGGCAAGAACTTTTCTCTGGTGTCTTTTTATGTTTTTCTTTATGATTTTAGATTCTTTTATATATCTTTACTTATGCAATGCTTATATATCAATTTATGTCTTTACTTTTGCATAATAATAGTATTTGGACAAAGATTAAGATTTGAATGCATATTTTCAGAACTTCCGCTAAGCAAAATTCCTATTTTTCAGGACCTAGAGTTGAAACCCGATTCCAAACAATAAAAGATACCAGTGACATAAATGGTATTTGAGCCAGTTAACTAGTTTTAGTATCCTGTCAATGATTCGCCTTACTCATGTGGCCATTGTTTGACTGAATATACATAAAAAATATTACAGTTCATTCGAAAACCTTTAGATTACAATATCTCATTTAAAAAAGTGATACAACTTGTACTCTTTTTATAAAACAATTGTACTTTTCTTTTGTTCATTGGTAGCTTCAATACCTCTTTATTAGAAACATGCAATTTAAAACAGCCCAGCAATAAGTTTGATTACATAGCTAATGAAAGAAATCTATATAGCAAGTCATGACAAAAGAAAATACTTTCATACCATGCTATGAACTTTTTTATTATTATTAAAATGTACGTGATAGGAAAAAGTTCAGTGATCTGTAATTTGAGCAACAGGTATGCAAAGAATGGCTAGACGGTGTGTTATTATATCGACCCCAACCCATTTCACGTATAATTATTAACCTTAAATGGCTTCTAGAAACACTTTCAGTGCATTATACCTCGTTCATTCGTGATAAATGAAATATTCTCTCATTTACTACTTAAATTTTTTTGCTTGAACATTCATTACTTAATTTG
This sequence comes from Pardosa pseudoannulata, assembly GCA_032207245.1. Classification (NCBI taxonomy): domain Eukaryota; kingdom Metazoa; phylum Arthropoda; class Arachnida; order Araneae; family Lycosidae; genus Pardosa; species Pardosa pseudoannulata. The sequence goes on from CM063502.1 coordinate 95,229,650, forward strand.
AGAGAAGGAGCAGAGATACAACACAAAAGGTATTATTTGGGTAAAAAATATACTAGCAAAAATTTATAAATAAAAAGAAATGTGGTAAAAAATTCGTTATTTGATGTAATTTTTAAACATGAGTAAATTTAAAAATTAAGAGGTATTCTATAGTAAGATTAAACAATAATGACAGGAATTAACTGCGTATGAAAAGCTACCATCTTTGATGAATAATGGAAAAATTATCTTCCTTTAAAATACGAATATTGTCTAGGTAACATACTAAGATCAACAATTATGAATGAATTGTGCGAGGAAATATTTCCTGATAAATTTGCATGCATTAACAGTAAAAACAAAAATGGGAGACATATGAAGATTATTTGTGATTATAAAGTGAAATAATTTGAGAATGATTTTATAACTCATCAATTGCTCATTTTAAATACAGACTGAACATTATCGCAAGCCTCTTTATAAAGTGTTAGCTCCGCTAAACTTTATTATCATACAATCTGAGTTTCAATCGAAATTGTATGATAATGGAGTTCAGACTGAAAATGAAACCGAAATTGTATAACAATCACTGTAAAATTTATTCAGTAAATAAGGTAGCATTAGAGAACGTTTAACAGGAGGAAAGGTGTAACACATTTTGAAAACTTTATTTTGATACATTTCGTTTTTCTACCACTTTTATCAATTTGATTAGGAAGACTTATTTACATAATTTAGGTCTGTATCTATAAATTCTATATGTTTAATACTAGCTATTTACAATTTTTATTGAAAATTTGAATATAAAATTTCTATAAGTTGTGAACGAGAAAAAATTATTTGAAATTATTTTTAAATAATTTTACATAATTTTTTAAAATAATAATAATTATTGGGGGATAATAATGTAGTTATATAAATATAAATAAATAATTACTTAAGACATATACAAAACATAAACTGTTATATTTAATAAACTAAGCATTAAAGTATTTCAGAAAACATTTATTTCCTAAGACATATACTAATATTCTGTATTACCAATTCAAAGTATAAGTAAAATATGGCAAGATAAAATGTTAAATGAGAATCAGAACCAATACAGGTTTAAATTCTTTTAAAGTAAAGCATATTTTAGATGTTTTATGTAAGAAGGAAAATTCTCGTCACAGTCAAACTGGAATATTATTTTGCAGTAGCAAACAGTATTTTACTATAATTTACATGTAAAGAAAACAATGTTGTCACTTTCCTAAATTTACAATAAAATTCATTTAATATAAGTAGTTATATAAAAAACTGTTCTGTTTAATTAGCAAATATTAAGGAATGATTAACCATTCACAATGTTCACACACGTTCAATGAAAAATGTTCACACTCGTATCAAGAGAAAACAAATGTACTTTCAAATAACACTGTTGACCCTAAAAAGTGATCACGTATCAAATGCTAATAGATTGAACAACATGGGCGCCGTAATCCTTCATCGATCCAACACTGATGCCTTACCCTTGGCTGACCTTAGAGATAAAATACGTCAAATGTTATTTCACGATATTAATAAGACATCAATCAGCAAAATACTAAAAGTAGAGATTGAAAAAAAAATCTGTTAAGCCTGTTTATTAGCCAACTGAGAGTAGTAGATTTTTTTTCTACACTGCCTGTCACATTAAGGCTTGATCAACTTATGCTTTTCACAGAAAAGAAGGTTGTATTGTTTAAAAAGAAACAAACCGCTTATTATATTTTATAACGATGTAATAAATGACAACTATTATATACTTCCCTAACATCTTAGATAAAGTACATCAAAGAAGCATACTGCCATAGTTGAAAAAAAAACTCGCATTCAAAATCGCAGAACTCGTTTTAATGTCTACATTTCAAGCGTCCAAACTTTCGAAACGGATGCATTTATGTAGAAATATATAAAACTTTTGTTGAGAATAAATTTCCTCCTTTCCCTAAGGTAATGAACAAGTTGACGCACTTTGAAAGAAAAACTCAGAGTTATCCCTCTTATTCTATTCAAAAACTTTTATTGCAAGTCAGTGTTTGTTTCAATACGAAAAATAACAGAAATAAACACAATAAAACCTATTTTCTACAATTGCGCAGGAGCGAATGAAATAAAACTGTTAATATTCATCAAGACTATTTCAGACTATGGACATTATAATCAATGCACGCTTGAAAATATATGCTAGTCAGGGGCGGCTCACGTATAGGGAATGTGGAACTGCAGTCTTTGTCAACACAAAAATATATTTATTAATTTATCATTCATATCTCCTTGAAATAATTTATCTTATCATGAATAATCATGTGTACATATTGCAATTTGAGTACTAGTCGGTATCATTAGACTGCGCCAGCTCAATGGAGATTAATACTCACTGGAGACTTGTAACACACTGTTTATCATAGTAGCATATTTTACGCATATGAGCACGGAAACATTTTCAGTCCCAATAAGATGCACAAAGCAGCACCGTGCATCAGGCAGTTCCTTTACTCACTGTGTAGCAATTTCATTGTGTTAATTGTGTTCACTCCGTCTCTTAAAATATTTGAATTATACAGATGAAAAATTTTCTACAGTTTTTATTATATTTATATGAGAGCCTGAATGCTGTTTTTCAAAGTTAAAGAGAATAAAACATTCCTAAGTAGCCATATAAATTAGGATAGGTTAAAAACACCTAAAATGACTTCAATTGCATAAAAAAAACTTCTAAAGAGTTATACAGACATCAATGAAAATTTTATTAATTTTTCCGTAAAAAAAGGAAGAAAAAGAATGGATATTACTTTTCAGTCACTTTTAACATATTGTGTGCTGGTACATTTCGCAGCGGAATTGTACCGAGAACGGGAGTTTTGCGCGTAAATTTAGCTATTCAGTTAAATCTCAATAGATCGAAAATTACTTAATTTTTAAACCACCTTTTTGTATTTTATATTGAAATATATAAACAAATATATAATTGAAATATATAAAACTATATGAAAATATGTAAACAACAACCATAAGAGTTTTGAAACTAAAAATGTGTTTTTAGTGGATAAATTTATAATAGTATCGTGAATATAAAAAATCAAATAAAAATAGTAGTATATAGTTTTAAATTTTCGAATTATGTTATATATAAACATTTTTACATTATAAAAGGAAATGAAACACAAGAACATTCGGCTTCGTTTTCCTGTATATACGGTTATTTTTGTACCTACAAACAAACCATGTTGTTGCACTAACCCGTACTAGTACGTGACCCGCGCTCAAGTATCAATCGTCAGAAAACGTACTAGTGCGTGTCCCGCATAAAATGTGTTAAGTACGATGTACTGAAAGGTAAAGTTATAAATTATTAAATTTAGTTTTTATGTTCATTATTTTTATTAATGTTATCAAATGCATATTTATGTTGCGTTTGTAGATTCGAGATTTTGATTTCAAGTCACGATCCAAGTATGATTCTGGTCACATATGCTTAAGAAAACAACGTTTAGAGTGTAAAATCAAAACTGAAACAATAGACAACTAGAGAAATTTCCTGATTAAAGAAGAAATAATTGCTTAAACTGACTAAAATATAAAACATTTCTCCAAATATTTTTAAGTCCAAATGAAAACCTCATTTAATTTTTTTGAGCTTCAAAATCTTATTTAAAGTAAATAAAGGTAGCTTACACACGAATAGAGATTACTGATAAAAGTTTATTTATTGTGTTATACTTCATATCTTTATCTATTCTTTATATTTGCATATGAGAACCACGAGCTTCTTGTTTAAAATGCTTGTGGAGCAAAATTTCTTATTACAAGCTAGCTTCTTTCTAAAGTGTAAAAAACTCAGATGCATAACTGTGATGTTACATTACTAAAATTAAGATTTTTTCCATTTAAAGATTTCAAAAAGAAATATTCTTCACAAAAAATAGTATTTTGTTTTTAAATTTAAAAACTGATTAAATAAGAAAAATTGCTTAAATTGACTAAAATATAAAAATTTCACAGAATATTTTAAGTCCAAATGAAAAACACATAAAAGGGCATTTAATTTTTTAGAGCTTCAAAATCTTATTAAAGTAAATACACATGAATAGAAATTACTGATAAAAGTTTATTTAATGTGTTCTACTTCATATCTTTATCTATTCTCTATATTTGCTTATGAGAATCACGAATTCCTTGTTTAAAATGCTTGTGGAGCAAAATTTCTTATGACAAGCTAGCTTCTTTCTAAAGTGTGCAAAATTTAGATGCATAACTGGGATGTTACATTTTTAAAATTAAGATTTTTTTCATTTAAATATTTCAAAAAAATACTTTTCACAACAAATAGCATTTTGTTTTTAAATTTAAATATAAAAAAGAGAAATTTCCTGATTAAAGAAAAAGAATTACTTAAATTGACTAAAATATAAAAAATTCTCCCAATATTTTAAGTCCAAATGAAAAACACATAAAAACGCATTTAATTTTTTAGAGCTTCAAAATCTTATTAAAAGTAAATAAAGGTAGCTTACAGACGAATAGAGATTACTGATAAAAGTTTATTTATTGTGTTGTACTTCATATCTTTATCTATTCTCTATTATTCGTATGAGAACCACGAATTTCTTGTTTAAAATGTTTCTGGTCCAAAACATCTTATGACAAGCTAGCTTCTTTCTAAAGTGTGAAAAACTCAGATGCATAGCTGTGATGTTACACTATTAAAATTAAGATTTTTTCCATTTAAAGATTTAAAAAAGAAATACTCTTCACAAGAAATAGCATTTTGTTTTTAAATTTAAAAAATAAAAAAAGAGAAATTTTCTGATTAAAGAAGAAAAATTGCTTAAATTGACTAAAATATAAAACATTTCTCCCAATATTTTGAGTGCAAACAAAAAACACATAAAACCTCATTTAATTTTTTAGAGCTTCAAAATCTTATTTAAATTAATAAAGGTAGCTTACACACGAATAAAGATTACTGATAAAAGTTTATTTATTGTGTTCTACTTTATATCTTTATCTATTCTCTATATTTGCTTATGAGAATCCCGAATTCCTTATTTAAAATGCTTGTTGAGCTAAACTATGACAAGCTTCTTTCTAAAGTGTAAAAAACTCAGATGCATAACTGTGATGTTACATTACTAAAATTAAGATTTTTTCCATTTAAAGATTTCAAAAAGAAATATTCTTCACAAAAAATAGTATTTTGTTTTTAAATTTAAAAATATAAAATCGCACAAAAATTGCAAAATCGGAACAACTTAAATCCATTTATTCCAATACGAACAGGAAAAATAAAAGAATTCTACTCAACAACACGAATGCTTGTTCTTTTATTTGAGGACATAAAAAATATGGATCTAGTAAACGTTTTTGCCTCCGATTGTAGCTAATTCTGCAGCTTACAGTCTCTGTGTCCTCGAAGCTTTAAATAAAGTTGAATAAATATTGCAGAAAAATGAAATTCAAAAACTGCACGTGGATGTATTTTTTTATTTTTTTACATATTTTCCGTGGTTTTCACAGCAAGAGGATTAAGATACGTTTCCTCTCAACTTTATGAATCTGTTTTTGAATATTTATATACAAAAAGCCACATGCAACAAATAAAAATTAAAGAAAAGTTGTAAATAACATATTTCGTATTTCTTACGTCAGCCGGGATAAATCCAAATAAGATTTAGCCCGGAAAATTTCTTTCCTTGAGTAGCATCCAGTCACAAAAATATTCAAAGAAGAAAGGGAGTAAAATATTTAAAAAGGTTACCTGGTCAACTACATATCTTTTAGTAAAATTTTATTTCTGATTTTAAAGAAATCACCTTTACTAGTTTTATATTTAGTTCGGGGTTATTTTTTTTTCCTCGTGGACAAACATACAAGCGTTGTTTGACATAAATCATTAAATATGAATAAAATATATTAGAAGATTTTCTGATCTTTGTTGTAATGTTGCTGCTATTGGCTTCCTTCCAGTCAAATCTAGGCTTATATTATCCAATAAAAATTTGAGACAGATAGTTCGTAACACTTTGATCGATTTTGATTAAATAATCATATCGAATAGAAAAAGCAAGCTGCTAGTTTAGCAGAGAGAAAAGAATATCGAAAAGAGATTCTGGATATATCTCTCTTATTTCTATGTTCATGTTTTATTCAGAACGGAAAATTTGATTCATTTTATGAAACTTATTTTTGGGCCAGAATCAGTTGATGCTTTTTTATTTTTTCATTTTTTGTGAAAAATTCAAAAGAATTACTCGCAAATGTTATTTATAAATTTTACTTTTAAGGGCAAAACTACTCCCAACTATGTTTTCAATTAATAAAATGATTTACGTAATGTAAACCATGCATGTGTTTTTATATAAACACTGCTAAAATAGACTGCTAAGCATTAATTTTAAAGAATGAATTTTCAAAACAATTTGCATAATTGATTATAATTTTGTACAAAATTATATAAAAATTTGATTTTCAGCGATACAATCAAAAGGGAATAAATCAAAAAAGTTACTTATAAGTCGTTGGTTATTAACTATAACCGTTAAAAAATCTTATTTTTTTTTTCAGATTATACATAAATTGCACAAGTTGTCTTAGAAACTAGCTTGAGTAAAATTACAATCATATAAAAAAAATCGCAAAATATTATGAAATTTTTAATGTAAACCATGCATATATTTTGACATAAACACTGCTAAGAATTAATTTTAAAGAATGGATTTTCAAAACAATTTGCATAATTGATTATAAGTTTGTACAAAATTGTATAAAAATTTTATTTTCAGCGTTACAATCAAAAGGGAATAAATCAAAAAAGCTACTTATAGGTCTTGTTCATTAATTATAACTGTTAAAAAATTTTATTTTTTTTAACAGATTATACATAAATTGCATGAGTTGTCTTAGAAACTAGCTTGAGTAAAATTACAATTACATACAAAAAATTGGAAAATATTATGGGATTTTTAAAATTATTTTAGATATTATCTTTTATTTAAAACTTTTATGCCATTTAATAAGTGTACAATTGCCTAAAATCTTAAATTCTGAACTTTTCATAGACTACTGCCAAGAAAAGCTATAAATATTTTTTTCTCTCTCCACAGCCTCACATTTATACTAAATTATAAAGCAAGTTATTTTGACAGTATAAGTGTTCACCTTTAACTTTTTACAAATTTCTTTTAAGCGGATTTTGGTAAAATGGCACATACAAAAGGTATGTTTAAAAAAGCTTTAAAATGCATATTTTATGGGAAGTTTAGAAACATTTTAAAGGTCAAGAGAAGCCAACGTTCAAGTATTTCGCTGTCTGCATTTTAGGTTTTTCTAAACTTCTTTAGACATACATGCTTGAACCCGAAATAGTCTGAAATATTCCTTTGAGTGTGCTTCTACAAGTTAAAAATACACGGTTGTTATCTATTAGAAGATCAATGATTTGCATTGCTGAAACATACTTACATTGTGCTAAATTATGAGTAGTCACTTTTAATGAAGTTGCTTAAAAAATGTCAAAACTAGATATCCCTTCAAAAAGCTTTTAAATTATAAACACATAAAATCATTTGAAAAATTTCAAAGCAATATTTAATATATATATTAAAGGAAATTAAAGATTTTAAAAGAAATATAAAATAGTTTTTATATTGACATTTACAATAATATTTATACTAATATAAAATAGGTTAAAAATTTAATTGATGAATGTTTATGGAACATATTTACCTATATTTATTATTTACCCATATTTACCGTATCCCATTCTCAGTGTTCATGACTAAAATATAACTGAAAGTTCATAGTTCTAATTTACTCAAAAGAAGATTGGAAATAGCATAACTGAAGTCATAACCTTTTGACGAGTTTCAAGATGCGTATTCTATAACTATTCCTATGTAACAGTTATTTAGACTTATGAGTAAACTGAAGAAGAAATTGATTTTACTTATTACCCATAATCAAATATGTAATTTCAGCTCTGAAGACATTAAGAGAATTAGTGTTGTAAATATTTCGAATGAAATGAATGTGAAGTATAGCTTAAGAAGCTTTCAAGTGAGGTGCCTTTCCAAAGCTCTATATTGCTTTCTAAAAAGTATGTTTTACATATTATGTACTAAGTTTAATGTATTGACTTTATTTTAATTCTAGCTGTAGTAACTTGAATATTATTTACTTAAAAACCATTCTGTATAGAAAAAATTCGAATTCATAGTAAAGAGAAAAATTTTTCATTTACAGATATCTTCATCAAGGGGAGGAAACTTCTCTTTGTGTGATAATGATCTATGAAAGTAGATTTTATTGCTAATATGGAATCACTTGAAGGATACTGAAATCCGGAGACAATTTTAAGCACTACAGCCGCCCTTACAGACCACGAAAATATTTGGCTGACTCGAGCTACAAACCCACAACCCCCGGTTAAGAGTTCGAGATCTTTCCTGACTGGGATACCGCAGTTATTTCTACCTAAAACCTATAGATATCACTGTTAATGGCCGAACGATGGCCGATTGGTTAGGGGGCTGGCCTTCAGTACCGGAGTTCGTGGGTCCAAATCCCACTGTGGCATGGATGTTCGTAGACTTTCGGAATCGGCTTTAAGCTGTAGGTCCCGGTCTCATTAGCCCTCATGTTGCAAAAAGTAGACCTAGCACTCCAAACCAAACCACCGCCGTTAGTATTAGCGTAGAGAGGAATGTCAGATTACACGGAAATTTCTTTTTCTTTATGAATAACATCTACACGGCAGAAAATATAAAACATACAAGTTGGTAGGATATTTCAGTCTATGGGTGAATATATGAACCATAATAACTTACTGTGAGGTGTTATTTCAGAATATTAAATAATTCAAATGAACATAATGTGAATGAGTCAATTTTACTGAATAATATTACGGCTCTCAATCTTTATTAACAAATAAATGTCTATAAACGCTTCTTTCAATGTATTTTTACTATTAAAGACCCTGCATAAATAACTGGTATTCGTGTCTATTGGTAAGTTTAGATCAACCTAGCTTCATTGAAAAGTATATCCGATGGATAGAGTCAATATGAGATTGAATCAACAAGACGTAGCATTCAATATTAAGAAAAGAGACAATAAATCGTTGTGTTAAAAATTCCTTAACATTTCAAAATACATTTTTAAGAATATCTTTACTGATTGATATCTTCAAGGATGACAACATTTTCCGGTGGGAAATCCCGACCATATGACCTTATTGCCAAGTTAACCTACAAAGTGGCTTTAATATCAGTCATTGCCCTATCTTTAAAAGAAGTCTTTAACGCTTATCCTGTGAATTTACACATCAGCTCGAAGTAAACTTCCAGTTTATTTTTCTCTCACGCTAATGCATATACAGTGGTAATGTTTCCAAAAGAAAAAAAAATATCTGTTGAAAGAGTGTTTCTTCATTCAGTTAATTCTTTATTGCGTAAAAAGTCTGAACTTAAATTTAAAGTCATTTTGTATACGTATTAAACTAAAAATCTTTGAAAGTACCAATTTTCGTAATACATCTGTATATTAACCCATTGTGTGCGGGTACATTTACCAGCGGAATTGTACCTGGAGCCGGCACTTTGTGCGTAAATTTAGTTATTCAGTTAAATCTTAATAGATAGAAAATTATTTAATTTTTTAATCAACTTTTCGCATTTTATATTGAAATATATAAACAAATATATATAAATAGAAATATATAAATAACAACCATAAGGTTTTGGTAAGCAAAAAATATATTTTTAGTGGATAAATCTATGATTGTATCGTGAATATGAAAAATCAAATAGAAATAGTAGTATATAGTTTTAATTTTTTCGAATTATGTTATATATAAACATTTTTGCATTATAAAAAAATGAAAAGAGCAATCATAAAACTAATAATGTAAAAACTAGTTTTTATTTGTCTAAATTTTTCCACAATCTATGTAGTAGACAAGAACATTCGGCTTCGTTTTTCTGTATATACCGTTATTTTTGTTCCCACAAACAAACCATGTTGTTACACTAACCCGTACTAGTACGTGACCCGCGCTCAAGTATCAATTGTCAGAAAACGTACTAGTACGTGTCCCGCCTACAATGTGTTAAGTAAAAAAAGATTTATCAAATAGAAAGTATAATAATTTTGTTAGTTAGGTATGTTGTTTATTAACATATAATTTTCATTTAATTCCAGTAAGATAAATAATCTGTAAAACACATACAAACTATATTGTTTTTTCATTCTGGAGTTACTATGTCGGAATGAAATTTTCTCATCCCAAGTGACTATTGCATTGTTAGTCACTAAAGATGGTTCATAGACATTTTTAATGCACTGTGAGCTTATATTCTCAGGGTATAATTTACTTATACTTCATTAGATAATGTTAAATTAACTCCATCGAGATATGAAAAGGAAATAAATAACATGTTATAACACACAAGAAGCAACAACGGAAAACATATTCTCATTTCCGAGGTAACCATGCTGCATTCAAGTAGACTCGTTCCTGATTACTAACGGATAAAAACATTATAAATTTACAAAGTTGAATGGGGTTTAACTGAAACGTAATCACTTTTCTGCACTGAGAAAAGTTTTCATTTTATCAGAGAATGATTGTGTCGATACATATGAAATTTATACTAGACACACACACACAAAAGAAAGAAAGAAATTTATGTGACCAGTAATGTCAACATACTTATTTTTTCTTTAGTTAATTATTGGTGATATTCTCATTTCAGAGGTAACCATGCTGCATTCAAGCAGTCTTGTTCCTGATTACTAATGGATACAAATATAAATTTACAAAGTTGAATGGGGTTTAACTGAAATGTAATCACTTTTCTGCACTGAGAAGAGTTTTCATTTTATCAGAGAATGAATGTGTAGATACATATGAAATTTATACTAGACACACACACACAAAAGAAAGAAAGAAATTTATGTGACCAGTAATGTCAACATACTTATTTTTTCTTTAGTTAATTATTGGTGATATTCTCATTTCAGAGGTAACCATGCTGCATTCAAGCAGTCTTGTTCCTGATTAATAATGGATACAAATATAAATTTACAAAGTTGAATGGGGTTTAACTGAAACGCAATCACTTTTCTGCACTGAGAAGAGTTTTCATTTTTTTCAGAGAATGATTGTGTAGTTACATATGAAATTTATATTAGACACACACACACAAAAGAAAGAAATTTATGTGACCAGTAATGTCATGCTTATTTTTTTAGTTAATTATTGGTGATTACAGCTGAGCGAATTCTGTCAAACGCAGTCATGAAATTTGATGAATTCGAATAACATAAAATGAGCGATTGCAAATTTGAAACGTTAAAAATGTAAAATAGCAGTAATGAAATAAGACATTTTACCGCTTTATGTAAGTGATTCAAGAAATATACATTCTTAAATTGAAAAGTTTAAATAAAGATTTAAATAAAAAAGTTAATGATAAGTTAAAAAGGAACGAATAAATACAAAAATTTACAGGCAAAATGTTCTAATTAAAATATTCGTATCAAATATAAAAGAACTGACATTTTCAAATGTAATTAACTTACGTTTAAATGTTAAAAATGTCATCTCAGGAGGTTTAAAATATAGTAAATTTTTTTTGTTGTTGAAAAATGTAGTTTGAAGAGGAAAAAACAGTTACTTAAAATAGAATTGAAAGTATAAAAAATTATTATTAGAAGCAGTATTTTTCTTGTTGAAATGAAAATATATGAAATACAAAACATAACTGTATTCATAGAATAGAATAAAATTTTATTTCAGCAGTATTGTTACAGGAAATAAATTTAGCAATAATCAATTAGTATATTGATTATTTTAATAGATTAATATATTGATTTTTTTAATAAATTATTATATTGTTTATATAAACAGCCAAGACTGGGAATCAGTATTATATATCAGTTGGAAAATCAGTATTATTTGTTTGAAACTTCACCAATAGCACTTTATTTCAGTTTTTAACATATATTTGAATTGAAAATACTTTCCCCCTCATGATCTGCTCATTTTGTTTGCATTTCGAAGATTGTTAAAAATGTTAAATATTAATATTAAATAGAATTATCGTTTGATTGAAAGGCAAATGCCAATTATGCATTCCATTGGTTTATAATTTACCAAGTATTATTTGTTTCATATATAAGTCATTTTGTTATTAATATTGAGTGGTCAAAATACAGTCTGTATCGGTTATATGGTCAGCTCAGAGGTCCAGAAAAATCAGACCATATAAGCTGGGTGACCATATATGCGGAACAATACAACCCTATTGAATTCAGGCAGGATTATATTTACCTAATAATAAACAAATAATTATACTTTTAAGAACAGTTTAAAAATTAATTCAAGAAGTAAAAACTACATTAAAAATATGCAATATTTTTTTTGGGGGAAGGGGGAATTTATTAGTTTACCTTACTAATCAAAATACAGCACACGTATATACATACATTCATGTTCAATGTATTTATAAGCAATCAGGTATATAAGTTTGCTTCCTCTTGTTGGTTGTTAACACAACTTAACACCTGAGGTCATAAATGAGAGAGATAACTTCAACCAATAAGCAGGCAGATGTCCACTTGTTATCAGGGGGGGGGGCGAGAACTGAGAGAGGTGGAAAACTCCGAAGATGAGTCTACACAAGAGAGAAAGGGGCAAGAAAGGGCGGAAAATAAAGGCTTGATTTCAGATCTTCTCCAATTTCGCACTGACTTCTTAAAAAAACACGAAAAGGAAAAAAAAAACGAAACTTGTTGAAAACATGAAATTGACCATATAACCGGTAACAAGAAAAAGAAAATGACTGTATAAGCGGTGCTCTTCAACACATGTTCCCTATTAAGTTAGACAGGACTTTAGAAAAGTGACCATATAAGAGGGGTGCCCTTATAAACAGGCGACTCATGATAGCCGGTACTGATTGTAATATATTGCTTGGGTCAACGTTGCAGGAATTGTTGATTTAAAAACTAGCAAAGAGAATCCTCTTCAGGTATTTATTCTCCACTCCAAAATAATCATACATTATTCAGTTTTAAACTGAAAATCAAAACTCAATTAGAACTTACTGTTAATTGTTTGCTACAAAGGCTGTAATCAGAATATAACTTAGAATTTAAAGTCATTTTCAAACTAGTATCTGTCCCATTGCCTTAAACACCCTAGTACTGAAAACCCCTATCTACCTCTACGGACGTTTAAAATTTACGGAAATGTAGAAGAGGCGAAACTAATAAGCCTAACATTATCACTAGACGAGAAATAATTCCCAAGAGTGGTAAATCCTAATGTATAAATAATTTCTAAAGTTAAATGTAGCATTAAAAAATCCTTACGGTTTTGTCCAAAATAAAATCTAAACATTCCAGTTTAAAATATTAAATTATATTTTATCCCATTTTTAAACACACCTTCAAGGAAAAAGACATGGTTCAGTATATTTATATTGTGTTTTATTTTCGTTTTTCTTTTAAAATTAGTAACACCTCCCACTAACTATCAACATTTTATTAAAACCTATTATTTTGCATTTTAATCTAATCTACACTTTTCGTTGGACTTTCATCGAATTCGAATTATCGCCCTATATATCATGTCAGCCACATGCTACAAAACTCAATGACAAACTAAAACGAAAACAATAGCAGTTTTATTTCATTTGTTCACTCTTAAAAATGAGTTCCACGCTTTGGAAGACTGTTAAAACGATAAATAGGTCGATTCTAGAAAAATGTTAAAAACAAAAGTCTTTTGCAACTCTAATCATAAGGATATATGTAGGACGAGAAGTGTAAAAATTCTTCCCTTTAAACTTCCCTTTTTGCGGTTTTTTTTCTAGCATTTGTTATCTCCTTTGGTACTGCCAGAAACTGGACGAAAAAAGCAGCAAACTTTAATATTCTTTCTAACAACAGTACAAAAAAACTAAACATGTTTGACACAATGTGACAGAGCAAGCAAGAAAATTTCAAAACTAATCTATCGAACTGGAAACAAATTTAATTCCTTAGGGATAACCATGCATTTCTTTACTTTTCTGTTTATGTAATGTACCCACATGTGGAAGTTTTCTGTGAATGCATGCATATAAAGTGAAACTTAATGATAAACTTTTAAAAATAAAAATCTCAATTTTTTTTTCACAAACATTCTTTTTCTGTTATAAATGAAAACTTTCTGAATTTTAATTAAATACAAAACAACTCAAATTTTATTAACTCTGACATTACTTCCAAACTTCATTTAGCGATAAGGACTTTCTTTTAACGCAGAGATAAATTTTTCTCAGTAAAATTTTGAATTGTAGTTTTTAAAGGAGTAAACGTATATGTCAATGTTTCGGAATTATTTGACGCCTAGCTATTTATTTGAGAATTTCTTTTTAGTTTTAAACGGGAAAGGATGCTTTTTTTCTTTAAATTTATAAATGGTTTGTCGAGTTACATTCAATATACAGGTATCTTAAATACTCAAATAAGTTAAACGCACCATATTTCAATTCAAGCAAATTTTACATGCATTGCATTATATGCATATAGTCTTCTATTATATATATACATACACACACATACACACACACATATATACATATATATATATATATATATATATATATATATATATATATATATATATATATATATATATATATATATATATATATATATATATATATATATATATATATATATATATATATATATATATATATATCGTGATCCAGTGTTAGGGCGAATGAAAAACAGTCTTTCTTGATAATAATAAGCTTATTAAATCATAGTTCTATTTGAAAGCAATTTGCGCCATTTTTATTTTTTCTTCGAAGACAAGCGTAAAGCGTGTTCATAGTTCCATATCCACGTGTCAACTGATCTTATATGTTTGCAAACTCATCAAATCCTTCCAAAATGCTTCCGTCTGACCGGATTATCTTAACAGCTTACGCGAGCTTGGGTCTTTTTCACTTATTTGACTATTATAAAAGAGTTAAAATCGCTTATAACTCACGTAATGTCTAATTACCCCTTTTTTAGACCTGACATATATATATTTATATATGTATATATATACAAATATTATATAATATATACATATATATACTATACTATATACACACACATAGCCATATTTATTTGTCTGTATATGTGTGTAACTTGTAGAATATTATCAGTATATAATGATCAAAATATACCACAGATTTACCCCAACTATTTTGCTGAGACATTCTTCCGAAAAGTATATAGAAATAAAAAATTAGTAAATTCGTAAAATAAGGTTTATCTCACATGAACACCGATAAGAAACATAATGCTTTTAATTTAAAAATAATCATACTTAAAGCTGCCAAATTCCACATTAACAGTATTTAACGGTACTTAACGCAAAGGTGAAAACAAATATAACAAAACGTTGTAAGACAGAGTTAATAATGGATATAATAACTTCATGTAAGCTCACTAGCACTGCAATAATTTTTCATGTCCTTAAGGGGACCCATTAATGATTTAAAGCTGTTTTGAGTGCTTACACTTGAAATTGGTCTTTGTAGTGATACGACTAATTACCTTTCCATGCTTTTTGAGGTTCATGTAGAGGAATAAAGGGTTGGCGTATTCCTCAGTTATCTTTACTTTCAAGGGAATTTTAGCATTGCGATATCGTGTACTTTTGACAACGAGTAAGAATTGAGATCCTATTACTCCTGAAAACAGGTGAACAGATGGTTCAAGAACATCGTCTCTGTGCTTTCGTGCAGTAACAGATTCTTTGTTATAATGGTATAACGGTTTTGTAAGCTGTTAACGTGAATCTTATATCATCCTCTTTATTAATTCCTCTGTAAAGATCATTTTCACATATAGGAGGTAAAATCTGTTGTTACTGGGTTCTATCTATTGTTTCACGATCAGAACTAGTCTGTAAACAGAATATGAAGCTACTAAATGTTACTTGTCTTCACTAATGTCTTCATTATGTGTTTAAATTTACTGTAATCGTGTATAATTAAACACACATATGTTCTAGCAGCAACTTTAGGACTTGTGGTATGTGGACCAGACTTACCGTATCTGATTTATACATTTTTTCACATTTTATCAATGAAACCTTATCTGTAAATTTTTCTCGTACTACTATAGCTTTATGGCAAATTGCTGTCAATGTGAGTTGCCAATTTTCATGGAAAGATGGGACTTTTGGATAACTTACCAACTGTATTCAGTTTATAACAGTGTGTATAATCTCATATTGCTCTGTAAAATATAGGAAAATATATAACTCTGGGAATGCTCTTCATTTTCTGATTTCTGAATACCAAGCCTTCTTTTCAAAATTATGTTAAATGTATGTCATTGTTCTAGGATTCTTCTTTTATATACGGTGACGAGATTCTCCATTCTAAAACTGGTAACGAATTTATCCCATATACATTTTCCGCATTGCTACAAAATTATAAATTCTGTGGTATACGCTAAAATTTACCAAAGCAAAATGTTTTTACAAGCACAATGATGTGAAAAATATTGGGGTAAATGCTAAAAATAAATTTTTAATTTAATAAGAAAAACTAGTTTAGATCTAGCTTCCTTAATTATTTTAGTATCAATAGAAATACAAACTAATGCCATATTATAGTCTCTTGTTACCATCGTTGTAAATTATAGAAAATAAAATCACAATTTAGTGACTTACCTGTAATCTTTATAAGGAGATAAAATTTATATAATGGACTAAAGTTACACTTAAATATCTACATAATAAAAAGATGTTACCTTTCCATGTATTCCAAGCCAAGAATATCTCACGCTGAATTAAAAACTTTATGTTCTTGATATTATGCGTGAATCCTCCAAACAGTATTATGTAAACTTAATTTTTATACACAACTTTATCTTTTATTAAATTAAATAACTTTGTTATTTAAATGCATTAAATATGAACGTATGCAAAATTATTCATCGCATAATTTAGCTAAAACAAAATATACACTCTCACTTTCTTTATTAGTGCGTTTAAATTAGGCATTTATGAAAAGATTAAAATGCGATAAGAAGTAAAATTTGAAATAATCTGGTGTTTACCTATTAAGTATATCTTAAGCTTTAACAATTATATATATATAAATGTAATTGTTAATGCTCTCTCAGATTTCCTTAAACATATTTTACGTAAAAGTTACTAAAGAAAGTATTTAGAATCTCCTATATATTACATAAATATATCAGTAAAGAAAAAGAGAATAAGCTTACCTTGGTCGTCAATCGAAAATATACCAAGTCCATCCCCATCTCTAATGGAATAGGTTATTGCAGAATCGATTCCAGTAGGATCAGCATCGACTGCTGTAACCTGCATAACAAAAGTTCCTTCGGGTTTGTTTTCTCGCACCGATCCAGAAGCTACAATGTCTGGAAACTTTGGGGGATGAAGATTTTCATTTACATCTTCCACTTCCACTAATAAATAAGCAACAGATGATAAAGGTGGATCACCTTGATCTCGAGCAACGATTGTAACGTTGTATAACTGTTTCTGTTCAAAGTCTAGTGAACGAGCCAGCCGAACCACACCAGTCTGTGGATCAACTGTAAAAGTTCCACCGTCCAACATTTCATAGGCAACACGACCTCCATCACCTGTATCTGGATCACGAGCAGACATGACCATGACCACAGTACCAATGGGTAGGTCTTCACGGACTTTCACCCAGAACTGTGACAACCCAAACATTGGTGGATTGTCGTTGACATCTTCTAAACGAATATATACAACGGTAGAAGACATGAGAGGTTTTTCTATAGAGGCGTCTCTTGCCCAGATACGCAACGCATAGTTCTCATTTACTTCTCTGTCTAGAGGTCCGACAACAGTCAGTAGCCCCGTATTTTTCTCAACATGAAAACGGTCCCAAGCGGGTCCTTCAAGATTAAATGACAACCTTCCGTTTTCCCCTTCATCGATATCAGTTGCTCTCAGACGAATGACGCTGGTTCCATTTTTAACATTTTCTGGTATCACAAAATGATAGGAAGATTTTTCAAATGTTGGATAATTGTCATTGACATCTCTCACATTTACTATAATTTGGGTAGAAGTTGATTTCTGAGGTTTGCCCAGATCAAAAGCAGTAACGTTGAGAACATATTTAGATGTTCTTTCCCGATCTAATTCCGCATCAACAAGAAGTCGACCAGTATATAAATCTAACTTGAAGCTGTCATCTCCTTCATTGTTATAATTGATTACGTACACCAGTAACCCTGAATAGCCATGATCCCTATCTCTTGCCCTTACAGCTATAACCTGAAAGGATACAAAACGTAATTAGGTAAATGCAAATATTTAGCATAAACATAATAAAACATAAGTATTCCTAAGAAATCAATATTTCAGTCCTTATCTTTTTTGTCTTGAACAATGCTGTTTTTGCATTTGATAAAATGCCAAATTCTTTTTAAGTTATTTATAAGATATGTGTTAAAGGAAACATTTTTATCGAAAATTATTTTTTGTTTAACAGTGTGAGAGGTGATAAAGAAAAATCGAAATGTGTAGTTGCATTATATATATGTATATAATTCAACGATAACATTTAAGTAGCTAAAATAAAAGCTTATACCTATTTTTAGGGGATTTATTTGAATTTTATTTGTTATGAAGAAAATAAGGAGCCAGTTGTAAATTAACGGAGACCATTTTGATGTTTTATCCGTTTAGATATAGATAATTTTAAACGTATATTTAACACTTTTAAGAATATCTATAATAAATTCATAGATTAGTTCTTAATCTTAATAGATTTATAGCTTAAACTTATAGAGTATTAAATGTGAAATATCAAGCTAACGTAACAAAGTTTCTATGTAATGCTTACTTCAGAGCCAACAGGTGCAGATTCATTAATCCATACTTCAGATGGAATTGTAGATAAAAATTCTGGAGAATGTCTATTATCTCCATATCTTGCCGGAGAAGCTTCGTCTTTTCCTTCGTTATTTTTATTTCGGCTGTTCCCTAAACTCAAAAGCTGCATATAACGATCTGTCACATCCAGTTTTTTGCAGTCAATTGCGATTCCGCCTTTATTTCGTCCAGTGATTTGAGAGACCACTTTTAAACTAACAGTCATGACATCAGCAAAATGTTGACTATCAGTCGCTGAAACGTTGAGTAACCAGTCCCTCTTTGTCTGTTTGGTTAAATCACAAGTAACTCGCAAAACACCTATGCACGAGAGAAAAAACAAAACAATTATTACATTGAATTTTGCCATTAAAAAATTATTAATTTTGTAAATATCCAATATTAAAAAATAACATATACTAAACATTCGAAGTTTAAGTACTCACTGTGCTGTTTTATAATGAACTCATAAGAAATCAGTGGTGTTGAAACAGGTGAAAACAAGAAAATTACAAAAATGTGTCAAATAATAGAAAGCAATTAAATACAATATTGTTTAAATTCACCTCAGATAAAAATTGTTTGATATTAAACAGTATTTTTATTATTGATATATTTTTCCTTATTTGAAATTGTATTTCAAGTTTCCATGATATGATTAATACCTTAAAAAGAAGCTAATACCGAAAAACCAACTAAAAGAAGTTATTAAATTATCATTTTAGCTTATCATAGTTGTAAAATATATTAGGGGTATAGACTGGTACACTAAATGAATTATAATAGAAAAATTAATTATAGTAGAAACACAACCTCTTTAAGATACAATAGTAAAAAAAATAATATTATATAGCATAAAGACACGAAAATAGAATTCCTCAAAAAGAAACACCATTTGAAACGAAGGTGAATGCAATTTTGTCTATTAACACCTTCCGGTAAAATGACGAGTCTAGCTCATCATTAGTTTTTCATTCCATACCGCACAATGACGAGCTACACTCGTCATGCGATTAAAGTTACTGTTAAATATGGTAATTAATTTAGTTTAAAATTTCTAGTGTACTGAATTTGGCAACACTTTTATCACTTGTGAAAATCACAAGTCACTATTGCATATTGTTTACTTAGAATTTCTTGGTACAAGTCATTGCCAAATTAATGAGTCAGAATAAAAGAAAACCTACTAAGAAATGCCGTGTGTGTTACAAAAATCAAATTAAAAGTGAGACTACTTGGCGGTGTAAACAAGTAAGAATTCCTTTGCACTTTGTTTTGAAAAGTACCACTAGCTTGAAGACTATTATCTGTATACCTTATTAATGTTTTGCTTTGATATTTTCTTAATTTTACTGTTTCTGATATTATTTAACACTATGTAAAAAGTGGATTTTAATTAAGTATATGTAATAATTGTAAAATGAAACAGGTTTTTTAAATAAAAATTAAATGGTTATTTCATGCACAGTTTTTCATTATTAAATCATACCGGAAGGGGTTAAATTATATACATCAGATTTACTCTTGGAAACCCAAATGGAAATTTTGTCAAACTTGTCGACGTCTTAATAAGTTAATACATATCAAAGGTTACATTTATTATTTTTAGATAAATCAACTATTGCTTTCTTCTTCATTTTCCGATGTCACCTATGGACTCTTTTAGTGGAGCCCTTTTGTCTCTGAAGAGGATCGCAGGGTAGGGCAGTTAAATACCGCCATTTTGAATAACACGAGTTTATTTTACAATGCACATCAGACTAATAAAGCACCTAATATAGTGTAAGAGCATAACTATTTTGAATCTGAAATAGCCAGATATAATAAGTGCTTTAACATCAATCTTCAATATATTTCACATTTTTATGAAAATTTGCGAATTTTACACTCTATTCTTAAATTATGATCATTTCCAAAGACTCAGATTACTCGATATATTGATTAAATCTGCTCTCAAGATATATCATTAGCTATATAATTGGATCTAAATCCTTTTTAAGTGAATTTTTATTCAAATAAAGCAGAACTCGAAAAGCTCTTGACTACATAAATATGAAAATTTCTTTTGCTTCTTCGTTTGTTTGTGTTGAGTACATTTAATAATTTTATTAATTAGAATTTTTTGAACTGTCTAAAATCGAGAACATTTAAAAATCTTCAAGAGAAAGCAGTATTGATTTGCAATACACAATGCACAGCAATATGTATTTTTTTAACTAAAGATTGTTAATTAAATAAAGAAAAGAAATAAAAATAATTAGGCTAACATTAGTAAGAAAGCGACAGAAATCTCTTTTACAATAAATATTTTAATTGTAAAGAAACCTTATAAAATTGTCGAAACATTATATTTTTAATATTCATAAACTAAAATTGTACTACAATGCTTATATAAAATTTTGTCATATGACATATTACTAATAAGTAAAAAAGTACATTAAATTCACCCAACTAAAATCTGCTTCAACAAATTAATTAGTCTGAAGAAACTGAGCTAACTCTCTAAATTGATTACATGACTAAATTTCC
The DNA here is from genome assembly GCA_032207245.1 of Pardosa pseudoannulata. Lineage (NCBI taxonomy): Eukaryota > Metazoa > Arthropoda > Arachnida > Araneae > Lycosidae > Pardosa > Pardosa pseudoannulata. The sequence goes on from CM063502.1 coordinate 95,251,122, forward strand.
TGATAGTATATACTTCCAACGAAAACATTGCTAAGCTATTTTATATCGTCTTAGTTAATATAAAAATGAATTGAAAATTCCCTTATACCTCATGTTAGTGTAAACAAAAGGGGGAAATGTGGGGTTTGTAACCCCTATAAGGATTGCTGTGTTAATTTTGAGATAATCAACTGAAGTGAAAGACCCACCTCCCCGATGGAAAATTTCTCACCATGTCTCTAATACCTAAATATATTTCATGTCGTTAAGAAAACATTGTAAAAATAATATAGGATTTAGTCAATTAGATTTTAAACTATAGGATTCAACTAATTTTTCATTTAAATTACAATATTTATCCAACCATCATCTCAAACTATTAGATTAAGCAGTTAAGCTAATAAAGTTGATGAAGAAATTTGAAAAGGCAATTCTTTCTTTATATGATGAGAATTATTTCAGCCAGATAGGAAAAAGTAAAAAAAATACATCTATCTCGCAAATATTTCTCTATGGTAGACATCTATTTAGATTCATGTTTCAATTTTCACAGAGGATTTTTCTGTTGGTTAAAATTCAAAATTTCTCGTGCTCATTTATTCGGTTAATTTACAATATCATTCTTCAAATTTATAAATTTTGGTTTGCATTGAATTTAGCATTAAACTATTTTACACTTTCGGTGTCTTGTAAAGCTCCTAATTCGGCAAATTCTATCAACTCATAACAAAAAATGTATTCCAATATGATTTCTTTCAAGTTTATTCATCTAAATATTCAGCTCTACGTATGGCGTTTGCACAGTTAATATGCTTAGTTTGCCCTAACATAGCAAAACAACAGACCGTAGCACTCTCAACTAACCTACCAACTAACCAACATGTATAGAGTTCTATTTTATCGCTAATTGAGTTTATTGAACATTCATAGCCAGAGCTCTCCTCTAGCGAATTTCCTGCATGAGTTTTGCATTTTTCTTTTGGATATTTGCTTTTACACATGTTTTGGTTTGGTTTGGAGCGATACGGGCTACTTTTTGCAACAAGAGGGCTAATGAGACCGGAACCTACTGCTTAAAGCCCATTCTGAACGGCTACGAACATCCATGCTGCAGTGGGATTCAAATCCACTAACTCCGGTTCTGAAAGCCAGCATCCTAAACATTCAGCCATCGTTCAGCCTACTCATTTTTTGGAATGATTTAGTGATCAAATAAAAAATGAATCTATGAAAACTAAATAGTCAGTTGAAAACTATAGATTTAAGACGTTTTAGATTATTGTGCGAAAAATGCAAATATTCCAAATGTAATAAATATTATTAATACTATTCTTCTATATTTATAATTTTATAAATTTTTATTTTTAAAGCCGATGTTGGTATTTCCCACAATATCTTTGTTTCTACAACTCAAGTGGGGTCTGGTTACTAATTTGCAAGGCAGTTCTTCTAACACCTATAAACATATTTCCTTCATAATATTTTTTTCTACGCATTTAAAAAAAATCACAGCTAAACGTATTATGCCTTGATTAAATGTTAAGTAATATTAAGTTTATAAATTAGCTTTACCAAAAAAGGAACTATATAATTCACATGATCTCACAGGAATCATTAACAAAAGAACTAGCTGGGCCAAGCCCGTTAGTTCTGATGTTACTGGTAATGGTATTTGCATTAGACTAGTGAAATTGAAGTGGCATGACATGAACTATATAATTAAATATATGTAATATGGGCGAGACTCATTCCAAAGCATAACACATTTTATTTCTGGTAAGATATATGAAACCATACAACAGGCAAGCACTTTTACAACATCGTGCACATAGACAATGTGATCCCGCACATACACTTTTCAAGTAGGGATAATCCCGTAGACTACGAATAATCCCTAAGCACAATAGATCACGTGATAAAAAATACCCATGTTTAAAGAGAACGAGCTAACTGTTGGCTAAAGTAGTACAGACAGAGGCTGAATTAAGTCTATAGCGTGTCTGGAGGGAAAAATCAGAATTACCGCGCAAACCCCGAACGTACTTTATGAACAAAAGTTAAATTAATATTAAAATACGTAAATAAGGGATTTTAATATTACATATATCCCAGCATTAAATACCTTTGTCCTCGTTGAGGCCGAAACAAGGATCATCGTCAGCAGGCACCATGAGATAACGCACTGTACTACCAGCATCGAAATCCAAAGCTGATAATGTTATAATAGGTGTGTCTAAGGGAACAGTGTCTAGCACTTGTCCAACACAATCGACCCTTTCGAACAATGGTCTATGGTCATTTATATCTTTCAGCTGGACATGAACTGCCATTTCTGCTTGTCTTCTATAGGGAGAACCCCAGTCAGAAGCTCTCACTCTTAAAGTGTATTCTCTCCTCATGGTTTCATAATCTAATATCTCAGTTGTAGTAATCTGCAAAGAAAAAATGTTAATTAGTTTAATAAAGTAAGTATAATTTGTAACGGATAAAATGTTTTACTACTATTATATACGGGACGTAAAAGAAAAATTTAAGATCAATCAGAAAATGTCACACTTGATAAATAATCGTTATAAAGAAGCACAAAAAATTACAGAAAAATAAATTATTTATTGAATTAATAACAATTAATCATCTTAAAAGCATTGATAATTCTTGTCTACTATGTAATATTTTTATATATGGAATGGAACAATTAGTATCTCCAGAAAACATAAGTATTTAACATTTATACGTATAGAACTCATTAGAATAGAAAAGAAATGATAACTTAGTATATCTCCATTACTTACATACAATTTGAATACGTATAACTAAGACCTGGGGATGAGCCCAGGCAATTAGCGGGGGAAGGGAAATTTAGATGACCGTTATTATTAGTTTATGTATCCAATCATAAATAAAATAATTCAATCCACTTAAACAGTACAAAAGTTAAGCTATCTTACAAAACAGCAGATTATTTCTCCCCAATTAATATTACTTTATGTCAGAGAGAGAATTATAAATACGTAAAACCTAGGCAGAAGATACAACTTTTTTACATTATGCTTTATAGAGATAAATCATTAAAATGAAAACTTTAATCCAAAAAGACGCAATTATAGAAAACCCTTAGAAATAAAATATTTTTAATGAAGAGATATTAATTAAGTGTGGAGAAATTAATGTAATAACTTAATAACATTCAATATATTTTTGAGAACTAAAAGCAGTTTGCGACCCATATTTACATATAGAAATAAAAAATCATTTCTTATAATCTGAAGAAATTTAGTTTAAAGCCCATCATTCGGAATCAATAATCACTTGATTCCGTATTAAGTAAAAGATGATATTTATAAAACACTTAATGAAAATCCCGTGTCAATTTATAGCAACTCAATTACATGATGGAGATTGCTAATTCAATTATACGATGAAACTGCCCCAATAAATCAAGTATCAATATATCATTATCTAATATATTTTATTAAACAATCCATCTACTTAAAAATAAGTTATCAGACAACGATTTTTCAATACATCATTTTGTTGAAGAGCACAATCTATCATTAACAGATTAAGGAATTGATTTAAGTATATAACAAAATCTATTGCTTTAGAATTTACCCACCTATAAGAAAGAAGTAATTGATATTTTGGGGGAAATGGCAGTATTATTTATAGCAATAAGTTGAGAGAAAATTTCTTTATAAAGACCTCTATACGATTATACACGGTGATAATTAGGCTGTGACATTTTCCAGATACTAAACGGCTATTAAATTCATTGGAATAGAGAAAAGTTTTGAGGGCCTCTTTTTGTAAAATAAAGAAGCATGTATTCGTTTTGTACGGATGTAATGGAGTGATTTAATGAAAATTAAAAGTTTTTTATTAAGGTAATAAATGAAAAACTAACCTCTCCTGTAAAGTGGTCGATATTGAAAGGAATAGGGTGTAAATTGGCCAAACTGTAAGTCACATATCCGTTGTCTCCAGCATCAGCATCTGTTGCATGTACAGTGCAGACAACGCTCCCTTGTGACCGGTTCTCGTCAAAAGTTACTACAATTGAGGATGCATTGAAAACAGGATCATTGTCATTATTATCCAGCACTCTGATGTTGACAATTGCAGTTCCTTTCCGAACGTGGCTTCCTCCTCGACGCCCGCTGTCAACAGCACTGACGGTCAAAGAGTAGTAAGCTCTCCTTTCCCTGTCCAGTATTTTGGCAGTCCGCAGTACACCAGTTCGCTGCTCAACAGCAAACATACCTTCATCATTACCGATTTCGATTGTGTACAATAGAGGATTCTTGCCCTTGTCTACTGTGGCGACTAGTCGCACTAATGGATAACCGATTGGTGCAACTTCTTCAACTTCCACATCGTAGTCAGACTGAGTAAACTTAGGTACTGGATGAGAAGCTTCGGATACTTTCAGATGAATCTAAATTAAGTTAAGGAAACATGAGTAAATTTGCTACTGATCTTAAAACATTGAAAATTAAAATATAAATGGTCAAAAATCAAAATAATGAAATAGTTATATTTATCGAGGACTGATATTATGGCAAAGGAAATAGGTTAACTTCAGTACAGCATATGATCGCATAATCTACATGAAACCAACCATAAATATCTATAATACTTATTTAAATCAGTACTCCTTTAGAAACACAATATGCAATGTTAAAAATGAAAAAAGATATATTAAATATACTACATAAATTCCTTTTTTAAAAGAGCTTTAATAAATCTTTTTGAACAAAATATTTAGGTTTTATATACATGAAAAATTTATTTCGATTTCTTAACGATCTCTTCCGTATTTGTTTTAAAATTTTACTTTTACTTCAAGGTATCAGTCTTAGAATAGGAGAATGTATTATACTGGTCATTCTATAGATTTAGGTCTTAGAATCTGGCAAAATATGTATAAGATAATTGTAAGCTGAAGAATGTAATCTTTGTTTGTTATAACTTACACAAATACTTAAAATAAAAGAAAGAAAACACTTACTGTCTTCGTTGTGGATTTTGGAGGAGTACCCTTATCAGTAGCTTGTAAAATCAAAGCATAGCTGCCAGCAGCCAAATCTCTGTTAGGATCTGCTACTCCAATCTCAAACTCATTTACTTTTTTACCAGGTGATACCCGGAAATATCCTTCCGAGTCTCCTTTTACAATTCCTAATCCATCAATTTCACCGTGTATGCCTTTATCAGCATCTATTACTCGAACAATAGCATATATGTCAGGATCGCTATGTTCTAAAATTGCAGGCAGCTGTCGGACCTGAATTTCTGGAGCATGAAGGTTCACCGGTGTGACTTTGATCACAACGTTCGCAGTACTAAGAAATGAAATGCTTCCAGCAACACGGAATTTTGGCCCACGATCTTCAGCAACTACTGTAAATTTGTGCATAGGTTGTTTCTGGTAATCGAGTGGTCTTGTGAGCGTAATAAATCCACGAGTGGGATGGACGGCGAACTGAAGCGACGGCTCTTTTAGGCTGTAGTAGATATCGCCGTTCACTCCAACATCAGGATCTGTGGCGGTAACTCTTAAGATATTTTTGTGAAGGGGATAGTCTTCAGGGACGGTAGTACGATAATCTAAATTATCAAAAAATGGATTGAGATCATTGGTATCCAGAATGCGAACATGGACAGTTGTGTGGGCTTTTAACTTGACAGATCCTCTGTACAATGATGTAACCTGCGCCCGTACTCCAAGAGCATAGTAATCTTGATATTCTCTATTAAGTACAGCCTGTTCTTCAGTTCTGGTCCTTAAAGAAAGGAAGCAAAAATCACCCACAAGGCGTGACTCTGCTTTGAACATTTTTGCTGGATCTCCAGACACAATTTTATACCGAACAAGAAGAGAAGGGTCGGATATGAAAATGCCCATCTTTTCAGTCGATGTCACATATGTCTTGCCCAGAGAGTTTTCAGGAACCGTAGCATTATACTCTAGCTGGGTAAAATCCAGAGTTTGTTCGCATCGCACTGGGACAAGTGGAAATAACAGCACCGAGATCAAGAGCACCACACTGAAAGGAAGGGTGGGTGAGGATTTACTCATGAAGGGGTCAAGCTGAAGGAACCCCATGCTGTGAACAGTTGGTCACCTCTGCATCAGAATCTGAAACACAACAAAAACCTCCAATAAATAAGAGAACAAAACTTTTAATACACAGCTATTTAATGCATAAAACATTTTGATTAACAACCAAATTACTAGGTCATTGACTTGAAAAATCAATGTTCGTAGGATCCAGTCACAATTCTGTCATGAATATATGTATCCCTTCGAAACAGACTGTAAGAAGTTTAACTCCTCCATTAAAACATGAGTTATAAAACACTTTCATTAACGCTTCTAAATACACTATACTATAACACAATCGAACACCGTATATTTCCTTTATATATTCATATTTTCAAATAATAAAAATCCTAATGTCAAATAGAGAACAAATAGAATTAAATCTAACAATTTCTTAAATTGAAAAAATAACTTTCTTTCCAAAAGTTTCATCAAAGTTGATAAAATTGCTTCTTTATAGTATGAAACAACTTGCTTTCAACTATCTTTTAGGCGATTTATTCCGTGAGTTTATGACCATAAAACACATCGAATATATTCTTTTTTACCCTCTAGAACTGATGTTTCATTTTCATCTTTCTCACCAACAGCATATTCTTCGATTCCTATCCACACAGGGATATAAAGCATCTCAGATATAACCAAATAATAAATAGGGACATTTGCACAGTTTCTAACGAAATAACAACCATGTCTTATGATATATAGCCATGTCATTGGCAGAAATAAATAACCAAATAAAGAAGCATAGATTACATATGTATGTATGTACAACGCTAGAAACTCGGTCATTCACATCCCCAAGAGAAAGCGGGCGGCGAATGTTCCAGAAGCATTTTCCAATATATCGGAATATTCTAAACTCTAGGATCCGCCCTTGACGGGGAGAAAACAACCTTTAGGGGTGCCTTCAGAATAAGATAATCAGAAATCTGAGAACACAAGCTGTAAGAAAAGTGAAAAGATATTGATAAAGGACTTGAATCGAAAAATATATATTCTTATTCACAGTTATCTTATAACATGATCAGTTCCCATCTTTATTTGAAGTTTTTTTTATCTCTAATATCCCGGAAAAAGCTGTTATATCTAACTTTTTTTATATTCAACTATAAAATATTGGATACGATTTAAAAAATATGACAACATATTTCTTTCTATGCACTGTTCTAATTAATGAAGTTTCGCAACTCTTTTTACTTATTTATATCATAAACTACTCATTTCGACAGCTAGATTATCCTTTAGTAATAAATTACTAATTCAATTTAATAAAATATTATATTACAAATTGCACATAATGTGAATGAAAGTTTAATAAAATATTATATTACATATTACACATATTGTTTAATTAAATATTATATGCATTTAACTGAATGAAAATATTTTATCACATAATAAAATATTTTCATTCAGTTAAATGTATTGAGAAAAATGGAAATATATTTATTACAAAAGGACAAAAACTTTAATTTACTGATAAACATACTTTTAAGGATTGTTTTTAAATTTTAAACCTATAATTGTAAATATATTTTCTCCTCTACTTGATCCAGTATCATCGAAAATATTTCTAGAATGAGTGTTTTGCTTTTGTGTATGTTTTGTTTATTAAATTATTTAAAAAGCTCGGAAAAATTAGAGAGGTATAAAAAAGTGCATTAGAAAAATATCAATATAAGTTTTTTTATTTCAAAGTTTATTTGTGGCTTATAAATTTTATTGTACTGTGTTAAATAGTTTTAATTAATTTCTCGATTTTATTACGAGTTTCTTAGGCGGTTGTCAAATGTTATATTCTCATACAGTCGAATGGAACCACATCTATGTACAAACTGACTCCCACATATGTTTACAAATTGATACAATGGTTTCAAATCCCTTCAATAAGGATATAATTGATAATAGACTTTACATCCCTGCAGTTATTTCAGTGTTA
>CM063502.1:95269145-95279145 GCA_032207245.1 Pardosa pseudoannulata
AGAAACTGAGTTATTTTGTATAACAACCGCAATAAACTGTTAGAAGAATGTTGATATATAATTGATAGGTTTCCAATTTATTGATTTATTTCTTTCAAGGGAACGCAAATTATAAATCTCGAGATTAAGTGCTTCGTTTCTAGCTGGAAAATGAGAAAATTTTATAACTCCTATAAAGAAACAAGACAATAAGTAGCGATAAATCACAATTTAATTTCAGCCAAACAGTCACTTTAGGGGTAAAACTAAGTCCTTTGTAAAATCATGATGTGTATTTTCATTGGAAAGACAATTTAAGGCAAACAAAAGAGATCATGAGATGATTACTCAAAAGAACTGTTTTAAATAACCTATTTAGAGAAAAGTGAGTTGTGGGTCAAACACCCAAGGTTTGTATTTGAAAGTACTATAGTCAACATTATGTTATACGAAAGCTATTGAGGCAAGGATCTTTAGCTATCAAAGCTTAGTACTTGAAGAATACATAAGATTTTCTGAAACTAAGACATAATTATCTTCATCCTGATGAAATAGCTTGTTTGTGTTTATTAAAAAGACGTTTGCTATAAAGATTTGCTTAATTTTAGTCCTTAATCATTTAAAGATTTATATATTTTAAGTATAACTTATTCATGTTACATTTTCCTTTGTGATTATTAACCGGTTATTAAAGAATTACCTACCTTATGTATAGCATTAAACATTTACTTTTCAAACTAAGTACAATACGGGAGTTTACAGCAAAATGAATTAGCAACCGATAAAATTAAAAGGAAAAACATAAAGCGTAAAATTTTATCAATGCATTCGCTTTTGTTACTAAATACAGAAAAAAATCCACAGCGCAATAACATAGCTTTAAGAAACTGAAAACAAACGCCATATATTTTACAGAAATGTCAAATTACGCATCCTCTTCAAGGAGGAAAAAAAATAGGAAACGTAAAAAACATGAGCAATTCGTCGGCGAAGAACACTGGTACCGGAACAAAAATTTGGAACTCATTAAAAATGATGAATTGATACAAGTGAGGACGCAAAAAGAATCCTTAAATGGATCTTATCGGAGAAAATAATACTTTAGTTTTGTTCAGGTTGTTAAACATTGCGAATATCGGGATAAAGAAATGAAACTCAGAGATGGAGTTGAGAAACGAAACACAAAATCGAGCTTCTTATTAAGGGTTGATAACTTGACTCTAGAAAACAAATTCCGCACGTTAGAATAACAATGATAACAAGCTTACCAATAACAAATTTGAAGAACACGCCTGGCTGATTTATGTATGCTAGATAAATGCAATGCTGCTTAAAATAAAGCTTCAGATACATTGGGCCACACAAGTGGAAGTTTCTTATTGAATTTGGCTTCTTCAATTTTATTAATATTATGCTTGAATACTATAAAAAATCCTTGATGGTTAAGGATTCCAAACTCGATTTAAACTGATTCAAGAAAATACTGAAATACTGTGAAGTAAGGCTATAAATAATTTATGTGAACGAAGAAATCCTTTTGCATATATATATATATATATATATATATATATATATATATATATATATATATATGTGTGTGTGTGTGTGTGTGTGTATATACATGCATATATATACATATATGTATAGATATATATATATATATATATATATATACACACATATATGTATCTATATATATATATATATATATATATATATATATATATATATATATATATATATATATATATATATATATACATATATGTATAGATATATATATATATATATATATATATACACACATATATGTATCTATATATGCAAATATATATCTATAAATTTACACAGACACACACACACACATATATACACGTATATTTGTATATATATGTATATATATGTATATATATATATATGTATATATATATATATATACATATATATACATATGCATGTATATATATGTATATATATACATATGTATGTATATATATGTATATATATAGACATATAATTATACATATATATACATACATATATATATCTAAAATGTTACATCATAAACAACTAAAATCTTAGAAACTAAATATTATTTTCTTAATTAGCAAAACAAATGCAATTAATGAAATATTAATTAATGATAATAAAAATAATAGAAATTTTACAAAAACATAAGATTTTGGTTTGTTACAATTTTATAACAATTTATAACATATATGCTTAAAATATCAAAGATTTAATTCCTGAGCAATTGTTTCAAACATACTAGAAAGTTCATGTATATTTTTGTATTTTAAAAATTATCAGCTAATCAGCTAATATTAGCTGCTTAATTTCAGCTAATAATTTTTCTGATTAAATCTCGATAATTTTAATAGAAATTAGTTATTATATTTGAAAAGATAAATTATAGAATAATACAACATTTAGTATTTATTAAAATTTATTTGTAATCCGGGTCTTATTAAATGATTTTCAAGTATGGCATATTTGTATAAGTTTAAGTGGTATGTAACTCTTTAAAGACCATTTCGAACAGCTACAAACATTGTTATCAAGATTAGGATAACAACCCACGGTATCCAGTATCGAAGAGCAGTGTCCTACCTATTTGAGCCTCGTCCTGAATACTGTACACTGGCAAATTAACAATTAAGTCACATTTCAGTTAATATTACATAATATTAATATAAATTACATAATATTAATAAATATTATTTGAATCAAAAGATTTATAATACATATTTAAAATCTTCCTTTAAATGGTCCAAAATTCCAATAATATCCCCACAACCTAACAAATAATTCAGTCACAAAAAGCTAAAAACCCCATCAATAAACGGAAACTCGAGTAAAGTCAAACAAACCATTATTCATGGTTTACTGCAAATGATTTGCTTCATTTGCGTAAGCATGAATGAAGTACATCATAATAGCTTCCTAACTTTTAAGAAATAATTATTAAATTGAACTTTCCTTCCAGCTAATGGACACTTCATTAGCTTTCATATTATGCACAACGTACGAAAGTTAGTAGTTCCCAGGAAAACGAACTTAATTCAATTTACAATGAAGGACATTTAGAGAAAACACCAATATTTTCCAGCGTAAAAGAGTTTTTGTTGTGTTCATTAACTTCACATAAGAAACCGTTATAATTCATTTTTAGGATACTACAAGTTAAAAATGTGCCATTAAAGTTTGGTAAGAAAACTGGCTGAAAAAAGCACTTCCCACCAACATCACAAACACAAGCAAAACTTTATCGCCTTTTCTAACAAAGTTATGGAAAATCAAATATATATGTGGGGTTCTAAAGTTATGTTCTTTAGCATAAAGAATGTCAGTTTTATATTATCTTAAAGAAAGCCTAAATTATATTGCAAAGGATTTTTAACGCTAGAATAACGGCATATAAAGAAAGAGCTTTGAAATATAGCTTCAATTTTGCTGTGTATAATAAAAGGAGAAAAAGATATGACTAGGGATGTTAATGCAATTAAAAGATATTGAAGAGGAGAATTGCTTTTCAGTAAAACTTTTCGGTGTAAATATGCCGCTGTGAACATCTTAGAAAAACGTTGTACATGTTTTAGCACTCAATGCATGTAGAAGTAGAACAATCAAAGTTCCGACATCACCTGCCTCTAGCCAAGAACCCAAAGTTGTTTGACTTTTAATGCGTGTTGACAGTCTCAAGTAGGCAAACGCAGAGCATTTTCTGCTGGAGATCTTTAGAGGAAGAATTTTTTACAGTTTATGATTGAATTTGGGGTATTTGATTATACTGTAAGTTCTGATTGAAATCTCCCATAATCATATAAAGAAAAAGTTATTTTAAAACGAAATACTAATTATTGAAAGAAAAAATTATTTTTTTACGTTAAAATATAAAATTTTAATTAGTTAATGTGTTTAGCTGTAAAATGACAAGCAAATAAATTTTTACACTACATCGTGGTTTCTTTAATACACATCATTAGTAAAAGCGATGGATATCTAGATATTTAAATTCATAACAACAAATCAGTACATCTATTTACTTCAAAAAGGCTTTTGATTTAGAAGGGAGAGGAAGTAAACTTCTGAAAAATAATTTGAAAAGGACAGGAAAATTAATAAAAAAAATGTTCTTTATACATGTATACTCACGTATTCAAAATGAGTGAGAAGATTAAAAGTATTTAATAACAATCAATGCACACACGTATATAGCGGCTACCGGTGATTTTATTTTTTCTTTTAAAGATTTTCTCTTAAAGTAAAACTTTAAAACAAATATCAATCTAGTTATCATGATGAAAGAATATTTTGTTTATTTCATAAATATCGTATAACTCACGTCAATAATGAAAATCTATTCCAAGGTTTCCCTACCATTTAAATATCATGTATTTGCCGTTTATTTTAAGGAAATAAATGTCTTTTTGCTCACAGAAACTCAAAAATGTTTGCAAATAATGTAATGAGGTTTACTTTTTTATTTAAATAACTGCCCGTTAACCCTTCCACTAACTTTTCTCTCCCGATTTGCTAAATTGATGGGAGACATTACATTTGCATCAATTCAGAAACTTGGGAAGGGTGTCATGAATACATTACTGAACAAAATGTAAAGGAATCCTCTGCCCCGAATTCGTTAGGCACGTGAAGCCCCAGCGGCTGCCAGAGTTGAACTCTCAGAGACATTAAGTGTATTTCATTAAATCATAGAGGAAGGTATATGTGTGGGTTAAAAGTGATCTGCCGAGTTGCTTTGTCAGAAGAGGAAGTTATTAATGACTAACAAAGCTCTCGAATGCGGTAATCACAGACTAGAAAGGGAAGTAAGCTTTTGGAGTAACTAAAATAGTCATTTGCTGGCATGAATTTACAACCATTGTAATCAGATAAAGTAACTTAATAAAAGTCAGTTACTAGTCAATGAGAAACTAATGTGTTGACTCTACAGAAAAAGAGCGAAGAACACATTATCCGAGATCCAAAAATACATAATTTTGTTTGCTTTTATTGTAGTTGAATAGGTTAATAATTTCTTAAGATAATAAAATGAGGTATTTAACTACTTTACTCTGAAATTAGCGGCTACAAATAATGAACAAAAGGAGAAAAGTGAATTGTATTCATGTTCTTCTAAGTGAACTAATTATCAGCACATTATTAAATTTGTTCGTTTTATTAACTATTTGTGAATCATGTTACAGAATCTATTAAACATCTAAAAATATATGTTAATAAGAATATAATGACGTATATTAATGATGTAATATAAGAAAAATATTATAATATACACACTGAGTTGTATGGAGATAGCACAGTGTCCTCTTGGGACATAATACAGATATCCTCTTGAGCTATAACACTGAGTATTACAGATTATTACATCGATGTTGAATTAGTGTTTAAAATGTATCTTTTAAAATGGAACGATATATTTCACTACACTTGCATTTATTAAGAGCATACACATACAATTATTCAACAATATAGTAACATTCAGCACACAGTGCGATGCTGCTATATACATCGATCTACAATAATGAACAAACTACTTAATTTCACACACTACAAACATAATGTTAATTTCTTATACAAACAACTTGAATAAATACACGATTGATTTTATTTTATTGGCTTAGATTTAATACATGTTTTATACCTGTTTTCAACAAAGAAAGAAAGCAAAAGTATTGATTGTTGTTGTTATCATTATTATTATTTACTTCTTTTTTGTTTTCTACAGGATTTTTCCCCTTGTTCACAATATAATTTCTGCTTGGCCGATTTCATTGATTTCAAAACAGATTATTTATTTGTTTAATGTTTATTGATATTTAAACTCTAAAGATCTTTGGTAATACATTAATTATCTTTTATCCTTTTAATAAAAGCTAAAACTAAAATATAATATAAATATTCAACTATAAATACAGTAGACGCGTATTTTTCGTATTACAGGAAGCAGAATTATATCCATGGGAACTTTAAAATTATAGCAAGCAAATGCTTATAAACGGAAATACTAAAGTAAAAGTACATTAACGGAAATAACTTATTGTGTTTACAGCTCATATGTATCACAAAAAAGGTATAATTCCAACATATCCAACATAAAGAGTCAAAAAAATTACATTGCAACAAATCGTTTTATATTTGAAGCTACTTTAAATAGTTATATACTCAAATGTATCTCATTTTCGTATATTGTATATTCTAAGCATATTTTGAATTTTAATCGTGAAATATGGCCATACGATCGATATTATTTTAAATGCAACATTTATACTTTCTGATATGACACAGTTTAATAAAATCGTAATGCACACAAATATCATCTATTTATCTCTGAAACCTAAATAAACCAATCAGATGGATTAACCACTTGGAAATATTCATCATTCCTCCTCACTGTGTGCCTTTCAATTGCAAACACTATTCATAACAATGCATTAAATACAATGATTGAGTATGAAAGAATAGACACAGAGATAAATACATTATATAAGGAAACGTAAAATTTCCAAATCATTTCTAAAGTATTATGCAACATCCGTAGGACAAATTTAGAATAAGTTTTCGTTAATGTATAAGATATGTCATATTAAATCTATAAAATGAAAGAAAAAGAAAATCAATGAGAATTTATGTTAATATTTTGCATGCATTAGAGGCAATGAGATTCCTGAATGTTGTTAAAATTTTCATTTTAAGCATATTTTGAAATGAATTCGTTAACTATGAACATGCGATTAAAATTAGTTTAAATGTAAAGCTATACATTCTTATATGACACAATTTAAGAAAATCCTAATGAACACGAATATCATCTATTTATGTCTGAAACCTAAATAAACCAATCAGACAGATTAATCACTTGGAAAGATTCATCATTCCTCCCACCTGTGTGTCTTTCAAGTGCAAACACTATTCATAACAATGCATTGAATGTAATGATTGAGTAGGAAAGAATAAACACAGAGATAAATACATTATATAAGTAAACGTAAAATTTCCATATCATTTCTAGATTATTAGACAAATTTAGAATACATTTCCGTTAATGTATAAGATATGTCATATTAAATCTATAAAAATAAATAAGAGAATCAGTAGGAATTTATGTTACTAATTTGCATACATTAGAGACAATGGAATTCCCGAATGTTCTTAAAATGTTTATTTTAAGCATATTTTGAAATTAATTCATGAACTATGACAATGCTATCATAATTAGTTTAAATGAAACAGCTATATATTCTGATATGACACAGTTTAAGAATATCGTAATGCACACGAATATCATCTATTTATGTCTGAAACCTAAATAAACCAATCAGACAGATTAATCACTTGGAAAGATTCATCATTCCTCCCCCCTGTGTGTCTTTCAAGTGCAAACACTATTCAAAACAATGCATTGAATGTAATGATTGTGTATGAAAGAATAAACATAGAGATAAATACATTATATAAGGAAACTTAAACTTTCCAAATCATTTCTAGATTATTAGACATATTTAGAATAAATTTCCGTTAATGTATAAGATATGTCATACTAAATCTATAAAATTAAATAAGAAGATCAATGAGAATTTGCCGAACGAGGGCCAAATGGTTAGGGTGCTGGTCTTCTGAACCGGAGTTCTTGGGTTCGAATCCAAATGTGGCATGGATGTTCATAGCCGTTCGGAATCGGCTTCAAGCAGTAGATCCCATCTGATTAGCCCTCGTGTTGCAAAAAGTAGACCGTAGCTTTCCAAACCAAACCAAACCAAACCAATGAGAATTTATGTTAGTATTTTGCATGCATTAGAGGCAATCAAATTCTCGAATGTTCTTAAAACGTATATTTTAAGGATATTTTGAAATTAATTCGTTAACTTTGAAGATGCAATCATAATTGGTTTAAATGCAACAGTTATACGTTCTGCTATGACACAGTTTAATAAAATCGTAATGCACATGAATATCATCTATTTAACTCTGAAACCGAAATAATCCAGATGGATTAATCACTTGGAACGATTCATCATTCCTCCTCACTGTGTGTCTTTCAAGTGCAAACACTATTTATAACAATGCATGAAATGCAAAAATTGAGTATGAAATAATAAACACAGAAATTAGTACATTATATAAAGAAATGTAAAATTTCCAAATTATTTTAAGAGTATTATGCTACTTTTCTAGGACAAACTAGAATAAATTTTCGTTAAAGTATAAGGTATGTCATATTACATATGTAAAATTGAAAAAAATCAATGAGAATTTATGTTAATAATTTTCAGGCATTAGAGAAAATGAAATTTTCGAATATTCTTATATGCTTTAAGCATATTTTGAAATTAGTTCATTAACTATGTACATGCGATCAAAATTATTTTAAATGTAACAGTTATATATTCCGATATGACACACTTTAATAAAATCGTAATCCACACGAATATATCTACTTATCTCTAAAACATAAATAAACCAATCAAATGGATTAATCACTTGGAAAGATTCATCATTCCTCCTCCCTGTGTGTTTTTCAAGTGCAAACATTACCCATAATAATGCATGAAATGCAAAAATTGAGTATGAAATAATAAACACAGAAATAAGTACATCATATAAAGAAATGTAAAATTTCCAAATCATTTCAAGAGTATTATGTAACTTTTAACTTGAAAATTTAGAATAAATTTCCGTTAAAGTATTAGATATGCCATATTATATCCGTAAAATTAAAAAAAAAGATGGATGGGAATTTACGTTAATACTTTGTAGGCATTACAGGAAATGGAATTCTCGAATGTTCTTAAAATGTTTTAAGCATATTTTGAAATTAATTCATTAACTATGAACATGCGATCAAAATTAGTTTAAATGTAACAGCTATACATTCTGATATGACGCAGTTTAATAAAATCATAATGCACACGAATATCATCTATTTATCTCTGAAACCTGAATAAACCGATCAGATGGATTAACCACTTGGAAAGATTCATCATTTCCCCTCACTGTATGCCTTTCAAGTGCAAATATTATTCATAACAATGCTTTAAATGCAATGATAGAGGACGAAAGTATAAACTCTGAGATAAATACATTATATTAGGAAACGTAAAATTTCCAAATCATTTCTGGAGTATTATGACAACTCTGTAGACAAAGTTGAAATAAATTTACGACAATGTACAAGATATGTTAAAATATTTCTAAATAGATTCAAAAAAAGACCTATGAGCGTTGGAAATCTAGAAATTAAATTTTTGGTGGAGTAATGCATATCTTCATTGAAAAGAAAGAAGCAATTTCTATAGTTCAGAATTACCAGATGCTAAAATCTAACGAATAACTCACAACAGTCTCATATTTAAAACTTTTCATAGATAGATATAGTTTTATTTAAATAAAAAAGTACAAAAGTAAAGATTTTTTTAAAGAAAAATATCAAATTGACCATAAGAACAAAATTTCCTATTTGTCAGAATCAATCTAATCCAACATTCATGAAAAATTAATAAAAATCATTTTACGACAGAAAAACTTTCACAACTTATAAAAAAGTTAAAAATTTGTTCTTGTAGTGAAAAGCAAAATTCTATACAGATTTTATTTTACAAAATTAAAACATATTGTTTTTATAAAATATCTAAGGGTTTTTCTTCACTTACGGATATATTTTTATGCGTATCATAAATAAAAACATATCTTTTTAAATGTTCTCATAGATGTATCCTCTATAGGGATGAACCCCATCTTTTCATCTACAAACACTGATACGAAGAACGCAGGCCGATTGGTTAGTACCAGAGTTCGTGGGTTCGGATCCCGCTATGGCATGGATGTTCGTAACCGTTCGGAATGGGTTTTAAGCTGTAGGTCCCGGTCTTATTAACCCTCGTGTGCAAAACAGCAGACCGTTTGTTTTGTACACGTTTTGCTCCAAATCAAACCAAACCAAACAAACAGCGACACAGAGGAAATTTTTCAGCGACTGCACATATGTTCCTGTTTTTCTAATGTA
>CM063502.1:95284145-95289145 GCA_032207245.1 Pardosa pseudoannulata
TAATTAGTCAAAATTTTATTGATATTAACAACATTTTCAAATCCTCTTCAGTATCGATCCTATACTGTCGTCCACCCACGTGCAAATTAAAATTGGCCGACCTTATGCTTAGATATACGTTGATGGATAATCATTTCGCTGCCCTTAAATTTGTCCACCCTCGTGATGTGCACCTTCCCACCTACTAAAATTATAATTGATCCTTTTATTTCTTCACAATAATCTGTGAATAATTCAGTAAATACTCATATCAATTCGGTAAATTGAGTCAAAATGTGCTTATTTGATAAAAAAAAAAGTATCCTTATTTATAATAAGGATATTTGAAAAAAAATTATCTTAAACTGAATGTCTATAACTCCCGCATAACCAGTCAAGTTTTCTTCCTGTGTATTTTTACTTATTACATTTACTGTGTATTTTATTAAACCACTGAGGAGAGGGGCTATACAGGGTCAATGACATGAGAGGAAAAGGTATAGTGAAAAGAATATAAATACGAGGAAGTGTCGACGCTTGTTCAGTTGTAAATATTGTTTCAGATATATGTTGTGTGGAATTAAAAAAAAATATGCTAAGCTACAGTGTTTCCTCCCGCTTTGTGATTTCCTAAATAACAAACCAGACTCACGAGCGTAACACAATGAAAAAGCATTTTTTTTAAAACTTTTTGAAGATACCGACTATTGTAATTGTAAGAAATGCTTATGAAACTTAAACCAAGATAAACTAGGAAAGATACTTCAGGTAGATCCTCAATGGCACTCTCCCAATATCTCGCATTAAGCGAATGTGAGTTGCTAACATGAAATGCGACTACGGCTTACATTAAATTTTGAGAACCTTTTACGAACACTGCATAAACTTCTTGACTTTAATGCAATTTTTTACCTTGAATATGTAAAAGTTTATGTTGTATTGCAAATACCAAGCGTCTATTGAATGAAAAGAAAATAGAGCAGAAAACATTTAATGGTAATATAAAAAGATGACAGAATAAATTGATAAGGATGAATAATTTCAGTTGAAAAGATGAATATGACATACTCCTACAATTAATGTATACGGAAATAATAATCAATTTACCATCGATAAAATCTAGTAATGTACAGTTAAATGAAATGATGATATCAAATGAATCTTTAAATTGGTCATAAACTCAGGAATAAAGAACAAAATATTAATCTAAAAACGAAATCCAGAATTCCTTCAGCCATATTACTATCCGAATATGATGATAATATAACATAAAGAAGTGACATTAATCTGATGAGCGTACATTATTATGACAGCTTAGACACTGTTCTATTCATTTTTTTTCAGTTTCGTTCATAACTCAAGCCACAAGACAATTGCAATATTTTTAGCAAATTTATTAACCCCTTAAAGCACGAGTTTGGTTTAGAAATTTTTTTTAAATTATGACATATTTTCTTCACAGAAAAGGGATATATATGTACAATGTAAGTTATTTTTTGTAATTTCAGTTTTGGGGGTGACTAGGGAGTGGGGAAAGAGTAAAAAGTATATAACAAATTGTTATACAAACAAATTGCAAACGATTTGATTACATGTTTAATTTGAATTTTGCCCGTGTTAGACACAGGCAAATGCGTTAAGGGGTTAATAGACTATCCAGTCATTAATCTCGTGTTACAAAAAGTAGACCGTAGCACTCCAAAACCAAACCAAAACCAAACCAAACCAGTCAATAATACCTCAATATTATAGAGACTCCTGATTTATTTATATCACTATCTAATGTACATACAATTGAAGGCTCTTAGAAAAGAAATACATGTGAATTTGATAAATGTTCTTATGTTTAAAATGCAAAGAATATGAATTCATGAAATTTAATCAATAACAAACTCTAATTGCCCTTTCTCTGTAACACAAATGCAATATAATTAGTTACATGCTAGAAATCATTCAAACAAATAACGTATTATTTACTTTACTCTTGGCAAACAGTCGAAGCATGCAACCATAGAATAAGTGATTAACACTTTACATATCGCTTCAGTGTCTATAGTTTCCACCGTAATTTGAGAAAACTGTTTAGAATGAGTGAAGCCACTCAAGGAGTGAAACGATAAACACAAGATTATTTATTTAACAATCTCTTCATCTTTAGATCGGCGTCAGAATATTTTTCCTTAATTTTTATATAGAATAATCAAATTCTGCAAAAAACTAGACGCTGAAAGAAGTAGGAAATTTATGGGGCTCTATTGGAAATCCATATTTAAAAAAAACTTAAAATACTGCTCACAAAGAAGAATATATTTAATAAAAGGTGGCAAATATTAAAGTATTTTTTAAATTCACTATGAATTATGAGCTATATCGCAATTATACATTGCAATATACCTATATTAATCCCATTCAACTTTTTTAAACAAAATATTTGAAAATCCAATGTCTGAAATTTTAAAGAATTTTTAATTTTTTTTGCGATTTTCATTTCTAAAAAATTCTACAAAAATCAATAAATACTGCTAATATAGATTTAAATATATCTGTATATCTATTGTAAATTTTAACTTGATTTAGATTATTAAAATGCAATTTAAAATTCCAACATTTTAATGAGTAGTTAACGCACAGGCATAAAACATATCCTGTAAATTAATTACTAATTCAATCCATAAAATGGTGCTCAAAGATTTTCTAAATATACTGTAACTAGGCAAAAACTTTAATCGATTTATGTAAATACCCGAAAATACTAAGTATTATAATAATGCAAAATTTGGAAAAAAAACTATAATTAAAATGCAAAGAAGATATAAAATTAAAAAAAAATTCCTAAATATTTGACATTTTTTATGTAATTTCCAAGACGTTCTGCTTGGATTTACATAAGTAGAAAGTTTCGTAATTCTAAAATAATTGTTTACATAAATTCTCTGTTCATAGCCCATTGTCTCATTAATAGAGAATGATGTTTAGCAGAGCAATGCTTAGAGAGTAAACAGGGACCTGAATTAAAAATGAAAACATACGTCTTGAATTCTATTCTTGAGATATTCTATTAATATATTGCAACCTCATACTTAGTATATACAGGCATTATTGAACTTATTTTGAAAAGTTAATTTAGAAAGATAGCTAGATTCTTTCGTATGTAAAAGTAAAATTGAAAACCAAAAAAAAAATCAAGTTTGGTAGTTACATTCATACGTGAAAATGCATTTTAAGAAAAGCCCTTTGAAAAACTTTTCAAATAATAATTTTATTTCTGCTTGAGAAGAGATGCAAAATTCCGACGAAGTAGAATAAAAACAAAAGTGCATTTTTAACACAGTCAAACGTAACTTATTTTGTTTTTATAGATTTAAATAAAACGTAGCAAATGTTAAAAATAAAATATTCATTACTTTCAAGGAAATTCGTGAAATTAGCAAAACTGAAAGCTTTGGACGATAGCAGGGCATATTCTAAAAGGGCATTTCTATCAAATTTTCAAAAACGATTTCGTAGCGAAATTAAATATATCTCTCAGTTCAGGCTACAGGGGATAATATTATCTTTTATTTAAAGTCTCTCATTTAATAAATAGTGCTTTTTCAGCAGCTCAGTACCAACATTTCTCGAGAGACATTGAATAAATGGTACGATGAGAATCAAATATTCAGGTGCAACCCAGGAAGAAATATCAAAGATTTTAAACCAAAATATTAAGTTTTCTATTCACAGTATTTTTATGATAAAGTAAACCTTTCTTGTGATCAGAAACAGAAAAAAAGCACTTTAGCATTTAAGCATTACAGCATTTTGTAAGTGAAACAAAAACAAGAAAATCAAAATATGTGTTCAAGGAAAGAAGTAGGTTTAAAATGTTGGATCAAAGAAATATATAGTAAGAAAGGGCGATATTAAATCAATTAAAGTACAAAGGGTTAAATAATAGAAAGATGTACATTTCTATGAAAATAAGTGAAAACTGGGTTCTAATTATTAACGTTTTAAGGAGACTTAAAGACGCAAGGAGACGTAAAAAGAAGAACAGAATAAGCGTTTTTATGAATATTAGTAATATATTAATATTCGTAATATATTAATTCATATTAGTAATATATTATTAGCTTTAAGGTAAAGAACATTAATATAACTGCTATGAAAATATAGTTGACTCTTTTTAAACACCTTGAATGGGTTGCGGAACGATAGCCAAATAGTAGAGAGCTGCTTTTCGGTACCGGAGTTCCAATTCCACTGTTGTCATGGATGTTCGTAGCCTTTCGGAATTGGCTTTTAGCAGTAGGTGCCGGTCTAGTTAGTCCTCGTGAGCAAAGCAGTAGACCGTAGCACTGCAAACCTAAATGGGCCGTACGAAGGCCGAATGATTAGGGTGCTAGCCTTCGGTACCGAAGTTGGGGGGTTCGAATTCCACTGTAGCATGGATGTTCGTAGCCGTTCGGAATCGCCTTTAAGCAATAAATCATGGTCTCATTAGCCCTCGTGTTGCAAAAAAGTAGACCGTAGCACTCCAAACCTAAATGGAATTAAGCCAGTTAAACAGATATCTTGTTAAAGAGGAGTATGAAAAATTATTTAATTGGTGGAAATGCACTTTTTATTGTTAACATTAACATAGTACACATTAACGTAATGTGGCAACTCAACAAAAATTTTATATACCTTGTAGGAATGTTTAAAATGTCATGAATAGTATTGGAGCAGTATTTGACACATTTCTTTTTTATCCCCCCCCCTGCAATAAACTTCATCCTTAACATCTGTCTAATTACCATTCTTCAGAATGAGATACGTGCTCCCTTTTGCTTCCAAGTTCAACATGTGTTGCCTTTATTATTGTACTACATTCTAGTCAAAACTCCCTCTACCGATTTTCGAAGATTCTTTTATTTTTAGATTAAGAAGAATGTGATATACCATTAATGCCTAAAGCGTTAGTTAAAAAAATCCCAATTTCAATACATTATAACGAAACTTTACATTTTTTATAATTATTTTCGTTCTTCAATTAATTA
>CM063502.1:95291645-95359145 GCA_032207245.1 Pardosa pseudoannulata
GTTGTAATGTTTTAATGCTGCAAATTCAAGTCAAACGGTCTAATTTATAATGAAAAAAAAAGTTTTACAAAATTTTTTTACTTAGATTATAAATTGGACCATTTTGATGGAAAAGTAAGGAAGAAAATATTTTAAAAATACTTCACACTACCACGCTTACAGTCATACCAAACGAAATTACATAACATTAAAATTCCCATATCATCTCTAAGGGGATTCCTGGGACTTCTTGTATCGAAGCCGGTTGGGCTGACCACTACGACACAGATAAGTTTCTAGAGAAGGGTTTCAAGCGGCATTATAATAATCTGAATAAGAGCGCAATTATGGATTTTTATTAAAGAAAATAATTTTTTATCGGATCAAACTGTGAATCTAAAACGATTCTCGATTCAACTTAATTACATACACAAAATTTCATCAAAATCAGTCCAGCCGTTTAGCAGGAGTTCTAGCGCAAACACGCAGACCAAAGAATTATATATATGTATATATAATTTAAAAATTGTGAAAATACTATACACTTTTTTTTCACACATAGAATTAGGAAACACAGTTGTTTCACATCAAGTCTTTAAGAAGATAAATTAGATTTACATCGGAAATCCGGCAGATTATAAATTAATGTTCTTTAGGATTTA
The DNA here is from genome assembly GCA_032207245.1 of Pardosa pseudoannulata. Classification (NCBI taxonomy): domain Eukaryota; kingdom Metazoa; phylum Arthropoda; class Arachnida; order Araneae; family Lycosidae; genus Pardosa; species Pardosa pseudoannulata. The sequence goes on from CM063502.1 coordinate 95,292,287, forward strand.
TTTTGGTCCGAAATGAGGCTACTTGGTTAATCCTATGATTTTGTAAATTTGCATACATTCTAATTCCTACTGATGACCAAAAGATGATACTACTTCCGGAATAAGGACAAGTTGAAACGAAAGATACACGGAGAGAAAAAGATTTAGGTTTGAGATAACAGACAATAATAACTTGATAAATGGAATTAATTCCTTTATAGTCTAGTCAAGAACATTCGTAAGATTAATTTAGTCTTTATGTAACAGTATAGATTCTAGTAATAGCAAAAAAAAAAATAATGCAATTTTGGAATATTAATTATGTATCCTTTAACACTAGATTTACGGATGTTGATCATATACCTATTTTTACTGAAGTGAGACAATTGGGCTCATACAATAAAATTGAAGTTTTTTGCAAAGAAAATAGTTCCAAATTAATTTAAATGTAATGTTTATTTAAAAAAATCATGGAAAACATTTTATAAAATCTGTTTTTGAAACACATTTTCCGCAAACATTTCTATTACATTTAGCACAATGGTTTCTACATCTGTTTCTTTGGCATGATTGTTGAACTTGACAATTCTTCCGTGCTTCAATAGCATGAATTTCTGTCATTGGAATGGAAGTGTTTTCGACTTCTTCTCTATATTTACTTTATACTACGCTTTATATACTTTATATTTTATATTTACTTTATATACTTTATACTTTATATTTACTTTATACTATATTTATTACTATATTTATTTTCATATACAATCTATGAGTCAAATTGGCTCACAACCGTGAAAATAGGTATACCACATTTGATAATGCGAAATGAAGGGGTCTGTGGGGAAGAGGAATGAAAGTTTACATATATTTTATTACTTAACTAAAAACCAGCGTATGTTTTTGAAAAGTGATATTAAAGATATATATATATATATATATATATATATATATATATATATATATATATATATATAGTGATCTAATTTTTAATGTGTCAAATTGGCTCGGTCAGTAAATCTAGTGTTAAAAATAATCGTAAATATACGTAAAAATTCGCCTTAACAATATATTTAGACTAGAAACATACCTTAAATATTCGGAATGGGAAACATGAAAATTTAAAACCCATTTAGTTGGAATTGAGAAAATACTTTTCAATGGTACCCAGATCAGAAAAAGAGATACACGAAGTACGGCCGAAATTTAGTTTTTTCTACAAATATACATAGCAGAATTAGTTTTCATAACATAATAGATTTACAGAGAATTCATAAACTGATGTAATTATGGAATTCTCCCGACCAGCAGGTGGAGTAATCTACGGCGAGGCTGTGTAACTTGTAACAATCTATGCAGCTAATTAACTCCAGCGAAAACTTTAACCAATGAATTGTGCCTTGTCCATGAATCAATTATTAACAATCGGAGCATGGAGTGATAGGTTTGAATTTAAGGTTGCATGTCAGGTCATGGGAGCTTTAAGCTGGAGCTAGTTTTCGGACCACGTAGAATCGTTATAGTTTTCCCTCAAAGTTATAATAGTTTAGAGGTAAATTCTTCATTATTTCTATTAAAAGTAATGGAATATGTGGTATATCTTCGAACAGCCTCCCTTTATTTCTCTTTAATTAAATAAAGAAAATAAGTAATTTATTGCAATGCATTCGCAAAAATGCTTAAAGAAAAGCATCTTGTGTAAAGTTCACAACATACAAGGTGTTTCAAAAGTGACGGGTATATTTGAAAAATCAATAAAAACTAAACGGCTAGTGATAGAAATTTACTTGGGACTATAGTAAATTTTCAGGCAGACAAACTTTAAAATTAGGTACAATGTTCCACAACAGATGGCGCTGCAGCCTGGAAAAATCTAAACTACGATATTTGTGGGGACTCCTAAAAAACCAGGTGTACCGCCACTATCCAAAAACAATTGAATAACTGAAGCAGTACATCTGTTCTGTATATGAAGCCATCCCGCCTGAGACGTTTACACGGGTTTCTCGTAATTTCGTTCTGAGAATACGCCATATTATTGCTGTGCATGGTGGATATCTAGAAAATATCGTAATTTAGATTTTTCCAGACTGCAGCGTCATCTGTTGTGGAACATTGTCACTAATTTTGAAAGTTTGTCTGCCTAAAAATTTAATATTGTCCCAAGCATATTGCAATAAACAGTGTATTTCTATCACTGTTTAGTTTTTATTGATTTTTCAAATATACCAGTTACCTGTACACCCTGTACATGCATCAGTAATTATACTAACACCCAACGACGAAATAAATTTAATTAATAAAAAAGAAAAACTTGTTTTAAAATATGAATCTTTTATTTTTTAGATAAAAAAGGAAAAGCGCCGAATTGTGACACCCAAATTTAGTTTTTTATATAAGCATTTACTACTAAGCTACCAAGCTTAATCTAGTTGAACTGTAATGAATATATACTATCTAACTCTTAGTTAAGTCTTATTTTAACACGGAGACCTGATGAAAACCTCTTTTCCCTGCATAAATTTACTGCAAATGATAATATCTATTTACCTAAAGTAAATTAGAATTTTATTTAGTCCTCTCGTTCCCTTTTCTACATACGTAGAAGAATCGATATAGTGACTTAATGCAGCTCCAGCTCAAACGCTTTTCCATTTTGAATAGATTTTAAACGAGCAAAGTGTACATATAATGGTAGTTATATATGTTATAACTACCATTATATGTACACTTGGGGGTATAAATATTTAAAATATACTTACTGTCCTTAAGCTATGTTACATAAGAATATAAACACGGAAGAAATGAATCAATAATCTTTAAATGTCAGGGTCAGAGCCAGTATGTGAGGCAATAAACATAAGTCTGAAGCGGCTTTCTCTAGAAGGGTAAATAGTTCTTTATTTCTGAAGCCCCAAGACTTTCAATGGTTTCCTATTCCCAATAAACTACCAACAAAGACCTGTATAGTTAATACTACAGTGACCAATAGTTAAAACACTTCAAATTCCACGTTAGTAAAGGTACAGTATGAAGACTGTAGTACAGAAAAGAGTATTAAAATATAAACAATTTTTCGTAATATATAATATATTAGTTTATTAAGCTTTATATGTCTTAACACTAGATTTACGGATGTTGATCATGTACCTATTTTTACTGAAAAGAGCAACTTAGACTCATACAAGAAAATTGAAGTTTTTTCAAAGAAAATAGTTCCACATTAATTTTAATGAAATGTTTATTATCAAAAAATTCATGGAAAACATTTTTTTACATATAAAGTGTTTTTAAAACACATTTTTCGCAAACATTTCTATTACATTTAGCACAATGGTTTCTACATCTGTTTCTTTTGCATGATTGTTGAACTCGACAATTTTTCCGTGCGTCAGTAGCATGAATTTCTGTCATTTGGAATGGAAGTAATCTCGACTTTCTCTATATATTTACTTTATACTACACTTTATATACTTTATACTTTATATTTACTTTATTTTATATTTATTACTATATTTATTTATTTTCTTATACATTCTATGAGTCAAATTAGCTCTCAACAGTGAAAATAGGTATACCACATTTGATAATGCGAAATGAAGGGGTCTGCGGAGAGGAGGAATGAAAGTTTACATATATTTTATTACTTAACTAAAACCAACGTATGTTTTTGAAAAGTGATATTAAAGTTATATATATATATATATATATATATATATATATATATATATATATATATATATATATATAGTGATCAAATTTTAATGGGTCAAATTGGCTTGGTCCGTAAATCTAGTGTTAAATTATATTTTATATTACAATCACAGATTTTACAATTTTGTACTGACATGGGATATCAGTTCACATTAAGAAGGATACACATGTTAAGATATGCATGCATGTGTTGTAAATTGTTATAAATAAAATTTGAAAAATAAATTTAGTGAATGCACAACGAATGTGTATTAACAGTTTTGCTTTAGGTAATATAGATGGACTAATTAGGAAACATTTTCCTACTTAGTTCTACAAATAAAATATGCGTTACAGAAACTTTCTTTGATTTGTGATACAAAAAATTAATGTAAAAAAGAGTATTAAAACACAAAAAAAATTTCGTAATATATAATATATATGTTTATTAAGCTTTATATGTCTTAAAATATATTTTATATTAAAATCACAGATTTTACAGTTTTGTACTGACTTGGAATATCAGCTCACATTAAGAAGGAAATAGATGTTAAGATATGTATGCAAGTGTTGTAAATTGTTATAAATAAAATTTGAAAAAGAAAACATAGTGAATATCTGTTTTAACAGTTTTACGTTAGGTAATATACATGGACTAATTAGGAAACACTTTCCTACTTAGTTCTACAAATAAAATATGCATTACAGAAACTTTCTTTGATTTGTGTTAGAAAAATTAGTAAAGGGAACATCTTAGTTGCATATTTAGATGTTAGGTCACTAGACCGAGTTTGAAACTTTCTTCTTACATGTCTCGAGACGAGTTGCAATGTGATGAATAATTAATTAAACGAATACTGGAGAACCTATCAACTTATCAGATGACAAAGAAGATTGATTGATTAAGTACACCAACCAAAGTTTGGTGTGAGAGAGTCAAAGGTCAGACTGAAGCACGTCGATTATTTTTTGTGCAATAATTTAAAATGATTCCCTTTTTTTACCCGTAAGCTAATACAACATGAAACATAAATATCCTAAGAAATGTATCAATCATGACTTTAAATGATACATATGATATAAAAGTTACTCTATAATTAAAGTAATCATTTTATCTCAGAGATGAATATGAGTGCAAAATACCTTTGTAAGAATCCTTCAGTCAAAAGTGTTCTATTTTTAAATATTTAAAATAACAAGCTATGATGCATGAACAGGAGTTTCATGTCTTTCAGCTATTGGATATTCTACAAAATATTTTAATTTAATGTATAATATTTTAATTAATTTTATTAATCATCATGTGTCATGTTGTCATCGTATTTCGTCCTTTTTTTGGTTGTTAAATTAATTTAAATATTGTCACCTGGATGCAAGTACTTGTTGCACACAATGAAAAATTAAGATAAGAAATAACAATGTTTATTAAATGCCAAGCTACCTAGCTCGAAATCGAACAATAACAGTCGCTTGTAGTTTTAACACAGGCTTTTATAAGGTAACAGAATATTCTAGATATATTTTATTGGTTTGCATATATTAGGAAGCTTCTTGACTACGTAACAAAATGAATATAAAATTGCGGAAACAAATTTGTCCTGACTCAGGATCGAACGGGAGACCTTTCAGTCCGTAACAAACGAGTTTAACCATTGAGCCATGGAGCTCGACAGATTCCTTCTGAAATGTGGCAATATTATAACTTTTAAATGTCTAAAATCATATTTAGACATATCTTTAGAGTTTCTAAAGAATAAAATTCATAGCTTCAACTGATTTCTAATTAGACGACAAACTATTCAACACTATTCAATAGTAAAAGAAATGTTTATTACAAAGAATTTTTTAAACAGAGTTTAAAGGTTTTAGACCCGTTAGGTGATTATAATAAAATGGAAAATGGCAAAAATTTATTTGTATATATCAAGTAAAAGAAGAATAAACTTCTATATTCAATTTTAATTTCCTACGGCAGAATTAATCAAGAAGAAATTAAAATAGGATATTCTTCAACATCGACAACAGCAACATTATATAAAACTCGTACTTTCTTGCTATAAGCAAAAACTTTTAAAACCATATACTATTTTTGAACGAAAACTATGGTATTTTAAACGATATACCTTCTATAGTTCACTAAATTTCAGATTTGTTAAGCATATAAACTTCCACATTTAAATTAAGCTTCTAAAGAGTATCCAACAAAGATAGTCAAAAAATATTGACACACAAAGCACACCGAAACTTCTCTTGTTTTAATATGAACCCACAGCCACTCATATTCACAACCGATTCCTCAAACATAAAGAAATGATCACTATGACAGCGGAACGAAGGTCAACAGCCGGCGCATCCAAAAATAGAAGATAATAAGACTATTAAAGAAACAAAATATATTAACGGCGGAATAGAAAAATAAAGACCAGAGTAGCAAAAATCCACACTATCTTTCTTTAACATCTCACACGCAACTTACCACTACACAGGAAAAAAAAACTTAAATGAGAGGTCTACGGGAGGATTTTTTTTTTTCGTTTTTGCCGCATAACAAAGGGAACAGACCTGACCAGTTAACAGACACTCTAGAAGAACACATGTTAGAACTCTATAGCTAGATATACCTCTTACTAAATGCGAGAAAAACATGAGACCGTCAAAGATAACAGTGTTCATTCCACGCCTTTTCTAGGTAATGCTGGTATATGTCTATGTTTATGAATAGAGGTATAGGTATTTTAGGAAAGACATGATATGTTGCTATCAAATGTGACTTTAATGGTGAAATGAGTACCGCGGATCTACGTGAAAAATTTAATTTTGTTGCAATATGTTGGAAAGTGAACGCCTTCCGGTTTCTTCTTGCAGAGCATTCGCAAATGCTATGTTCTACAATTAAAAAAAATGCTGAAGAAGAAAAGCAAAAACTACTGAAACATCTACAATACAAATAATTTGCGTTTAATTACATCAAATTACCCATCGGATATATAAAATATACATAAATCATTTCACTTTCACATGAAATTTCCTCAGGTATATGAATTTTTTATTTTGATATCCTTACTTAAAAAAGAAAAATATAACGATTGCAAAACATGGTCAGTGTGGAAAATATACATTGTATCTAATCAGTAAGTTGAAGACTAATACAACAAATTTATTAATTACCTTGTTAGTTTAAAGGTTTAGCTTGATACATACTATATTTGAACTTATATATATTATGTAATGATGTACAGGAATCCTTAACGTGAGGTGGATTTAACATAGACAACCTTATATTATTAGATTTTAGTTATCTATTACTTATTTATTAACTTAAGCATAAAATTACATTTTAACTTTTACATTTTACCAATAATTTAAACTTGCATATAAAGTTCAGCTAATTCATATTTCTAAAAATTGCATTTTTAATCATTTTTTCAAATTGGATGTCAATCATTTTTAAATGATAGAGTAATTACAGCTATGCTATTAGATTATCAGAAATATGCTGAAATATTATATCGTTGTATTTGCCCATTTTTTAAAAATGGTAAATACGGTCTGTCTGTTATATGCAGTCTACAATATTAAAACCATTATCTAGAAAATTTTTTAATCCCAATCAGTCGTGCATATCAACTTATCATTCTTTTTCTAACGTTTAATTGGTACATAAATATCACTATGTTATCATGTAAAACATAATCATGCATAGCATGTAAACTAAATGTTACGGCTACCTACGATGGCAGAGTAGATTAGGTGTTAGATTACATTCTAATTAACCTTGCGTTGCAAATGACAAGGTTGTAGCCTAAAACTTAACAAAGTTAAACCGACTTAAAAATTACTGTAAGTATTACAAAAGCATTTTAATTGAATGAATTGAATGAAACACTAATGATCTTGAAACTAACAGAAAATACATTTAGAAAGAAATTTTAAAGATATTACCAGATATATATATATATATATATATATATATATATATATATATATATATATATATATATATATATATATATATATATATATATATATATATATATATGTATATATATATATATATATATATATATATATATATGTATATATATATATATATATATATATATATATATATATATATATATATATATGTATATATATATATATATATGTATATATATATATATATATATATATATACATATATAAAAGAATAGATAAAGTTCAAGTTTTTTTTCAAGAAATAGTGGTCGTTACAAAGCAATTTTGTAAATTCTTAACTTAAAATTCTGTAGTTATGAAGACATATGCAGTGAACTATAATTAAGTTAATCCCTTTGAAATTTTTACTTATGATCATACAAATTTTTAATTTTTTTGCAAACTTAAAAAACTCTTCCTTGTTTCTTTATTTTCGTGAATGTTTACCAATTTTGTGTAACTACTTCATTGATGTTATCAAATTCAGTTTAAAATTAGAAAAGTCAGAGTTTTTCATGGAAATTCAACTCACGGATAGTAAAACAATTTCTATAAACTTACTTTGCAATCAATTAGTAAAATTAATAGTTAAAATATTAAATATATTTTTAAGCAATAAAAAATCAAAATGGGAGAAATATTGGAGCTTAAAATGCAAAGAAAGCTTTAAAAATTGTGAGGAATTTTCAAAAGATTGAAATAAAAAATGTTTTTATTAATATATAATTTTAATAAATTTTATAATATTTTCAATGTGATTGATTTAGTTTTATTTTATACAAAGATGTATAACTTTACAGTATTATGTTAGAAAATCGATTTGTAACGCCTATTCTATCCTTAATAAGCCAGCTGTGTATGTTTACAAATATGGCTGAGAAACAGCAGTTCTACGCAGAATTCGGTCGTGATGTTCAAATAGCTATTGATTGGAGGCACGAATCTGTACTGCTGTTCCAAAATATTCCAGAGAAGAAACTACTGCCAAGTTTGAAGACCAGTGTTACACATAATAGAACGTAAACTTCTTTCAAAATTTGCTTATAAACAGTCCATGACTGACGTTACATTGATTGAGATCTTTGCCAACGATGAACTTGAAACACGAGTTTGAAAATTCACAAGGCACGGGTATGATAAAATTCAGAAATGCTCCAGAAAATGTTAGTTCATTTTCGTTGAAATATATTTTGCATAATATGCGATCCTCAAACTGGAAGGGTTTTCCATCTTTCAGCTGCCTCTACTTGAATTTTGTGAATAATAAGTTGGCATCGAAAGAAAAGTTTGCAGTTCCGACCGTATTTGTGCTTCACTTTCCTTTGTTAAAAATTACTTTATCCTATTAATTACTACTTTTGTCAAATAATCTTCAATAAATTGTGATGCTATACAAGTACATAACCATATGATGATAATCTAGTATAGATACACACACAAACATATACACACATAAATATAAACATAAATGTGTGTATATGTGTGTGAGAGAGATAGAGAGAGGAAGGGAGCGTAATATATAAAATATTAATTTAACGATATATAAAATATGGCACCAAATTTTAACTCTTACCATTATTAATTAATAAATATTCTTTTTTCCATAAATTAACAGGATATTCTAAAATAGCCTACGTCTGTCAAATTTTAGCATTTTTAACTACCTCATCAAATCAATCAGATTTCGTCAGTAGATTTCCTTCTGACCCCAAGATTTCGCCCGATAACGAACACTTTATAATTGCGTCAGCATTTCATATCCTTTCTTCCATTTAATAAAGCAGCTTAGCTAGACATAATTTTCGCTCTCTTTTACTGGAGAATCTGGTAATCTGTACTTTTTTTCCACTGCTGGCAGATCATTTCTTTCCAGGTTCTTATTATTTGCTTTTGGTGTAATGTTTTCATAAATAAAGATTGTAAAATAAAGATGGCCTACGACTGTGATCTTTTTATGCCTGAGTGAGAAAACCCAGATCAATTAAGGGCTATTTCCTTCTTAAGATTTAACTCTGAAATCCGAAATTCTTAGCCTATACACACACACACACACACACACACACACACATATATATATATATATATATATATATATATATATATATATATATATATATATATATATATATATATATATATATATATATATATATATATATATATATATATATATATATATATATATATATATATATATATATGTATATATATATATATATATATATATATATATATATATATATATATATATATATATATATATATATATATATATATATATATATATAAATTATTTAAATTTAATATTTCCATAAAAACCTCCTCTCTCCCATTCTAATTCCTCAAAACGTTTTTCCGAGCATCTAAATGTCTTAATCAAGTTCTAGACTTAAAATTCTTTCGATATATTTCCCAAACCTTTATATCCTATAGATGTAAATTTTGTGTCTACTCATCCCGTTTTCTAGCTGTCGCCTGCAAATTGCTCAGCTATTCTCCTGATCTTAACAGTTTAATTCGCTGAGTACATTTCTTCTACTTTGGGAAAATTCTATCTGTCTTCGCTCTAGGGTGCACCTCTGTTCAATCAGAGGGAATTTTGTGCCTTTCTCTTGTACGTCATTGACTAGTAAAGATATCCGTTTTGGCATCTCTAAAACAAAGTTTTAATTAGACTTGTGCCGGTCTCTTTGAATAGTCCGACTGCATCGTTATTAGAGTTAGCTGATTAGGCTTCTCCTTGCCCAGTAGCCCGGACAAGTAAAAATAATAAGGGCTACATAATTATTATGACTAGAGGAAATAATTTGTTAATATATATATGTATATATATATATATATATATATATATATATATATGTATACATATTTATGTATATATATATATATATATATATATATATATATATATATGTATACATATTTATGTATATATATACATATCTATATATATATATATCTATATCTATATATCTGTCTATCTATCTATCTATCTATCTACCTATCTATCTATCTATCTATCTATCTATCTATCTATCTATCTATCTATCTATCTATCTATATATATATATATATGCACACACACATATACAGAGAAAGAGAGATATTTGTTCCACAATACAAAATTATTGTTCCTATTTTTTTCTCTGTTCAGATAAAGAATAAGACTACTAATGAGGTACAAACCACTGCATAACATTTACACGAAAGAAATCTTTCCTAATTCACGTAAACCTATTAGCGAACGACGACTTGAGTTTTGGGAGTATTAATTAGCCCTTCTCATCAAATCCAGCTCTAAGCAGCAATCCAAACGGAAAGCTCTTGTTACTAATTGAACACTTAGTCGCTTCCTATATCATTTAGCAGAGTCCGAGAAGGCTAAGAACTACTATAAGAACATAAGTTCTGTATAAATTAGCACATGAGAAAAGGGGAAAAAGTCTATGATCTGAAGATCATAGAACTAAATGCACTGGATATTTTCTAATTAAAAATATTCCTTCTACATAATTGTTTTAGTTATAGTACATCCCACACCTCGGCAATTCCGCATTAAGTGACGTTCAGGACAATATCATGTTATTGCCTCTAAAGACCTAATTGCCTCCTAGCAATACAATGCTTAATGATTTCCCTACCTTGTCCACCTAGAACTAGGCTAATTCGGTATTAAGAAAACAACCTGAACAAGCTATCAACAGAAAATGCTCTTCCAATTAAAAAAAAAATACGTAAACGAAATTTGCGTTTGATTTTGATTGACTACTTGCGTTCAATATCTGTAAAAATTCCAAATATACAACCCGCAATTAAGAAATTTTTACTATCACAATACTGAACTCTAGCATCATTCGTCAAAAGGTATAAAACTGCAAAAAAGATTTTGAGCTTTCCGATAACATAGCTCACAACTTTTTTGCAAAATATTAATTAATAAATTTCGATAAATTAATTGCACTTGAATGCATTCTTCGTTAATTGAATGTTGGAGTCCATAATTTAATATAAATTATCGTCTTGCAGAGTGCGACAATATTTTTATATTTGCCTTATCAAACACATTAATTTTGAGCGAATCAGAAGAAAACAAAAATAATCTTAATTAATCTACTTACGTTGAAATATAACTTGAAAGGAATAGAAATTACTTTACTCCTTTATTGCTTTTAAACAAATGCGGTCCTTTAAAAGGAAGCAATGAATCCCAGGATATGGTTCTTAAATGTAATAAATATTTACTACGAAGATACGCACATTTACGCCTCCGATAGAGCTTCACAGGAAGAAATTAGAATTCGTTAGATGTGTTTAATGACAACTTTTACGAGCAAAGTAAAAATTTAATAGCGGAACTTGAGATATAAGGATGCATTTTACAGCTTAAATATTTATGAAAGAAGCCCGGTTCATTCACTGTTGAAATTCCACTTTCAGATGAATTTTACAGCGATTATTTGAATTTCCTTTATTTTATTAAATATTAACCATTTAGATGGGGAGACAATGATAGCAAAGTCGGGGAAAGGGAGTTCCCGGACAAAATTAGATACTCGAATTTCGAAAGGTTGTGGTTTGCGTGAGCCAATCAGTTATTCGACACAAACGTAAAGATAAATTGATTTTGCAGAATAAAAAATACTCTGATATTTTAATTAAAGCGTTTTAAAACCTTGTAAAATGTAATGATACATTTTAAGAGTTTTAAAATTACTTTTAAGAGACTTTATGATAAGCTTAAATAACTATCATCGCCGAAAAATGAATTGTTACGATCTTGAAACAAATTTTAACTTGTTCTATTTAAAAGGATATAAGTAAATATTTAACTCCGTATGAAGGTATCAAAGAAGTAAAGGAAGCTTTTAACACAAACATTAAGTTTAGGTTCATTTAAGTTTTTTTTTCTTTTTTACGTACTTCATGATCTGGAATTTCAAAACACACAGAGTAATTAGCTCTCTGTTTCTCCCTTGGGACAGAATGCTATTAAAGCTCTTTTACGTTTTATAAAAGCTCCGAGTTCAGCTACTATTTGTGCTATTACAAAAGAATTTTTTTCCCTTTTCGGATCAGAAGTAAATTCATTTCTTATAATAATAAATTCAACATAATATTATATAAACATACATACATGTTTATACACAACAAATACACTCAAACTCCCTTTCTGACAGGTAACTTCCGGTGAGAAGTGAAAGTAGCTTATAAACAGGTTTTCTTTGTTCACATCTTACAACTATCAAACATCTTGACACCAGATCATTGTATTTTAAACAGAAAGTTGCAATTGATTTATAGATTTGATTTTTCTAGTTTTGTTGGCAACCCTTTTATGTAAGATGTATAGATGTTAGCACTACAATCAATGTTTTGGTGACAGCTTACTCAGTGGTGTTCATAGCGTATTAAAATGACTTTAATGGATGGTCAGTAAGAGACATTTCATCAGTTCAATTCCTACAGATTTCAATTTTTTTATCAGCCTTATTAAATGTAACAAACCAATTAGAGGTGGAAGAAGGATTTGAGTTTAAAAAAGAACTACTTAATATTTTAAAGTAAAATAAATTTTAACAATTGAACTGTCATAAAAAGAGCTGGAAAAATTATTAAAACTGGTGTTTTATAAAATAAAATAGATTTTTAGGTAATATACTCTGTGGATGTGTTAGAATGAAGATATAACTCTATATTCTTACTCAATTGTTTTAAGAAATATGTAAGAAAACAATGGAAGTAATCTCCGTAAACTCACTTACATTTTATGGTAACCCTCAGTATTGGACATCATGAGTTCAGTTGACATAGGTGTACATATTATGAAGTATTTCCTAGTCTAATAAGACCAAATATGTAGGGCTCTGCTGGTCGGTACCGGAGTGCGTCTGTTCGAGTTTCACTTCTACTATGTATGCTTGTAGCCATGGGAAATTGGCGTTAAATAGTAGGTCCTTGTCACATTAGCTCTTGTGTAACAAAACAATATACCGCAACGCTCCACACCAACCTAGTATATTAACCCCTTAACGTGCACTCTTGAGTTAACTCGAGAGCGCTAAACTGGCCAAAGAAGTAAAGTAACACACTCGAGATAATTCGAGAGGCTTTGTACTTTATGTTGCTACAATTTTTCACATTCTAATGCAATCGAGAATGGAAAATAACAATGTGAAAGAGAAAAAATTGTTTTATTGATATTTATTCATTTACATGGGACTGTAAGCTATAAAACTTATTTATTCAAGTATAAAATATATATTTTTTCTAAATTGTGTTTTTTACATTAAAAAAATGATTTTTTTGGCAGGCCTTTTTAAAAAAACTGTGCATTAAGGGGTTAAGGCCCCATTTTGTAAAGAATGAAACCAAAACTTCCAAACTTAAACCAAACGTATATATTTACCTAGTTTTAACAGCAGAGAAAAAAAAAACATTTTCTTTATTAAAGCATTGTTGCAGTAAATATTTTTACATTTAACACTTTTTAAATAAATTATTTTTAGGAAACAAAATTAAATAATACGCTAAATTCAGGTTTTATCATAAAAGAGCAGTTTGAAATTTATTATAAGGAATCAAAAATTGAGTATAAGTTCATTTATTGAAATTTTATTTATGAAAAACTCAAATAGTTATTTACTTTTTGTTTGACATTTTGTAAACACAGAAAAAAAATAATAATAAATTAAAAAGCATCTTTCATTATTTCCCCAACTGCATTTCCGAAATCACTTATTTTTTTTCCATGACATAGCGAAAACTAAATTAATCAGACAAGCATGGATTACAAAATTAAAAAAAGAGAAACACAATTTTAAAAGCAAACTCAATCAAACATTTCTTTTGTCTGTTATTATTAGCTTCAAAATTAATTAAATTTAAGGATAAACGGTGATAAAAAGATTTATTCTAAAGAATCATTTTATCAAATTTGTAATACCTTGTGAAACCATCAAAATATCATCTTTTATTTACCCCAGACTGCCTAATACTGAAAGAAAGCAGTAATGTGTAAAAAGGAAAAAAATAATGGCGAACATAATGGTAGCTAATGAGGCCCATGAAAATGATGAACAATTGGGGAAAACAAATCGTTAGGATTTACTTCTCTGAGCGCCCATTTAAAATGAGAGCCTATCCAAAGGCACACTCGGAAACATAAAACACTAATAAATATTCGCTAAAGAGCCACAAGTTTACGCAACGGTGATTGTAACACGTGCCTGAATGGTAGAAAAAACTTTCTGAAAAAAGAAAACCAAAACTAAACCGCTGAGACGTGTGACACCAGGATAAAAATTATGCTCGCCTTATTTTCTTGTAACTTTGCTTTAGCTGTGGTCCTGAAGTTGGCAGCAGTGACACCTAGCGGACGGGGTGTCTGAAACATCAATTTGATGCATCATCATTTAGCGGTGTTCTTCATTTTCCTCGTGTTCATTTTAACACTGCAACAGCTGTGACGCGTCATGGTGTTCCGGGCTATCCTAAGCAACAGGTTGTCTAAATGAAAGAAACGCGATAATCAAATTGCTCAATAACGTCGTCTGTAATTACAGCAGTTTGAAAAGTGCGGTGGGATTTGAGTCGCTTTCATTTTTTTTTGTTTTAATTAAGAGTATGAAATATGTTAGGGTAAAAAATGAATGTAAAAAAATAATTAAATATGTCTTTCTGGGCGATGCACAATGATTGATTAAACAACGTTATAAAATACATATACAAGCATGCATGATCAATATAACCGGATACAGAAATTTTGGGAAATAATAATCTAAGAAGGAAACAGAAATAAAGACTATCTAAGAGTAACAAGTTTTATTAGGGGGAAAAAGACACTCAATAAGTAGAGACCTTATGGGGCCGCACGAGAAAAGACGGAAATTAAAGAGATTAAAGGCTGATTCCATGCGACCACTAATACCCATACCAGGGAAAGCGGATGTAGTATCTTGAGCTGAATATCAAGACCCCTAGGCACTATAATCACTCTCTCTCACTCACACATATACACCAGTGTCAACTAAAACAGTGCCTCGTTCCTCGAAGGCATGATTAGTTTACTTGACAAGGATGGCAATATGCGTTATCTTTGAAGTCCGGTCTTACAACTTATGTTATGAATTTTGCTTAGAACAACGTCGGCTATTTTAATCAGGGGTCGATTGTTCGCGAGTTCAAGTTCACCACAGTAATGTTCCCATTAATGTTCTGAGTAAAATGGTAGAACTGTTATTTGATATTTAAGGGGGGGGGGGTTGTAAACGTTTTCAGAAAATGTCGATGTTAAATGTACGAAATATACGATATATTTTGCAAGTTAATATGCCTTATTTAATTTAAAAACAAATATAAAAAAATGAAACTGAAAATTTAGTGTAACTCTTCGAAAATATGTTAAATTTTTAAATTTATATTTATGTTTAATTATATTTAACTAAAAAGAGGCGGCTGAAAGTTAAATGAATATTAATTTCAACTTATCTTCATCTGTATCAGTTAGATAATTCTATCTGTTACTGTCAAATATATTATCTATACTTTTAGCTAGTGATAATTTAAAAAATGATTAATAACTATTTACCCTAAGAACACAGTTTTTAAGCGTTTTCTTCAGGATTACACAAAATTACGTCTCGGGTAAAAGCATTATACGAAAGAGAATGCAAACTTTATTTTAGGTTCTTAATCATAATGTACAGAACAGTCTTTATGCTTTGAGAAACCTAATAAGAAATTAAGCATCAATCATAGTTATGAAGTTTAATAAAAGTTTGAATTGTGGAAAAGATTAGCCAAACAATTAAATTCGCCGAAAGTAGTAATCAATCATATGGAATTGCATGTTTTGAAAAATGTAATGTCCATTGAAAGCATGACAGGATTTATTAAAAGTTAACCTGAAATGTAAGAGTTTGTTTTCATTCATATTACATCAATATAATCAAAATGAATATATTTTAATTAAAATGGTGAGCTACAATGGTAAATAATGAATAAAACTGAGCCTAGGGATTTAGATTTTCATCAAGAAATTTCAAAAACGTATACCATAATAATAAAAGGTTATTAACATAGATTTAAGTAATTTTAAAATAAATCAATATAAATAGAGTACTATTAAGATTTATCAAAAAAACGTAATTAAGTGGTTTTCAAATAGTTTTTAATAGTTATAATAATAAATTCAACAAAACAGATTGAACAACAAAATATTGAGTTTTCCAGATAGTTAAATTAAGCCTAACATTGCGAAAAGTAGTTTAATTCAATATAAATAAAGTACTATTAAGATTTATTATAAAAAAGTAATTAAGTGGTTTGCAAATAGTTTTTAATAGTTATAATAATAAAGTTAACAAAGCTGATTGAACAACAAAATATTGAGTTTTCTAGGTAGTTACATTAAGCCTAACATTGCGAAAAGTAGTTTAATTCGTATTTTGTTTACATAAAAAATATTTTATGTTCCAATAAATGAGTCAACTATGATAAAAAATATTTGTACTCATCAATTAATAACTGTAATTATTAAATCTCTATTTGAAAATTCATCTTAGCAAAGTTTAGTTTTACAGCTTCTGAAACAAACTAGAAAAATGTATTAATAGTTATAATAAAATACAAAATATTAACAACTAACATTGTTTCTTGTATTTTTTTACCTCTCAAAACTGAAAACAATCAACTTCAAAAATTCTACTGTATATTTATAAAATGGGAAAACTAGAATAATAAAAAAAAATTAAAGTCAACATTAAACTAAATACAAATGAGATGTAATTTATGATATAGATTTAAAAAAAAAGTTCTATTAATTTAGTTGAATAGAGGACATCGTAAACAACATTCATTTCTAAGCTAGTTAAATCATTTAACTGTTTGATTTACAACAGCTAAACGCAAAACGAATTTATTAATTAAATATTTTGAAAAAGAGCTATAAACTATTAAGATTACCTTTAAATGTCTATTCATACATCTAAAAACAATATAGAAAGAAACAAATTAACATACTTGAAATGAAAGACTTGATTCACTGTGCATGTACTTGCAAGTATTTCGCTTAAAACATCGTAAAAAATGTTTCACATGATAAAATATGAACAAAAGATATTCTATTAGAAAGATGTATTCAAGGTTTTCATTATAATTTCTATTATAAGAAATTTAATTAGACGATATAAAAAAATCCATGGCAGTCGATTTCAAATAACAATAGACTTATGCCACTAATTTCTTGCATAGATCGATCAATTTAGAGCAACAAAATAAGATTAGAATTTATGAGAAAATGATTCTCTCACACGAGAATACTTTTTTTTTAGATTAAGTAGTTAGATAATAATAATAATAAAATTAAAAACTGAGAAATATCTGTAGCTCTTAAAATAAAAATCAAGCATGACATTATATCGCTGCAATTTTATTTACATACCAATTAATTAGTGAATGCCCCGAGATCGGATTTTGTAATTGAATGAAATTCTGATCATATATGTTTTACTCTTATAAAGATATATGAAATAAAAAAAAGTCTGACAATGTGGAAATTTAATTGGTTTTATAAAGCAATTTAAAGAGCTGGATAGTCTGACTGCACATACAACAAACATGAGAAGGATATACAAAAATCTCTTTAGAGTAAATTTGAACAAAAAAAATGTTATCGGATATCAATACTAATATGCTGCAATTATAAGTTTATATTTAGAAGAAAAATAATTTTTTTTTTGTTAAAAATAAATTTAATTTTATCACTGTTGCCTCTGTTCCAAAAAAGCACAACTAATGTAACAGCAAACTGACATTAATTATATTTTGTGCTGTTCTAAAATAAATATAGAACAAAAACTAGATTTTAGAGGCTTTTATAATAAAAAATAAAACATACAAAATCCACGTGGTGTTTCTGCTTAAATAAACTTTTTTTGGTTTATAAATGTTTAACCTTTTAGAGAAAAACAATATATTTTATTTAGTGCTTAGACATAAATTTAAAACATATGTCTCCAGGTAAAATATTGTTTCATAGCAAACAAAATCTGAAAGAATTTTCTCTGAATTGTTCAAAAATAGACTAAATTACATTTGAAGGTTTAAAATTATTTTTAAGACTTAGAATTAAGGAGATTCAATAGAATTAAACTATAAAGTTTGTAATATTCTCGAATAGATTAAAAAAAAGGTTTTAAAATATTTTGTATCCACAGATTAAAATTTAAAAGCTATCCAAGTATTAATCTTAACTTGAAATAATTTTTCTTTGAAGGTATATATTCTTTTATCTTTATGAAATTGCATTATTTATGATGAAATTTTAAAATTTATTTTTACATATAAGGATCTGATTATTTTTTTAGTCGTCTAGTTTAAGAGATTTATACCAATAAGCCATGTTAAAATATATCGTTCGAGAAAATCAGTACTCTTTTTTATCTAAAATTGGGTAGTGGATTTGTAGAGATTTAATGAATTATCCTATGAAAATAATATAAAGCGAAACTGATATTCATGTGCACAAAAGGTGTTGGATTTATTTAAAAAAAAAATGGTAGGAATAAATCAATGTATGTTTACAAGTTGGAAGCAAAATAAGTATTTTTAAAATACTGTACAGCATTTAAGAAAATAGTATAGTTTTATAAAATTAAGTATTATTTAAAATATTGTAGGAGCAAATGATATTCAGAGTTGAACATAAAACCGATTAATTTCAGAATTAATATGAAATTATACGATATGATAATATATAATACGATATATTATCGTATCGTATAATTTCATATATACGATAATAATTAAATATATAATAGTTTAATATCGTATTATATTACGATATAATATAATACGACATTAAATTATTGTATTTATCTTCATATACTGTAGGATCTATAATTATTTTAACAATTTTCGTTGTTATTTATACAAGTACAGAATTCATATCGCAGTAACATTTTTTGTAGTTTGCTTAATTGGCAGATATTTGTCGTATTATTAAGGACATCAGATATACCATAAAATTCATACTACTGATTACTTTGTCATGAATTAGAACAGAAAAAAATAAAATACGATTTATTAAAATAAAATGTTAATCATAACAAACATATTATTAACACAGTAAATACTTCCATTTTTATACTTTAAATGATTTGACATTGGTTTAACAATGAAATAAGGCTATTTTTCTATTTTATCAAAATTATAAACTCTTTGAATGACGAATATATTTACATACCCGAGTTTATGCGTACTTGTCAAATCACATTTCTTTTCCATATAAAAATATTCTTAAGTGAATTTACTGAGCTCAGAATATTTAAAATATATTTTAAAGTTTTTAAAAATGAAACCTAAAGTAATGCATCAAACTCGGAGACTCGCGGGAGGCAAAAATGAATGCATTTATTTCACGCAAAACACACACTCGTGATTTGAAGGGGGAAGGATGTCTTATTTTAAGTTTCTGATTTCTATATCTTCCTCCTATTTACTTACGACTCAACTTCCATAGATACAATTCTCGTCTGAATATGGGAAAAGCTTTCTTCCTCAGTCTATCACAAACAATGGAAGAATCTAAATGGGAATTATATCTGAGAAAACATTTCAAATTTTCCAAATGTCAAGAGAAAATTTTTCCATTTACTTTCAGATTTTTACGCCTCGGTAAATCCTTTTCAAGATTGTGTGTTTCGAACCAGAGGAAGGTCTCATTATAGCAAATTGATACTTTGATGTCTCACCGCTTTGTTATTCCCAAAGACAAAATGGTAAATTAGACAACTTATACAGAAATATTTTGTATATAGATATTTTAGATATTATTTTGAATTTATAAGGGCTGATGTGGGTTAGATTAAAAAAAAGTCGTTATTGAAATAACTATATTTTTGTTCTTGTATAAATAGTAAGTTTAAAAATATATATTTATTTCCTTGGTATGGATATAAAGCATGCATTTTTATTCCAAGAAAAACTAATTATGCTTTATTGCTATCTAAATGAGAAATAATGTGAAAAATTATTTACATAAATAAAGGCTTTATAATTTAGTAATCTTTTATTAGACATAATAGTCAAAGTTTAGCACTGAATAAATTAGAGCAGTCGAAATTAATCAGCATTTATACTGATACTTAATTAGCTTAGACTTTTTAGAGGTTAAAAGATTAGTTTTTATCTATTCTGGAATGTAGAAATTTTAGGCAATTAATAAATTCTTTTGTTATATTAAAATTATACATAAATAATTGTTCGGCTTATATTAAATAATGTATTAAAAATGTTACGCACACATAATAGTTCTCAGGCCACATGTTCCACTGGACATCCCGTTGACCTCCAGATGACACGTGAGCGTCGATTAGACATTGTGGACTTCAACTGGATGTCCAGTGAAATATATAAGCTGATAGTATAACTGTATTTTTAGATATTATTTTGAATTTATAAGGGCTGATGTGGGTTAGATTAAAAAATGTCGTTATTGAAATCACTATATTTTTGTTCTTGTATAAATAGTAAGTTTTAAAAATATATATTTATGTCCTTGGTATGGACATAAAGCATGCATTTTTATTCGAAGAAAAACTAATTATGCTTTATTGCTATCTAAATGAGAATAATGTGAAAAAATTATTTACATAAATAAAGGTTTTATAATTTAGTAATCTTTTATTAGACATAATAGTCAAAGTTTAGCACTGAATAAATTAGAGCAGTCGAAATTAATCAGCATTTATACTGATACTTAATTAGCTTAGACTTTTTAGAGGTTAAAAGATTAGTTTTTATCTATTCTGGAATGTAGAAATTTTAGGCAATTAATAAATTCTTTTGTTATATTAAAATTATACATAAATAATTGTTCGGCTTATATTAAATAATGTATTAAAAATGTTACGCACACATAATAGTTCTCAGGCCACATGTTCCACTGGACATCCCGTTGACCTCCAGATGACACGTGAGCGTCGATTAGACATTGTGGACTTCAACTGGATGTCCAGTGAAATATATAAGCTGATAGTATAACTGTTTTTCATTAATATAAAACTGAGATATCAGTTAATTTAGTCTTTAATTCGGAAGTAAAAAAATAAAATATTTCTGTAGTAATGTAGCGATGAAGAAAATTTTAAGAAGAGATTTAGATTAATTTTTATTATACTTTGAAAGAATAAATAAGCATCAATTATGTAGCTGTCTCGATAAAAGTATTCTTTGGCTTTAAACCCTTTATAACATACAAGAAAAATTTATTTCAAAGATTTAGTTACATTTTGTCAAATTGAAACCCCTATCAGACATGAAAGATAGAAATGTTGCCAGTCATTCAATTTCCGTTGCGACTGTCACAATGATTTATTCTACAGCAAGTCCGAACCTTGTCGGTTCATACGACACCGATTGTCGATCGTAACAATAAATCGTAGGTATTCAATAGCAACAAATATCTCCAGTGAAATAAGTAAAGTATGAATATTTATACTAGTAAATAATAAATCTATTATTTTGAGGTGACTGTAAACTTTCAGCTGGGGTGAAATTGGAGTGATTTCAAAGATTATTTCAAAGGTTTAATTACATTTTGCCAAATTGAAACCCTTATCAGACACGAGAGATAGAAATGTTGCCAGTCATTCAATTTCCGTTCCAGCTGTCACAGTGATTTATTCTACAGAAAGTCCGAACCGTGTCAATTCATTCGACACTGAATGTCAATCGGAACAATAAATCGTACGAATTCAATAGAAGCAAAATTTTTTCTTGTGAAATAAGTAATATATAAATATTTATTTAGCTTTAAAAATGGTGACAGTTAATTTAATCTGTACCTTTCTCGTGAAAAAGGTCTTTGCTTAGTAACGAGTTTAATTGCTCTAATTCCATTATTACTAACAGTTTGAAAAAATAAATAAATATCTGTTATGTAACCATTATGAAAAAAATTAAAGTTAAAATCCTATTTTACTTACAGAAAAATTTTATTTTATAGATTTAACTAAATTTTGTGAAATTGAAACTCTTCTCAGACAAGAGAAAAAGAAGTGTTGCCAATCATAGAATTTTCATTACAACTGCATAATGATTTATTCTAGTGCTAGTCCAAACTGTGTCAGTTCCAAAGTTCTGGATGTTAATAGGAACAATAAATCATAGAAATTCAATAGCGGGAAACTAGTTCTAGTTAAATAAGTATTTTATAAATATTTATATTCGTATACAATATAATTACTGGTTTAAGACGAGAGGACAGATTTATGTCAGTATAGTTCCTACGACTCTGGATGTTAATAGGAACAATAAATCATAGAAATTCAATAGCGGGAAACTAGTTCTAGTTAAATAAGTATTTTATAAATATTTATATTCGTATACAATATAATTACTGGTTTAAGACGACAGGACAGATTTATGTCAGTATAGTTCCTACGACTCTGGATGTTAATAGGAACAATAAATCGTAGGAATTCAATAGCGGGAAACTAGTTCTAGTTAAATAAGTATTTTATAAATATTTATATTCGTATACAATATAATTACTGGTTTAAGACGAGAGGACAGATTTATGTCAGTATAGTTCCTACGACTCTGGATGTTAATAGGAACAATAAACCGTAGGAATTTAATAGCAAAAAACTAGTTCTAGTTAAATAAGTATTTTATAAATATTTATTATTCGTATACAATAAAACAATTGGTTTAAGACAAGAAAGCAGCTTTATGTCAGCGAAATTTTAACAAAAATTCTATTTCTCATTAAACAGCTAATTATACCAGAGAATGTAAGTTTTTTCTTTACTATTCACCACTCTATAATGAATACAACTATTACCATAAAATGTAATTCAAATATTATGAATAATAACTTTAAACGCTTTTCAAAACAAATATTTTCGTATTTAATGAAAAATTGAATCACTCCAATTGCATTTATAACTAGCACAGTCATTTAATATTTATTGAATAGTTACATTATAGAATGTAAAATTGATAAAGAATAATTTTAAATCTTTCAACACTCTATTTTCGCTTAAAAGTACTATTTAAAAGTCTTTTGTATAGAAAAAGTTCTTATTTTCGCTATTATTATTTATTTCTCCTAATAATTTCTGCGAATGATTATTGATTGGAACAAAGTTATAAAAATGAGAGATAAAATATAAAAAGATAAGACCTTAGATATAAAAAGTTATCCTGAATATAAAATTTTACATCCTATGCGTTAAAGGATTATGCATGGAACACTTTTAATGAAGCTACGTCTAAAACTATTTATAGGGAATAACTTTTTATATTAATTATTATATAACCCTGAAATTTAAACCACTTTTAACTAAATAAATCATTTATAATATAATAAATTTATATATAAAAATATTAAAAACAAACTAAATTATTTTAGAAAATTCAAATTTGCCTTAAAGAGACAAGGGACTATTAATCTCCAATTTCAATATAATCTTTTTACCAACCGTATTTTTAATCGGGGTAAAAATAAGGCTATTACATAAAACATAAGACACTAGAATCTCCCCGAACAGAATTTTGATTAAAAGTGAAGACTTTTTCATAGCAATTGAATCGTCGAATAACATTCTGTTATAATGCTCCAGGCTTCGAGGATATTAATTTATTACCTTAAATTTTTTTACTGTATGCGCATTAATATTGGAAAAAAATAAAGTATTGAACTTCATATATGTTATACACAATTATATAAGAAATATTTTTTTTAAATCTAAAGTGTTTTATGAGGTTGTTTTTATCTGTTATATGATATGTATCTAGGCAAAATTCTTATTGTTTTAAATAAAAAATATTCATTTGTATAAAAAATAGTTCTAGGCAAAATTCTTATTTTTTTAAAGAAAATATTTATTTGTATAAAAAATGTTTTAGTAAACAAATCATTTAGATTTTGGAGAAAAGGAGAAAGCAGTGTGCGTAATATATTTTATGTTTGAAAATGGGACCAGAAACATTTAAAAATATCAATAAAGTAAAAATACCTAAAGCTAAAAAGGTGGAATTTAAGTTTAGTAATATGAAAGCACAGTGAAAAAAGAATTACTTTCAAAATTTGAACTAATTATAAAAGTGTAGCAATTGAATCGTCGAATAACATTCTGTTATAATGCTCCAGGATTCGAGGATATTAACTTATCACCTTAATTTTTTTACTATATGTGCATTAATATTGGAAAAAATAAAGTATTGAACTTTATGTATGTTATACACAATTATATAAGAAACATTTTTTTAAATATCTGAAGTGTTTTATGAGGTTGTTTTTATCTATCATATGATATGTATCTAGGAAAATTTCTTATTGTTTTAAAGAAAAATATTCATTTGTATAAAAAATAGTTCTAGAGAAAATTCTTATTGTTTTAAAGAAAAATTTTCATTTGTATAAAAAATATTTTTGTGAACAAATGATTTAGATTTTGGAGAAAGCAGTGTGCGTAATATTTTTTTATGTTTGAAAATGGGACCAGAATCATTTAAAAATATCAATAAAGTAAAAATACCTAAAACTAAAAAAGTGGAATTTAAGTTTAGTAATATGAAAGCACAGTGAAAAAAGAATTACTTTCAAAATTTGAACTAATTATGAAAGTGTAGCAATTGAATCGTCGAATAACATTCTGTTATAATGCTCCAGGCTTCTAGGATATTAATTTATTACCTAAATTTTTTTACTATATGTGCATTAATATTGGAAAAAATAAAGTATTGAACTTTATGTATGTTATACACAATTATATAAGAAACATTTTTTTAAATATCTTAAGTGTTTTTATGAGGTTGTTTTTATCTATTATATGATATGTATGTAGGCAAAATTCTTATTGTTTCAAAGAAAAATCTTCAATTGTATAAAAAATATTTCTAAGAAAAATTCTTATTGGTTTAAAGAAAAGTATTCATTTGTATAAAAAAATATTTTAGTAAAAAATCATTTAGATTTTGGAGAAATGGAGAAAGCAGTGTGCATAATATTTTTTATGTTTGAAAATGAGACCAGAAACATGTAAAAAAATGATTAAAGTGATAAACATGAAACTAAAAAGGTGGAATTTAAGTTTAATAATATGAAAGCACAGTGAAAAAATAATTATTTTTAAAATTTGAACTAATTATGAAACTGTAAGCTTAGCTTCGTGTTTTTAAAGACAAATAAAACGTTTTGTACATTTAGTTCTGATTCTATTATTATGAACGTCTTATTTTGCCTTAAGTGATGTGAAATTGCCACTACCGTTTCACGACAATGTAATCTAATTAATACAAGTAATTAAATTGTACTGGATGAAAAATATAAAATTTCACTGGGTAAAGCATATATTTTTAATTTTCATTATGAAATAATTTAACGGAGAAACAGTCGAAAATCATTTGCATTAAAACCTATACGCCATCACCAATTCAATTCAAATTCAACGCCACTTTTAACGGTTTTTTTAGGATTCGGAAAGCTACCTTGTAACAACAAGCATACTTAATTGAAAAATGACTGAATAAATAAAAGGATTCTGTAAACTCAACTAATCATTCATTTTTCTCGAAGTAACTGTATCCGGAATAAAAATTCGTTTATATGTGGGCGACTTCAAATACTCTAGTTTTAAAACAAGCATTGATTTGAAATCAATTTTTCACGAAGAAACGGCGATTCGTTAGCATAACCGTTGTTTTCACTTCATTTGGCTTCAAGTCATAAAAATTTGGGGAAGTAGATGGCAGAAGCATAAAGAAAATGAACTAACCAACAAAAGGTTTCTTTTCCATTAGAAAAGAGTTTGGTTCATAGCAAAAAATGTTAATTAAGAATTTTTCCTAACCAAATGAATTCGGAATGAATTCAAACCTTTCATGCATATGCTCTATATCACAGCATGCAACGAAGAAATGGTGGTCTTGTAATGTTCTAGCAACATGACAGAAATAAAAACCGTTAGGTTTCCATCATAATTCATCCTTTCAAATCTGTTTTTTAAATTATATTTACAACAAAGTTCTCTTTTTTATAAAGCATTTAATTAAAAATTTGTGTTTATTTGTATAGAAAATATTTCATTTTTATTAGAGAAAATATGTCGAAAAGCAATATATGCGATTAATTTCAGCTTCTTGCATTGAAAATTCAAGTTGCAACTTGATCCTCCAGGAAGACTTTTAAATAATTCAAAAGTATGTAATGAAAGATAATACATACACAAATATATATAACACACATATGTATATGTGTGTGTATGTATGCATCACTTAAAATTTTCTCCATATCTCATTAAACATTCCATCAGACTCGTTTTGCCTGTACCAAAATATTGTACTGTGTAGGCAAATATATTTCAAATGAAATGAAGGCAATCAGAACATATGTCTGCAGTATATATTTCTGAGCCTCAAATTTTCAAAAGGCTTTAAAATATTTATAGTTCTGCGATTGTAATGCTTCTAATTAAATGAATTTGAAATTCGAGTTTTTCGCAATTTAATTAAGCGTACAAGAGTTTCCATTCAAGAAATATAATTCTTCAAAGATTATAAGAACAAAAAGAGATTTAATCTTATAACTTTTACGAACCAACAACAGTAATGACAAATAAGATCCATAAAGATTTTCTTTTGTTACATACCACGTCTTTTGACTTTTCTGTTATTTTAAATTCCTGTAGATTGCACTACAAAGAGCATCTCTGAGCCTCAAATTTACAATTAAATTGGGAGTGTTTTAAATATTCATAGCCTTCTTGAGAGATAATTAGTGCCATGTACTCACCTATGTAGTTTAAATTGGATTTAATAATTATGAAATAAAATTTACACGATTTTATAATTTACATTAATAGTTTACAGCAAAAATGCTAAATATTAAGTTTCTTTTTTAGGCAACATGCAAATATATGTGATATATATATATATATATATATATATATATATATATATATATATATATATATATATATATATATATATATATATATATATATATATATATATATATATATATATATATATATATATATATATATATATATATATATATATATATATATATATATATATATATATATATATATATATATATATATTGTTTTTATATGTTTACAAAGTTACACACACACACACACACACACACACACACACACACATATATATATATATATATATATATATATATATATATATATATATATATATATATATATATATATATATATATATATATATATATATATATATATATATGTATATATATATATATATATATATATATATATATATATATATATATATATATATATATATATATATATATATATATATATATATATATATATATATATATATATATATATATATATATATATATATATATATATATATATATATATATATATATATATATATATATGTGTGTGTGTGTGTGTGTGTGTGTGTGTGTGTGTGTGTGTGTAAAGTTACTATGGTTAAAATAAATCAAAATAAATATAGTGTAAAACATTCTACATCCATATTTAAGCATCTGTAGTACTTGCCTATTAATTGCACATTATATAAAATTAAGTATCTGTAATCATATTGAAGGCAAATTTATTTAATCACGCGTATGCATACACATCTTAGAAATAATTCTTCTATATTTTAACCTAAATATCTTTATATTTTAGCCGTACTTTTTAGACTGTACCATAAGAAGCAATAGTCTCGTGAACTCTAATAAGATAAAGTAAAACTTTAAAATATTCCTTAAAAGTAGACAGGAATAAATAAGAGTGAATAGTTATTTACTAAAAAATAAAAAAATTATGCTAGTTACATAATATTTTGCATGTATAGCCGCTATTTAGGCTTTGAAGTTTAGAAAATTTCAACAAAAAGGAACTTTTCCGAATAAATTGAAAGGCTTTTCATCATATTTTTTAATTTCCACTTTTAAAATTAAAATAAAACTATCTAAAATTACTAAAAGTTTTTACATTCTTATGAATTTAAAATACTTTAATGTTAGCGAATTAATGTGTGATGAGAAAGTTTGGTAATTAATGTTTAGCGCTCATAACATTGCAACCAAATTTTATCCCTTTTGATGCAGTGAATTGAAAAAAAAAATGAATGAATCATGGAAATAATAATTTGGAATAATTTAATCTGTTCAATTGTAATAATTTCAGTATTTTTTTGATAATTTATGAATGAAATAAAATTCTGTAAATATTAAGAAAAAGTACTAACATATATATATTGATATATATTTTTTTTAAATTAACGCTTTTGTTTTTCAAAGAATACCGCTAGTATATATATTGCGATGGGAAAATATAAGATGGCTTGAAATGCAATAATACGATCCTGACATCAATGAACGATCAAAATCATGCATCATTTAAATGTGTAGTAGTCATCAAAAATGTTTTCAAAATTCTGAAGGGAGATGCAAAAGGGGAGAGAATGCAATTTTTGAGCATCAAGGAATGCGGTGCAATGAACCTAAAGAATAAAGGAAAAAAAGTTTTACTTGACTTAACAGAGATGAATAGATTTTTCAGCTCATGTTTTACGAAAATAACAAAAAAAATGTACATTATTTTTTAAAGCAAATGCTGCCTAATATCTTATTTATAATGTTCACATAATGACACTTAACTACAAGCACAAATGATTTCTCTAAAGGATTAGATGAATTTCCTAGATAAATGATAACGTCGATTAAGTCCCAAGGCAGCGATTAACATCTACAGTAACACGGAAAAATAAGCAATTAAGAAAATTTGCATTGTTTTCGAATTGCTAATAGGAGTACTCAGAAAGGTCATTTCTGGGCTTTAAAAAATCATTAACATTCCCGAAATTTGGCTTTACACATATTGCTATTTGAGGAATAACAATAGGTATAAATTTTTCAAGAAACGATTTTAAATCATAACGATATATCCAAGAGACGTGCTGATCGAAAATATTTTACTGTTATAGTACCAATTTAGATGATGAGAGTAAAATTTTACAAATAATAAATTTAAAGAGTACTAATTTAACCATCTATATCCTGAATTAATTTACCATCAAATTTCTTACTGCATTTTTGCATCATTAGATAAGTTTTAATGGAGCATAATCATAGAAAAAAGAAAATTAATTTTTACAGTATTTTAGTAGTTAATTTTGCAGCTGGTACTTTCTAGTACCAACATATATTTTTAATTCTATGACAGAAAATAAAACATTAAATTATGATTAAAACAAATGAAATGCTCACCAGCGAAGTATACAAGTCTCTAAAAAATAATAGTACCAAATAACTGATAATAAACCACTAAATTTACTCAACTGAACAACACGTGTATCAACTCTACCACAAAATGACCTTCGAATGCAGCACGCCTATTATAAAATCCCTACTACACGAATAAAAGGGATTCCGGATTGGTGTTGTTATTTCTTTTCTGCTGTAGGAACTGCATCGTTCATGTCCTTGTGAGTACCGTCAGGAAAAACGGCTTTATTAGGAATATATAAGTGTTTGTTTGCAGCGGTACTTATAAGTACCGTCAGGATAAAAAGGGTTAATCTGTTAGAGGGTTTGCAGCGTCTCACAGACCCATGAAGTTTAAGTCTAAGAAAATACATTTTTGAAAATGTTTAATATTTATCAAGAACTTTATTTCAAGGAATAGTATGGGGAAAATATAAATCTTTTATAAATACAAATCTCAATAATAGTGAAGGTTGGTATGACATATTATTTGTTGCCTGGTTAACTTACATTTAATAAAAAAATTCCTTCATATGGAAATAGTAAACAAAATCGATCAAAGTGTAAAATACACAAATAAAATAAAGTTAGACTTTCATTATTTCCGCATTTTATACGAGTTTTTTTCTTATTTACTGATATTTCTTGTATATATCCTGCATACGAAAAACTAATATTTATTCATTTACGAATGCTTGCACACTTATCTTAATTTTGCAAACAAAAATAAAATACGGAAACAATACCATTGTTAGTATCAAATATATTTCGGAAAATGCCGGTAAAAAGTTTTGAACATTTTTCAGATGTAAGAATGTAATAAAAACTTTTACCAGAGCAGATAAAGAAAAACCTTTAGGGCATACCAATAAAATGTTAGTAGTACTGTTAGAAAATAAAAACCTGAATATTACTCAAACTTACAATACTTCTCGGAGAAACAGAACAAAATGATTCTGTTTTGTATTGGAATATTTTTTTGCTTGAAATAAAGATTTCTATGGAGCTTTTATGACTAAATTCTTAAGGCTGTTGACCAGATGTACAATGTTTTTAGTTAACTTAATTCAATTTTATTAAATCAAGCTTCTACTTTAGACTAAAAATATTAGGAAATTTATAAAATAAAAGACATTAAGAGGTAACCTAAATATTTAATTTTCTGTTTATATACATTGCAAAGCATCGCATTTCAAACTTTTTCAGCAAACAAATTGCATTATCGTATTAAAATGGTTTAAGTCATTATGATACAACAGTTTCAAATAACGCACTGCTCCAAATTAAAAACCTTTACACTTTTGAAATATTATACCCAATACAAAAATAAATAGTGTTGTCTCTATTTTCACTGAACTATGATATTAAAAATAAGAATGTTAGAAAACGAAAGCCTAAAAGCAAATTAATAATTTCATTTTAAGTTTAATACAAACTTAAATTAAATACTGCCATAAAAGTGAAAAACATTTTAGCTTTAAAATTAGAAAAAAAATGAGAGAATTTCTCTTTCTTTTATAATGTATTTACAATCAGATTAAAACTTGATGAAATATTCTTTGTGAATTTTTCAATTTTTCCTCTCTTTCATAAAAAAGTAAGAAATGATGTTTTCATGAAAATGCTTTTCGTCAAGATCAAATTAAATCTATATCATCGATTAATACATTTTAATTAAACAACTTACATTATTTACAATATGTTTTATTAATAAAATAAAATATTCTCAAAAATTAGAAAAAAAATTGCCGACACAAATCTGAAATTAATGAAGCATAAGTTTTAAAAAATGGAATAATTTATTTTAAGGAAAAATAAATTCTGCTTTCAAAATGTAAATGGAGAAATTGTTGTGCACGATTAAAAATTGAAAAAAAAACTATTGGAAATAAGTGATAATATAAAATTCAAATATTAAAGTAGCACTTATGAAAGCTTAGGACTGGGGGGAAATAATCAGTAAAGAGATTAAAATTCAAACACGAAATAGCAAAAGAAAAAATAGCTTTTTTCATCAATGAGAGGGATGCACTACTTTGGATGTAAATTCCTTCCAAACAATAAATTTTATGATATATTTGAAAAGAGAAGATATTTATTTTCTTATTAGTTTAGATTATAAAACGTCCTAAAATTTTTGGATAATGGTACACAATTCACAAATTTTACACAGATACATATTTCAAACTCAAAAAATCAAGAGCTAATAATAGAAATAACTTAACCAAACTATAATAGGTAAGTTCAGTTATTTCTCATGGACTCCATGTATATTATGGTGCACTAGGTACGGGGCAAGATTGAATCCAATGTTAGTGTATTCCTAGTATTGTAATACAACTTAAAATTTAAGTTTCCATATAACGTATAAAAAATTTAACCTAAGAACATCTAAACATTTTTCCCAATTTTAATTTCGTTTCAAATGAAGAAAAGGACCTCAATTCAAGATTACAATTTCTTCAGTTTTTACAACAGTAGAATCTGGACTTTGTAAACAATTTTTAAGTAATTTGTTCATTTCAAATCTCTCGAGATTCGGTTGCTCAATTCGGACGCTTAAAACTGAATCTGCAATTTTGAGTAACCAATCTATCCGCTAACAAACCAACAAAATGCTGAATTTCAATTCTATCTAGGAATACGTAAGTCTGTCCACTTTAGGCGTTTAAGATTCTATCAGTTTTCTGGTTACCGACTTAGTTGACAAACCTGTGCAACAGATCTGCTCCATTTTTGATTTTCTCAAAGTTTTGATGTTAATAAAATGAAGTGTCAAATGATTCCGGTCCCGATTGCCTCATCTTTGCTGAGTGTAGCTTTAGCAAACCAAATTTGGGCTAGTTATTTTAAAAAATGTAGGTAATTTTAGATAACCAATGAAGTTTTAGAAAACCGTCAACAATTTATACAGTTGGAGTTCGCTGTTATCTGCGTATTGTAATACACATACACCCAGACGCGCACGCGCATATAAACTACATATATGTGTCTGTATATATGTATATATATATATGTATATATATATATATATATATATATATATATATATATATATATATATATATATATATATATATATATATATATATATATATATATATGTGTGTGTGTGTGTGTGTGTGTATATATATATGTATATATATATGTATATATGTATATGTATATATATGTATATATATATATATATATATATATATATATATATATATATATATATATATATATATATATATATATATATATATATATATATATATATATATATATATATATATATATATATATAAAGAGAGAGAGATCTGTAGAGGGATTCTAAGAAGTTTGGAGATAATACGTAGACTTCCACAATGAAAAATATTTTGGGAAACACGGTAATCTTCAATTACGCATTGGGGCTACTATATGATGATGTATGTGTTTCAAATGATGTTTCAAATATGATTCTCATGTATATTCTAATTTTCAAATCCTCATTACCTAAGAAAGAAAGAAACCACGTTTTATTGTTGTTTATATATGATAAATAAGAAAGAATAAGATTCTCCATTCAAATAATTTATTTACTTAGTATTTTTTAGTATATTAAAAAACTATATATTGCGAAAATTATTCTTGAAATAACAGATTCCTTTGAAGCTGCTTAAATGTGCTTTTCAGCTCACAAATAATTTTATAAAGCCTTCTATCCTAATTATAAACATAACGCTGAAATAATTGCCAGTCAAATCTATTAAAGAAAATAGTTCATTTAAGTATTAGCTATTATTGTTGTTTGAAAATAATTGGCATAAATAAACATGTTTATATCATTCAAGAAAGCTAAAATAGCATTTTAAGTGAATTACACATAATTTAATATGAAATACTTAAGCTGATTATTTTTTACAAACGATGAAGGAATAAGAATATCTTAATGCTTTGTAATGTCTTTGCATAATATCTAATTTAAATAATTATAATTCTAACACAAAGTTTGATATTTATTATTGTCAATATTTTTGAGGACCTTTGTGTTAAGATCAATACAGCTTCGCTTTTTGAAATAGCTTCCGTTCTTTTTTTTAATAGTTACGATTGTGATAAACAAATATAGTATAAAAATATACTTCTGGAACTGAAAAATATAATGTTTGTCTCCTCAAATAAGAAACAATATTCCATTAGATGTATTTGAAAGCTGCTGACAGCAAAGTGCAGTCATAAACAATCATGTAACTAACTACACCCTTTCCGATGGATTCTGTCCAAAATGTCACACAAATGAAGAGACAAAAAATGATTAGTGCATGTATTACAAACTCATTTCCGAGGAAAAAAATTATTAATGCTTTAGTAACAATTCTATGAATGAAAGTCACAAAAAAAAAATACCGTCCATAAAAGAAACATTAGATGAATTTATTGTATTTTACTCTATTTTATTTCTTGCACGAACAAACCTTTAAACCCTTATGAATGAATACGCCCATGCTTAAAACTGAATGAAAAAATTGGGAAATAAAAATTAGATAAAGCAGCAAATATTCAAAAAGATTATTTCGCAGTCTAACTTCTTCTTTAGAGTTCCGATTGTCTTTTTTTTTCATTCTTTTATTTCGCAGTCATCTTTTCAAACGAAGACATGTCACAAAAAGATCTGTCCTGCAGCTAGGGGGGGGGATAACTTTTTCAGGGCTTAACATGATGGGGGGTCCATTTTTAAGAAAATGTCACAGTTTGGGTCTTGAGCTCTGAAAGGGCTCTCACAAAGACATTTTCCGACCTGACCTGCCTATTTCACGTTTAAAGCATCTTCCCTTTGAAGGCGATAAAGGAAGAGAGATATAACAATGTTTTCCATTTTTGTCTGCTCCGAACGTGACCATAGGTCTGGAGGCAACTAAAGGGGCATTTGAATAAACAGGCGAGGAGATGTGGCATTGTCATCTTATGCACGTAGCGAGGTTCCAGAAGTAGTGTAACTTTTCTGCGGCACGCTGCATTTGGAGGGAAAAATAAGTATTACATCGGCGATCAAACTCTTTCAAAAGGGTGTAACATACGGTCGTTCCGATTGTGGAGCGGTGCAGTAAGACACAGACACATAAATCAGTCCCTAAAAATTTCATATATGTATATATGTCACGATCCTTTTTTTAACATTATTATTAATGTTTCAAATATACTATGCAAGCATTTTTTTTTGTTAAATTATTCAAAGGCTAAACACCATTTTGACATTTCAAAAGACATTTATAATATATTGTACTTTTTTTAAATACATTTTAGCACAAGGCATAAAAAGATGATGATTAAACATGTTTATCATTCATTAAAATACACATTTGTTAAATGCACATTTTGTTAAATGCAATTTGTTAAATGCATATTTTTTAAATGCAATTTGTTAAATGCACATTTTAACAAATGAATTTGTTACGACAATTCTCTTAAAATTCTAAATGTATATATAAATATAAAACAACATAGAGTGAAGTAACGTACCATTAAATTAAAATGTTGTAAGAAATTAGGAATTTCAAAAATGCTACAAAATGGACATTATATATCCATTAGATTTACATCATGGCTATAAAATATATCTAATATAATGTATACACATGGAGTTTTGTTTTTGTTTCCGAAGAACTAATTTGAAATTACCAAAATATTTTCAATATATAAGGAATTTAATATTAGTGAGTTTAGAATACCAAAAATACGACTGTATATTCTATATCCTCTTTACGATTTATCAAATCAGAATCTCGATTTAAGTATTATGTTAATAAGGGAGATGATCTTATTGCGAACATTTGTTCGTAACCAGGGCAACTTTCCCTCGTATCCAAGGCAACGGATTCAGAACGAATGTTAATTCATTTCTCCTTTAAAAAATTAGATGTGATTTCACAGGGAGATGGTAGATTCCTAAGGTAATCTCAATGAAATAACTTATATCCTTCTCTATCACACCTACTGGAATATCGTGAAAAATCGATCATAATAAAGAGTGTGTATCTATATATTAAATGAGAATATGTAACCTTTAAGAAATACAGAACATGGAGGAAAGGAAGCTCTTCATTGAGCTTAGTACGGTAATCTTTCAAGCAGAATAATATAAAGCTAACAAGTAAGAAATATTATAGAGGTTTGACAGCAAATACTAGCGACGTTTAGTGTCAAATCAACTAAGTTTTTCTATTGGTTAAATTTAAATAACATATTGATTACTTTATTCTTGGGAAGCTACTGACACAATAAGCCTATCGAAATAATAAGAGGAAATAAATGGTATATGTCTGTACATACGGCTAAAATATTTAAAATTAAAAAAAAAGCCTAGGAAACTCAGCTGAAAAAAATCTTCTATAAGCTTAGCGTATCAAGCAGAATAATGTCTAGATAACAAATAAGAAATATTACGGAGGTTTGGGAACAAATACTAGCGACTGTTCAGTATAGTTAACCTAATTTTCTAACTAAATTTAAATAATATATTGATTACTTTGTTCTTGGGAAGCTACTGACACAATAAGCCTATCGGAAATAATGAAAGGAAATAAGTAGTATATGTCTATACATATGGCTAAAGCATTTAAAACATTAAACTTGGCCTTGGGCACTCAGTTGAAAAAAATCTTCCATAAGCTTAGTGTATCAAGCAGAATAATGTCTAGATAACAAATAAGAAATATTACGGAGGTTTGGGAGCAAATACTAGCGACGGTTCAGTATAGTGGAATTAACCTAATTTTCCAATTAAATTTAAATACCATATTGATTAATTTATTACTGGCAAAATATTGATACATTAGGCGTATCAGAAGTACTCAATCTGAGTAAGTAGCATATGTCTATATAAAAAGTAAAAACATTTAACGTTTCAAACTGAATATATAATCTAGAACACAAAATATCTTCAATGAATTTTAATGTACCCTGATAATTATATACTCTACTTATCTAAAAATTAAAAAAATAATAGAGTTTTCACAAAAAACACCAACTGTTTAGTAAAGTCAAAATAAGCGAGTTTTATTCAAAATAAAATTGTGTTGATTAATGTCTAGATAAAATTGTGTTGATAAACATGTTGATTAATTTATTAGTGAAAATTCTAAAAATACACTTTATTATAGAGTGTCTGAGCGCATCGATTCAAAGTCGCAACTACTCTATGACGTCTTTAGCACATAGATATTATTTAAAAAACATGTTTACTAAAGGATTCGTTTAAAAAATGAATAGACAATTCTTTAGTTTTATAGGATTTTAACGATTGTCAAATAAATGCAGTTCACTGGATATGTTCAATGAAATATCATGAAGGCAAAACTTCCGAAATATCACATTTCATTTTATGTTTTAAGACAGAAAATGTATTCGATGAGAAACATGATTAAGTACATACCTATTCCTAATAATAAATAATGGTAGTTTACCGATTATTTTTTTATTAAATGACAGACATTAAAGTAATCGAAGTTAAAATTGCAAAAAGCTTGCATATATATATAGTATTTTCCTATAACCACAACGTAATGTAGTGAGTTTGCTTTCATAAATAACACTAATATTTGCAGAGAGGTTTATATTTTAAAATACAACAAGAATTTAATATAACACTAATATTTACGGAGAAGTTTATTTTTAAAATATAACATGCACTTAATATAACATTTATGTTTATATAACTCTTTTAATTCTAATATTTTTAGCTGTAAGGACTAATATATGATTACATATACTTGCTGAGCAATTTGTATTCTTACATTTGAGGCATTAATCAATGAATACAGTTTGTTTTACGCAAATTTTACTTTAATGTCATAGAAAATTATTTTATTATTAAGAATCTTTTTGTAAACTTTGCAAACGAAGGAACCTTTTTTGTCGTAAAGTAAATATTGATGTCTGTTCCTGATACCACACAGAAATATTTCTAAACTCCACCAAAATCCACTTGCTTAACTAGAGTCTATAAATAACTCTTAGAATAAAGATGTAAAATATATGATCATATATTTACGTATTTAGTGCAAGAGTTATTTATGATCTGTAGAATATGTTATAAATATAAAAAAGTGTTTTATGCGCAAACACAAAGTAAAATAATAAATTTATTGATAACATAATTCCCCACTGCCGAGTTAATTTCAAAAATTTTAATCCCTAAAATAAAATTATAGATTCAATTTTTTTTATTTTAACTCTAAAACGATTGAATAAAAAGCAAAATAAATGCAATTTCATTTCTTCAGAGTATGCAGAATAAGTACAGTGATTAATTACACTACAAAAGAGATTTATGGTAATAATCAAAGCTTTAAAAAATGCTTAACTGTCAAGATTTTTGATAAATGAATTAAGCAAAAGAATCAGAAAAATATTCTTCAAACCGCAAGAATTTTATTGGTTCTAATGCAATTTTCTCCCAATATGCTTGAAAAGCAGTTTTTTGTAAACTTCTATCTACTGCCGGAGCAAACAAATTATTACTTCTTTTATACAGGCTTCTCTGGAAATAATTTTAAAACATAAAATTTTTAGACGTGCGCCATTGCTTATCATATTGGTCAATGATTTATCGTTCATGATACAATATGTTCAAAATTATCATTAACGTTCTCCCCAACCACCCATATTCTAAAAAAAGATTTTTTACTCTGAACTTCCACGAGCATTTAACAAATGATCAAACACGTTATAGATAAGTATTAATTGAACCCTTTTTTACAATGGTATGCTTGCAAATTTAGATATTTTCACGCTTTTAACAAGATTACTTATTAATGAGTGAATAATGATGGAAAAGGGAATGAAAATTTATAAGTGCAATTATTGTTTCTAAACTCTGTGAAAAAAGAGCTGTAAGCCTAAGTGTTTTTTAAATTATTTTAACACACACATAATGTCTTCCGAGCAGTACAAAAAAAATCTGCTGTACAATGCAGATTTTGTTAAGTAACTTGGCAAATACTCTGTAAAAGATACTTATACTGTCAGTGAGAAAGCTTGTAGATTTATAAAAAACTAGATATATTTTTGTTGCCTTTAAATATATGAATAATCCAGGTCTGAAAGTGACTTGCCTTACTATTCATGCAAAATATATGAAAGTAAACACATACATTTAATACCATAAGCACAAGGTCACTGATTTTAAATTCAAACCTCCCATTTCTCTGATCATATTAAATTTAAACATAATTAAAAGAGTAGATAGAATCGTGAAATACCGATTTCACCTGTAGATTTTGACAGGTATACTGCTTTAGAGGTGGAACAAAAGCTAAATCGCCACATTTTGAAAGCTATATTACGTAACGTCGTAAGAATCTCGCTCTATTCTTGTGTATGTATTGTCATGTAGTATCTATTCACGCTGCAGCGTTCCTTTACATTGGAAGAGCAAATATATTTTTGATAAATTCCTTCTGCTTCTCTTTTTTCCTTGATTTTGCTTTTTTTACGACTGCCCATCATAATATTCTGGATATTAACTGTCATATTCTTTTCATACTGGATATGAATCTAAAGTAATTTGATTAACATATGCGTATTTACATAATTATCCTAGTCAAGTTGCCCCAGATAATTAATAATAAAAATGCTGATATGTGTAACAATAAGTTACATTCGATGCTTTAACGTTTATTTTTAACGTCTACTCTTAACCCTCCGAGTGGAACACATCGAGGAAAAAAAAAAATCTCAAAAAATACGCTAAGGTTTACTGTTAGTGGCCAAAGCGTTCTATGATTTTTTCCTTCACCCTTTGTCGACAAGAATGGAATACGGGAAACCCACCCTCGTTATTGTCCCTTTACTTCCTGTTATATATAGATATATAAATAGATATTATAGATTGTTAATTTTTAATACACATAAAGCTCGTCAAGTCTGAAATATTATGAAAGAAATAATATTCTAAAAAATACAAATAATATTCTTGAGAGACTTATTTATATTTTTTACGAAAGTCATCCAAGATATATGTAAATGGTTCAATTAGAGATGCATCTGTTACCGCAACGAACTTCGAAATAAAATTTACAAAGCCATGAACATCAGCGTCTTTGTGCCCAGGGGGTAGGGGTGCATCCCTCAAGAAATGTCAGTGAAAGAGGAGTGCAGTTCCTAAATAATCGACCTGAATCTCATACCTCAAAACTCCATGGGGTACAGCACTGGCAAAAATGTACATTACATCCATTTTCGGAGCATTTTTGGAGGTCGAAAATTGTACGTTTTGAAGTCATCATCGGTTTGAAGGAATTTTACGTGCGAACCGCTTAGAGGGTTAAACCATCGCCAAAGGCAGACAATGCAGGAGCGGTCTGATCTGGGAAGAGACTTCGGACTTCTCGCAACCAATAAAATACACCTTAGGTTTGGCAGGATCTGACACCTGCGTTCACGAATGAACCCCTGTGTTTTCTCTGAGTGGGGAGACTATTTTTTTTTTCAGTATGAGATTGTTACCAAAGGAAAGGAGAGGGTGGACGCTGCTAGCATCCGCTGCTTGCGGGATAGATATGGGAAGCGACACGAGACAAAGGAAAAGCGACACCATCTTTGCGAGACCGACATCTAGAAGCAATAAGTTGTATTCCTGTTGTATTCCTTAGGCATTTAATTGTATAAAATAATTTAATCTAACTATATTAGTCAAGGTGTGTTTTATCAATGAGCTTTAATTTCTTCTTTCTCAAACACTAAGCCATCTTAACATTATTCCCTCCATATGTGATTTTTATCCTAAGATTCTAAAGGTTCTTTTAACCGATCATGACGTAGATCTAGATAGGAATTAATATACACTGACATTATACGGACTTAATTAAAATTCTTTAGAACTTCATAATCCCTTTTCAGAATATTTTATTTAAACTTCTAATGAGATTAATTTATATAAGATTTAATTATTGCATGTATCTGTCTAAGAAGATAGTATAACATCTGCAGAATAAAACATGAGATAATTCAAATTTTCATTTATTACATATTTTTGAATAACTACAAATACCACTGATCGTCGCAAAAATAGATAGACCTAAGCACAGCTTTTAGACACAATAATTAATCACGTGCCCCTAGAAGTTTCCTTTCAAATAAAGGAAAAGACGATTTTCTCATAAAGACGATTAGTCTGTTAAGCTGGTCCTAATACAAAATGGAAATAAAGCAAGAGGATAATTATTCCCCTCTTTCAAAATTGCATACATTTCCTGTACTGGTCTCAGCTGTTGTTTCCAAGGTAATGGGGTGAAGAGGCAAAAGTATACTTGTTTTAAGTCATTTATAACTTAAAAGAAGCAAATAATAACATAACAATATAAGAGAATATATTTATACTTTCCTTTAAGGCATATGGTACATGAACAAAGAATCAAGACTGTCGTCAGCATATCTGTTTAGAAGTTATAAATATTTTTATACTAGAAATGTAAGGACACTGGAGAATTCAAATTTTATTTACGAAGAAAGAAAACTTTTGTTGTCAACGTGTTCAAAGAAAAATCAAGACTCCTTCATTTCCTTCGCTAGAAAATTACCGGAATTTTGAGATCTAAGAAAGGTTATTTTTTTTTCCTTTACTTACCAAGTGTATCAAAAGCTGGTTATGTCACGAATATCACATTATGATGAACACGGAAGAAAAGTAAATAGATAAATCTAAGTCGAAATGTACGTAAAAAAATACTTAATAACATGAAAAAGTTTACAAATTCTTTATGTAACAGAGCATGCTCCTGAAGCAGAATTCTTCTCTAATCGTATATTTTAAACTTTGCAGTAATTTTTTGCCTTAGCTTGCTTTTGTTTCGCCAGTGGCAAAGGGACCGCGTAGAAATAGCAGTTTGAGAAACAGGGAAAATGATCTCAAATCAGTATGCAACACAGCAGAAGGGTGTTGATGAGAATGCACTTACAGTATGTTATTGGTTCAGAGATGCGAAACAATTTGTCAAAAGAAATCACTCGAGAGAGAATACAATGTCACGCTCTGGTATTTTTGATTGACTGTTCTTCATTGAATGAATTTGTAATATATGACGTATGAAATAGCAGTTCAAGCAAGAGAATTCCCTGTCAGGTATGAACGTTTGATAATACAAACCAAAATTATGATTTAAAGGGAGATCTTAATAGCGTAATATTTTATCACGTGTATTAAAACTAGAACTACGGTATTTCTGGCATAATTAAAAGCAACACTTTGAATCTCAACAATTCCCATTCCGAAGAGATTTCTCATATACTAGGGTACATTAGTTCAAGTATGTGAAAATTCAAGTTTGTACCAAAATAATAATAATAATAATGTCTTAAAAATATTTCCTACAAACAAAGAAAATTGACATATTTCTTATAAATACTGTAAGGTTTCAAGCACAAAAATTGTGTGTACATAATGAATGTTAATCTGCCATTGTGATAATACTTCTAAACGTTTATTTTTTTTTTAAATTTAAGAAAACAGACAGAAAGTCTTTTTACCGAAATAATCATGTAAAATTCATTGATTGATCTATAATATATCATATATGCATATTGAAATGGTGTATTATAAATTCTGAGTATTCTACTAACAAATTATTTCAATTATAGTGTTTTAGAAAATCAACACTCTTTAAAACTACCTGTTGAAGATCACTGCAGAAATTAAATTGATCTTTTGTTGTAGATATGCAACACAGTAATTCAAAGTATCAACACGTATAGGGTCACATTAAAAAATTTGCTATAAAACAACATATTTTTGTATTTTAACATCATATGCTGCTAACATAAATAAGTATAGATACCATAGATTTCATTTTTATAAGATTATCAAGAAAAATCTGCAGAATCTAAAGTTTCAAATTATTAGTTTATTGTGCAGGTGTCTCGATTACTGTATCATGAAGTTTTATAAATCACTTAAAAAAAGTTCTGTGGATTAGCTCTGGTATACTGAAGTTATAGAGAAATAAACATTGTATATTATATGCAATTACATAAATGTGCATCCTTAAGAATTATTAGTAAATCTAATGAATAAATGTAAGTTAATGGAATAAATAAAACTTACTTAAATTTCCAGCCCTGAGATTTATAGTAGACTTTTATAAGAATGTCTATGGCCATTAATTGATTTTCTATTATTTATAATGATTTCCAATTATTGAACACACTTTTCTAAATAACCTCAATTAACTGATTATGAGGATCAGAATTTAAGTATTAACTATATAAGCTTAATTTTTCGACAAACTTATTTTCTAAGTTATACCTCTAGTTCTATCGAGACAAACCAAATTTGATTTAGTTCTTGATAAAATTGTTAGCAAAAGATTGCAAAATTTATGTTTCAGACTAATTAAACAAGTGAATAGGAAATAAAACACTTAGTTTTATGCCTGATTCCTGTCAGTTTACTACTAATAATTTCTTAAAGCACTATTTATAACAATGCAAAATTTTATTAAGTATAAATTTACCAGAATAATACACAATTTGACTTATTTAATTTTTAAAAGTATGCCTCTCAAGCATTCAAAATTCAAAGGAAACTCATCGAATTTCATCCTAATGGATTAAGATGAAAATATTATTTCTTATTATATAATTTTAAGGAATTCATTTAAGGTTAAGTAATCTAAATGAATTTGAAATTTAAAACGTAATTACAGATTTATTATGACATATATTATAATGACTTTGGTTAATATGTTAAAGGAATCTATAAAAATTAATTCTGAAAAATGATTCGAAAAATTAACCTATAATTTATAAAAAAATGGATTTTTCGATAGCATTCTATGATTTTAACGAAACATTTATATGATAAATTTGCTTTAATAAATATATGATCAAGTTTCATAAATTTTTCATAAATTTTACAATTTATAAAAACATTTTGCAACCTCTATTATCCCCCTCAAGAATAACTTCAAGAATAACCCCTCAAACACGATTTAAAATAATTCCCATACGTACAATTTTCTTTACCATTTCTGTCCAAATTTACAAAAATACAAAGAAATGCAAAAGAATTTCAGAATTCAAATTTATATAAACGGAAACGTAGCAGTAATACATTACCATCCTAAAATAAAAATAGGAATACCATACATATACATACATAACTGGAAAGAAGGGGAGAAAAAATGTATACTAAACCCAAGACATAAAGATAAAGCCGAAGTTTAGATAACGAACAAAGAACTGTTTATCGATATTCTCTGTCAACAGTGG
Source organism: Pardosa pseudoannulata (assembly GCA_032207245.1). NCBI lineage: Eukaryota > Metazoa > Arthropoda > Arachnida > Araneae > Lycosidae > Pardosa > Pardosa pseudoannulata. The sequence continues at coordinate 95,336,421 of CM063502.1, forward strand.
CAACGTTATCATTATGCGAAAGATGTGTCTGTCTAGAGAGACACAATTTTTAGAAACATGTTGAAAATATGATGCTATCGTTATTCTGCTCTTGTATATTACTATAATTTGGTTAGTTTCGAATTCATAATCATGAATTTCAGTTTCAACTTCTCACATTTTTTCTCTTGTTCTGCTATATACCTCTGTCCAATAAATTACATTAAAAAATCCCTTATTATATATATATATATATATATATATATATATATATATATATATATATATATATATATATATATATATATGAGTTTACATATCTGTCTGTGTGTGACTGGACAAAGGCAGCATAATTACACCAAGTGGAAACCTAAATTAGTATCAATCATAATTTATAATTTCAAGTGACAAGAAAATTATGCATTTATGATTATTAGTCACATTCGCTGTCCATCACTTAAAAAAAGTGCCTAATTATTTCTAAAATATTTTTCTAAAATTTGTTTTCATGTATGCCAGAAAATTTATAAGCAGTTAGTGAAAGTCAAAGCAGTTTGTTGTTAAATTTATAAGCAGTTTGTTAAATACTTTCGAGTCAAAGTTTGGATAGTAACCAAACGTGAATTGTTATTAATAATCTGAAAAAGTTAAACCTAAAAAAGTTTTATCTGCATTTACACTACTCTAACGTACTTTCAAAATACATATATATTAGGGACAACAACAACATACATTTATACAAGGGATGGTATCACGGTCCCCCCTGAAACAATCTTAACATACCGGAATATTGCAAATAATTTAGCCAAGTAAAACGGGTATTTAATACACAATATATTCTTTCTAGATTTTCCTGGTATTTTTCTTAAAAGTTTGAATATTTGTCTTCATTACTTATTAAGATAATCAGTGTAAATGACGCATGTTACATTGACACTTCTTTTCAAAGAAGTTGTATAGTAAAACATGTAGCTTTTACTCTACACACTACCAATATTATCTGAGGTTCTCGACATGTATCTTGGAACAGATGTATATATATATATCGTTTTTTTTTCGTCCAGAAAATCTTCATACATGTTCCAGTAATATGAATGAAGATCCATTTTGCTTATTATGCAGTAATCCATACATGGAAATATATAAATACTTGCAATACATATACAGGTATGTATATATGAGCGTGCGTACGCACTTATTTTCATAAAAATTACTCGAATGAATTAGATTTTAATTATGAATTCTTAGCATATTGACTAAATTCAGCAAACGGAAATCTCTTACAATACTTAACTGTAACTTGCAAAAATAGCAGTATCTATAGTCTTGTCAAAATTTTTTTCAAAAATAACAGAATAATTTCTGGCTACGGACTTACATATAATACTCATAAATTTCTATAATCGCTATACCGGATATTTTAAACATTGCTAAACGAAAATCCATAGAAAAATGCAAAGAGAAATTGCGAAAATAAATTGTTTATTCCTTGCCTTTTTTTCTGGGGAGGGGGGTTCAAAAACCCAGGAAAGTATTTGGAAGATTGCTCTACATCATTGCTATTATAAGCATCTTAAACAAAGAATATAAGTGAATAATTCCTCTATGTTTACATGTGAAATTTGATAATCATTGGTAAAAAGAAAATCCATTAAAGGATATTTAATCTATATTGATAGTTCATACAAAACGACAAATCCTATTTTTTCCATAAAATACGAGTAAGCACTCATTAGCAATAGACATGAATAGAGAATCGTTGATTACATTCTGTTGAACAATATTATCTTCACAAATGCAGTAATTAATCATCTTGCTGATTTTTCAAAAGCTAGCTGTCCGAATATAATTTATCATTCTCTTTTATACATATTATATCTAATGCTTTATCTTATCCACCATCTACAAACTATATCTAGAGGGAACATTGATGGGGGTTTGTTTTGATTAATGGAATTAAAAACTTACATATAATAAAGAAAACAGTAGCAGTGGAGAAATCAGTGGCAAGAATATTTGAATGGTGGGGACTACTACCCTAATTTTACTTAAGTTAGTTCAAGGACAGATTAGGATACTAGCCTTCTCCAGGCTTTTGGTTCAAGTCGCCTAACATTTAAGATCAATTAAGTTATTTAATTGTTGTATACAAAGCTAGAAAATATAAGCTGATACATTTCTTAAACTCTGTAGATTACCAATTTGACGTCAACAAAGGTTTTTGGTTTACTTATGTGAGGTTTTAAGAATCAAATCAATAAAAATTCCTGATAAAGCGATTATACTTGCACCAGACGTAATTATTATTTTCCTTTAAGATCTGTATCTTAAGTTTTTATTCAACTAAATATTTTAAGCGTTAAACACTGGGTAGTATTATCGTTGAAATAGTTAAGACGTTGATTACTTTTCCATTCTAGGTTTATAATAAAAAAAAACTAACGAAACTAGATGATTTTACAGTTTATAGACAGCAAGGTAATTAGTAATTCTATTTAAAAAAATAAGTTTAAAAAATGTAAACCTTCTATCTCTTATTATGGACCTGTAAATTAAAAAAAACGGAAAAAAGAAAGAAAATATTTTATCTTCTGAAATGGACTTGAATCCCTTAGCTCCCCGGGGTTTCGTCACTTTTTCACGACGGAGAAAAAAATTGTACCGTTCAAATTATATTCGTCGATGTTCAAATGCTTCGTTTTATTCTCATATTTTTTTTAATATAAAAGATAAGAACTAACTTATAATTTTAACTAAAAGGATAAGATATAAATTATAACTAAATTAACGCAAAAGCTTATCTTAAAATAAAATAGACTACATCTTTAAATATCAGTGCAGAATGAAAGAATTTTTAATATCATTTTTCAATGTACTGACTTAACAAACTAATAATTACAACATAATATTATAAGACTACCAGGTTTATGAAACGATAGACGAGAATTATTCAACAAATTAACTAATCTTTTATACATAAATTTAATTATAGATATGGATTTTTCCATAACTTTTTTAATGTAATGTAGCTTATTTGATATAAAACGTCAGTTAAATTATCTTTACATGCATGAAAAATAACTGATAGTCACTAGATATAGTTAAAAATTTCCTGATTAATCTAACGCTTCATTTACGCTGTATAAAATTTTATTTCCAGAAAGCAAATAAAAAGCCATACGAATTGAAATCTTAATAAACTAACATATACCGTATTGTGTAAATGCCCCATATGTATAATAATTAATAACTAATTAAATTACGAGTGTTTACACTGAAGCTCATTTTTAAGCTTCTGACACCTTTCTCTCAAATAAATAGATGGCATGAATGGGTAATTCAGTTCAATGAATAAATTTTATTGTGCCTTATGTGCTACATTCCTTCAAAAAGTGACACAAAGCTAAGACCTGAAATTAATAATTATGTTTGCCTGCTGAGAAAGAAAAATAATCTGTTAATTTTAATTCATGCTTACCTGCTGCGTTTCTCTCTTTCTGGAGGCAACATATTATTATAACGACTAATTATAAAAACAAATAAATAGATAAAAATGTTTCAATCTAAAACCCAAACTTATTCCAGAATTCTAAGGAAAATGATGAAATGTAACGGAATATCAGAGACTCCTTAGAGTCTAAGCGCGGATTTCATTAACACCTTGATCCGTATTATGTATTTTGCAGGGTACAGCGAATAATCTCACGGGAACCTAATAGAAGACCTCAAACTTTCCTCCTCGTTGCACTTAATTAAGAAAATAATGAGATATGGAAGAGACAGGCGCTCAGAAATCGATGAAAGTTAATTTTACCCAATACTTACTCCATGTAAACAGCTGTTCTCCATTATTTTTTGTGCTTTAATGAAAGAAATTCTATAACCAGTTACATCTATGTATGTATATTTTGGGGGGAATTGTTTATCCGAAGCAGTATCTTTTGCTCAGATGTACGAAAGTTGAAAAATGAGAGTGACATGGAGAGATTGAGGGAAATATTGTTTTCGGGCATCTAGACACTGGACCACTGGCAGCTAGTATTGCTCTCTGGAACATTTCAGAAAATCCACAGAAACTTAAGTGCCTTGAGAAGCCCTGAATAAATATAAAAATGTATCAGAAGCTTAAAATCATTTCGGTTTTAAGCGAGAGGAAGGTGAAAAATGAATGATGAAGGAATGAATCGAAATTTACTCCCTTATTTGAGTTACAAATAGCTAGAAGTAGGAACATCACTGCATTTAATCTTGTCCCTCTGCATGCAAATTAATGATATAAAGATTATTTTATATGTATATCTATCTATCTATCTCTCTATCCATCCCTCTATCTCTCTATTTCTCTTTATAAATTATATGACACGGACGAGTGGTTAAGGCATGGTAGACACATTTGATTTCATATATAAAAACTTATATATAAACTATTCATATATAAACTATTATAAACTATATAAAACTATGTAAACTATATTAACTATATAAAACTATGTAAACTATATAAACTATATAAAACTATGTAAACTATATAAATTATATAAAACTATATAAACTATATAAAACTATGTAAACTATATAAAATATATAAAATTATGTAAACTATATAAACTATATAAAACTATGTAAACTATATAAACTATATATAAACTATAAACTTTCATATATAAACTATTATTTATTGTAATCATTCTGTCCATAGCTTTGACATTTAGATAGCATTTGTTCTCATCATTTGCCACGACAAGCGTAAAGTATATTATGAGCCAAAGCTCCCACTCAGAATTGTCTCTTTAGGCGTTGTTACCTAAGCAAATTCCTATGTCTACTTTCGCGTCAGCTTTTTTACTCTGTACAGTTCCGCTCGAGGTTGTGTCTTTCTCCCATTACGTTATCGTTAATGAGTTCTAACTATTTTTAATTATAACTCGCTTAATCCTTAACCCCCATTTTCAAACCTGACACACACCCACATATAATATATGTATACATACATAAAATTTATAAATTCAAACTTTAGATGGCACACTAATATTAATTACAGAGGCTTAATGAATTATACTTAAGAATAAAAACGTCATTTACAAAACTTGTCAGCATTATATTAAGGTTCGAAAAGAGTTCCTCTAGCACAGGGGTTCTCAGACTTCTAGCCAAAACCAAAATCATTGGTTCTCATTCGTTTTAAAGCATCACAAAAATACATTAAAATCATGAGAAAATGTTTACATCATTTTACAGAAGGACAAAATTATTAAAAACAACAAAAAAAAATGAGATAAATGTTCAGCCCAATTTAGAGGCCAAAGCACACGGCATGCTGATGCAGATATCAATGTTATTTTTAGATCTGTGCCTCTGATAGTCTTACATTTAATCAACCACCAGAGTTTTATTTTTTCTTTATGCAGTTTTTTTCAACAAACATAAATGATATAAAGTAAATCATCTTTTCTAAAAAGTGAAGTGATATGATTGATTGCCAAGTTTTTTTGTAGTTAGATAAACAAGATTTTTTAAAGAACTCTTCAAAATTCGCCTAATTATTTAAAAAAATCTTTATTCAATTAAAAAGTTGTTTGAAAAACATTTAATTTATTAAACATTCTAAAACGATGTTTTCTTAGTACTTGACAAATAGTATGGAGGGTGTTCTTATTAATGTGAAGAACTCGTGAGATTATTAAGAGTTTTCAAAATATTTATATTATAAGGAGGATAATTACCCATCAACTATAGAGCAAGGATGGTTCCAGATTTTTCAGAATTTACGCAATTATACCTTTGAGTTTAAAAAAAATGTAGGTTAAGAATCATGTTATTATGAACAACATTTTAAAAAGCAAGAAAGTATATTATGCAAGTTTCTTACAAAAATTCAAAGAAAAAATGTATCATAAGCAGATTAAAAGAACACAATTCAACTTGAGAGCTTCGTTTAAAATCGCTAAAAATTTTGATTAAGGTATTACAGTGCCCTCCGCTTAATGTGATCGCGGTTAATGTTATCAATCGCGTATTGTTAGCGAAATCACTTGGTCCCGATTTTCTCTATTCATTTGTATGTTAAAATTATCCCTTTATGGTTTGGTTTGGTTTTAGAGAGCTACGGTTTACTTTTTGCAACACGAGGGCTAATGAGACCGGGACCTACTGCTTAAAGCCGTGTACTACCTGTAACCAGCCACCCACCCGAAGTCGGGTGTAGGGTGTTGAATTGCTGGTTCGGTCTGGCCGTCCGGCAACAATGCGTTACGCAGGGTCCAAGTCAGCATTAAGTCAAGCAAGCAAGCCCATAATATTTAAAATAACAAATATATATATATATATATATATATTTATATAAGTATATATATATGTATATATATATGTATATATATATATGTGTGTGTGTGTGTGTGTGTGTGTGTGTGTGTGTGTGTGTAAGGAAAATTCTCAGGGGTTTTCAAAACTTAAGTCAAGGGTAAAAATTCCCGCGTCTTTTTACATTCCCCTTTTTAACCCCTAACCTGTAAGGAAAATTTTCAGGGGTTTTCAAAACTTAAATCAAGGGTACAAATTCCCGCGTCTTTTTACATTCCCCTTTTTAACCCCTAACCTAAATTGACCACTGGGGCTACAGGTTACGCCCTCAGAGAAGGGGCCTGGCCAATTATAAACCTACATGGCCCTAGCGGACAATTTAGGAAATTTCCAAATAAAAAGGAGATACACGCTAGCGGAGACAGATTTTTCTAGAGATATTTTCCCACAGATGTTGACCCAGGTGTTAATGGTCTTGTAAATAGAACTTTATGCTAGCTGACCCTTCAGTTTGTCCCTATGATGAAGTGGGAACCCGTCCTTCAAAGTTGTCTTAATAAAGGTCTATAGCTGAAACGGTATCATTTTTATGGCCATGACTGCAAACCCCCATCGAGAAGTCAGTCTCATTACAGATATATATATATATATATATATATATATATATATATATATATATATATATATATATATATATATATATATATATATATATATATATATATATAAATCTAGACTAAAAGGTACAATTAATGCAGTTTACGAAAGTGCGGGGGATACTCCGCAGGAGTCCTGCCCAGGTAAAAGTCCGGTGTACTACATGAAACTTTCTGACGTGAGAGCAGGTGTTTGCGAGGGAAGCAATATCTGCACAGGGCAGTTGTGATGGCCATTTGTAAAGGGGTACTTTGACCCTGGCGGTGTGGTATAAGGTTAAATTCATGGCCGCACGATGGCGCCTGCCGATTCCGAACGGCTACCATCCATGCCATAGTGGAACTCGAAACCACGAACTCCGGTTTCGAAGGCCAGCACCCTAACCATTCGGCCATCGTTCGGCTATCCCTTTATATGACCTTTGCATCTGTTAATAGGATCAGTTTTTAACCATATTTTAACTGGGACAGGAATATTCGCAATATATTCATAAGGAATCCATTCTTTCCTTTCCCTTCGCTGTTGTTTTAATTTCCGAGAATTCTCCTATTCAGCCTAGGGAAATGAGGAATGAACAAAGGAGTGGGGTATTTCATGTTCCTGAAATTTTTTCAGAAATACGCACACCCTGCTGGTTGTCAATGATTGTCAGATAAGCATAAGACAAGACATTATTATTGGAACTGAGAAGGAGCGTATTCACATTTTATGCCTTGCTCGCTTACATGAAGCTTGTCGATAAGGAAGCCAGAATGCGAAATGATTTAACAATAAAAAAAAGAACGAAATTTTGAATTGTTATGACTGTTTGATTATGATTACGAACAATTTATCAATGAGCTTCCATGAAGATAATTATTGATATCATTGCTATCATTGATAAATTGTTCGTAAAAAAATTGTAGACAGTCAGCAACTGATCAATTTTTTTAGTTATGTACACAATTCTTGTGTTTTAAATGATAATATACAGTACATAAATATAAGGTGTTTTTTTTTCATTTTGTTTTGAAATTTAGTTCGTGTGAATAAAAGGGGGGGAATCCCAAACCGATTACATTAAGCGGAGTTCACTGCATTGTCTTTTTATGATATTTCTCTTATCCCAAGGAGTATAACAATCTACATAAATTTTATAATTATTATAAATGTTTAAAGCAGGCTCGTTATAACAATATGCCAGTAATTGCAGAGTACGGGTATAAGTAGTTACATCCCAATGAAGAAATCTTTGACATGCAACTTAAGGAATTATTGCAGATGTTGCCATACGTATAAGCACTGTATTTAAGTAGTCTTATATTAATATGTCTGTTTTCAGTCCTTAAGCAGTTGTGTTAGCTTCTGTACTTAAATTAATTTTATCACGGCTATATTAAGGTTCCGAAACATAATGAATAAATGGACATTAATAAGCATGATAATACGCCAATTAAATATAAAAGATAGCTTTAAACGCAGACTTTCTGCTTGCGCAGTTTATTAATAATCACATAGCAGCATGTACGCAATAAATAATACTCACAATCTTGATATTTATATTATGATTGTAATTGCACTTATTGATGAAATAAATGGCAGCATACCTCGACATATTACATAAGAAAATTTGCTAACAGCAATGAACGGACTTCCTGTTGGGGAAAAGAAATTCATGCATAATTTAATCAAATTATTTATCAATGCTAGTAGATAATCAGTAGCCTAATCTAAAGCGGTATAATTATTCACGCAACGGTATTATTTTAATGTAAATATTTGCATAACATTCTAATTATTTATCATAAACTATTTTGTTTAGTACTATTAAAATATTTAAACCAGATGCTATTTGACAATACAATGCATTAATAAAATATTCTAATAAGATTGTTTAATGAAGAGAATGAACTGATCGTTAAAAATATTAATTAAAAAAAATTCTGATGTATACAGAAAATTATAGCAACAATTATTTAAAAAAAACTAATTAAAATAAAATTCATCGCTTTAAATGTCCGAAAATACAAACAAAAATTACCTGTAAACGCTCAAGTTTGAAGTTTTTTTCTCTCAAATGAATATTTTCTCTTATTACAAGAACTGTAACTATAAAACTATTTACCCTAAAACCTTAAAATGCTGCATATGCCATTTCTAATTTTGATTAACTAGAAATTAGATTAATTTTAGTCAAAGAAAATTCTTCATTGATATACAAATATTTGTCGAAATTTATTGAATATTATTATAAAATCCTTAAATGCGTAACTCGTGTTGCAAAAAGTAGACCGTAGCACTCCAATCCAAACCAAACCTTAAATGCGTAAATAACTTTAAACTCATTTTTATTTTGAGGTTCGGTCTAAAATGTAGCCATATAAGCAAAATTATAGGGTCCTCTGTTTTTCAAAATTACAGGGTCAACTGTTTTCTAAGCAATTTTCGAGCATAGAACTTCATTATAAAAATGTTTCAAATTAGATAAGAATTTCTTTAATGGTATTTTCAAGTTTAAAAATAGAATTTTGTTAAAATTACCAAATATAATTTTTAATACTTTCCTTCATTTCTTTTCATCATAATCAGTAATAACTAAAAATCACCCAAAAAACTTTCGTACGAAAAGTTCTATTTCTTTATGAGAAAAATTGATCTAGATATTTAACTTTAAAATTATAAGAATTATTTTTCCTCCATTAAAGCATCGATCAATTGATTAATAACAGTAATTCAAGTTTGAAATGAAGTGGCAATGTTCCTTTTACGGTGAAAAGGGTGAGGTTTCCCTTATCATAATAGGTAAGGGTGTACCAATACTAAAATAAATATATACTGTACTAGCATATAGCCCGTCATATGACGGGATCATTAAAATTTTTAATTTTCCAGCATTGTAAAGTACCTTATGAGACAGGTAAAAAAATGGTTTGTTTTTTGGCTGAGAATTATCTGGTACATGCTCAATAATTTGTTTATCTCTACTGACCGCATGTTAGTTGCCAACTTTAATTTATCTTGTCATATTACGTGATAGGATGGACATCAGAGGTTTTAATACTGACAGCGATTATTTGGTGGTATATATGAATGATGTCCAAACTTTTGTGAATCGATTGTAAACCGTGTGGTATAAAAAACATACAAACGAACAAACTGCTTAATTTTCGAATATATATAACTTATACGCTAGATATTTATTAGTCCGTAAAATAATCTCCTAGACTTTTATGAAAAGAATTTGTTGTTAACACCGGGGATAAAATTTTTATTCCAACCAAAAATAATCGGTGGTTAAATTTAAAATTATCACATATGTATCTAATCCATTATTTAAGCCAAATATAAAGGAAATTTTTTACGTAATATCTAAGTTCAGTGATAGAACATCTGTTAAATAATGCAGACGATATTTAAATAATTTAAAATAAGAAATGATTAAATGACATGGAATAAAGTCATAATGCTAGAAAAAAATGTTATTTTCATCTAATGATAAAGTCATATATTGATGAATTTAATCATAGTCTGCTGTTAACAGGGGGGAAGGGGTGGATTTCAAACGTTTTTGAACTGGCTTTAAAATTTGTTAAACCTAACTCATCAAGAATCCAATATGGATGCCTCTAGTCATTCCAGGTCCAACCGCTTCAGAAATTCGACGACAGGCGGACAGATAACTTAGGCTATTATTCTATAGGGGATTTTCCAGTAAAACAGGCTTTTAATAATATCTTTCTCTCATTTTTCAATAAAAAGGTTTTTTACTTATTCTACTAACCGATCTCTTTAAAAACAAGATAAAAATCTTCAATTATTAGTAATATTCTAATATATATGTCTAGATCAAATTTATCACAGGAAAAAGGAACATTTTTTATTATGGTTCTGGCACGAGTTTTAATTTTTACTAAATATTATAACAGAAAACGAGGGACCTTTAAAAAATTTGATAATTAGTTTCGCAAAATTTAACTTAAAAAAAAAATTCTAATATAAAACGAATACTTGAGTTCACACTTGTGATCGATCGATTTTTTGACTAAATTTTAAGTCTTTAAGAAAAGTTGTTTTAAACCAAGTTTAAAGTAACTATATTTAAAGTTTCATTACCTACAGAAATTTAACTTGACAAAATGATGAAAATTTGAAGTATTTTTGAGGGAACTGCTTATAGACATAAACTCATTGAATATTGTGTTTATTGCTATCAATAACTAACATTTTCTCAAGTCTGGACTTATACCACTTTCTGAGAAAACGGGTAATATTTTTGATAATAGAAAAAAAATCATTGTAAAATTTCGAGTAACTTTTCAACAACTCGAATTTAACAAGTTTATAAAAATTCATCATATTTTAACACAATACAGAGAGAGAAAAATGTTACTAATTGCTAATAAATAAACTGGGCTAAAAACCATATTTTTAGCTTTATGGCTGTTGTTGGATGACAGTGAAATATACAGATGGTGTTTACAAATGGGTGTCTCCGATGGTGTCTATTTAAAATATCTTTATTGAGATATAAGTGAAATAAAGTCACACGTAAAAGTGACTATAAAATATATGTTTATAGGTAAAACTGATTGAATGTTGCATTTATTGCTATCAATAACTAACACTTTGTAGAATCTGGACTTACGCCACTTTCTGAGAAAACGGGTAATATTTTTGATAATAGAAGAAAAAATCATTGCAAAAATTGAAGTAACTTTTCTACAACTCGAATTTAACAAGTCTATAAAAATTCATCATATTTTAGCACAATACAGAGAGAGAAAAATGTTACTAATTGCTAATAAATAAACTAGGCTCAAAACCATATTTTTAGCTTTATGGCTGTTGTTGGATGACAGTGAAATGTACAGATGGTGTTTCCAAATGGGTGTCTATTTAAAATCTCATTATTGAGATATAAGTGAAATAAAGTCACACATAAAAGTGACTATAAAAATATTCTTAATTGCGGCATTACGGAAGAACATAATAAAGATGATACTTCGACAGGAAACTCTGATAAAAATGATATTTGAAAACATGATGACTTAAGAGAATTCAATAACCATAAGAGGAATCCGTAATGTAGAATATAACAGAAAGTGAAACAAAGCAATTTTTGTTTGAACATTATAAGAATATCAACAAAAAAAATTGAAATTAGCTATGTAATGAGGAGATTACTATAGTATATACTAACTTAAATAGCGCTAATTTATAATCTCGAAATAACTTCGGAAGGATTTTATGGATAAATAAATGATTTTAATATTCTATTTTATAGCTATTATATATTTTAAGTAATCAAAAATGCTTATTCTTTTCAATAGTCGAACTTTCAGTTGAAAAATTTAGTTTTCAATTAATTGATCTCAAAATTATAATATATCATAAAATGCGTGTTTTATGAATCACAATTTTAAAAAAAAGTACAAAAAAACTTACAAAAACATTCCTAAAAAATTCAACTCTACGTTATGTGCAACTGACGTTTCTGAGATAAAGTGGTTGGTTCAGTTATTTAATCGCTAATTGTCTGGAAAATTATGTATATATTTTTAAAAATATTTTATTATTACGTACCAACTGTTGTAATAAATAGGTACTATAATTTTATAACACTGTCGGAAAAACGTTTTTTTTTCTTCTCTTCTACAAAGCATGAAAGATTTTAGTTTTTATCTAACACTATGGTCTGAAATATATATAATTGCTAATTGTCTGGAAATTTGTGTATATATTTTACTATTAAGTACCAAATGCTGTAATAAATAGGTACGATAATCTTAAAAAAAATCGGAAAATGTTTTTTTCCTTCTCTTCTATAAATCATGAAAGCATTTAGTTTTCATCTAAAACCATGGTCTGAAATATATATAATAGCTAATTGTCTGGAAAAATGTGCATATATTTTACTGATAAGTAACAACTGCTGTAATAAATATATACGTTAAACTAATAACACTGCCGGAAAAAATATTTTTATTTCCATACCTTAAAGCATGCAAGCATATAGTGCAATCTAAATACTGTGGTCTGAAATTTAGTAACAGTACAAGGGAATCAATCAGCGAATAAAAACAAGATTAAAATACCTTCCGTCATTTACTCACTTTGCATTTCTTTATTCCGACTCATCAATAAGACGTTTTAGTACAGAATGATATTGACTGTTTTGAAATATTTGTTTTTCACTTAATAATCATTATTAATGAAAAGAGGCGAAATATGACTTAATGAGTAATACTTTATCTAGATACTAATAGTTATAATCATCGAATACAATTATCTAGTAACACGTTTGATAAAAGGATTTTAGTTTTCATTCATAAAGTATTTATTTTTCAATTTAAATGTTCAATGTTAAAGTAGAAGCAACATAATGTAGAACTCTTTATTTAGATATCAATTGATGTAATCAAATAATACTCAATTATCTAATACCACAATTAGATAAACATTATTTTATTTCTTTTCTATAATATATGAAAGCACTTAGCATTCACTTACAACTTCCATACGAAAGTTAGGTGCAACTCGAAAACATTAATCAGTAAATTAAAATGCATCAAAGATTTACAAACGTTGCATTTCCCCATTTCGCCTCATTGTGAAGGCATTCTATTGGAGAATGAAGCAAAATTTTCTTCAGCTATGTATTATTTCACTCGATCATCGATATTACAAAGAAGCGATACATGAATATATATATATATATATATATATATATATATATATATATATATATATATATATATATATATATATATATATATATATATATATATATATATATATATATATATATATATATATATATATATATATATATATATATATATATATATATATATATATATATATATATATATATACAAATATATATACATATATATATACATATAACTCTTTATTTAGATAACAATTGCTATAATACATTTTTCAATTATCTAATGTCAGAGTTAATCACACATTATTTTATACGTTTCGTCATATCGTCATATATAAAAGCATTTAGTTTTCTCTTAAAGCTTCCATACGATGGTTGGCAGCTACTCGAGAGAACCAATCAGTGAATAAAAAATATTAAAAGATTTACACACTTTGCATTTTCCCATTCCTGCTTATTGTGAAAATGTTCCACTGGAGAATGAAACTGAATTTCATTCAGATATATATTTATTCAGTCGATCATTTGTATTAAAAAGACATGAAATATGACAGTATGCATAACACTTTATTCGGGTACGAATCAAATGGCGCAATATTTTTTTAAAGATTTGTCTCTAAATTTGTTAACAGTTCGTAGAATGCCTTACAGAAGAAAAGGGGGAAAAGATTATTAAATAAAAAAAGAAGCGAAAGGAAAAAATCTGGAAGAAAAAGCTTTTGATGCATGTCAAAAGTGTCACAATTTAAAAAAGATTTATTCCTGCATTTTTGCGTGTAATTCTCCTCTTTCCTTTGAACGAAAAAAATGGAAAATTTGAAATGAGAGTTGGCAGATTGTTGGTCGATAAATTTAAAAGTAATTTTAAAGGATTTATATTGGCAACAGAAAATATCAGCTTTTTAACCATTCTTAAAAGATATCTCTGATTTTATTGTATAATTTGAAATATAGTATCTTAGAAGTAACACTATTTTTTATATTACATTCTAATTTATAATTCTTAAAATCATATTGTTTAATCAAATTATATCAAGATAGTATAAATTAATCTTTTCCATAATGTGATTGAAGTAGCAAAAAGTATTTCGCATAAGTACAAAAGAATATTATTTTTATATTCTGCTCGGATTATTTAAATCTAGGGCTTGGTTGTATTATTTGAAACGTAGCAAGTCAGAACTTATAGAATATTTATGTTTTACGATAATTTATAATTATTTAATTCATATTATTTATTCATGCATGTTAGAAGTAACGCTATTTTTATATTAAATTCTAATTTATAATTCTTAAACTCATACTATTTAATCAAATAATATCAAGATAGTATAAATTATTCTATCCCATAATGTGATTGAAGTAGCAAAAATTATTTCGTATAAGTACAAAAGAATATTATTTTTATATTCTACTAGGATTATTTAAATCTAGGGCTTGGTTGTATTATTTGAAACGTAGCAAGTCAGAACTTATAGAATATTTATGTTTTACGATAATTTATAATTATTTAATTCATATTATTTATTCATGCATGTTAGAAGTAACGCTATTTTTATATTAAATTCTAATTTATAATTCTTAAACTCATACTATTTAATCAAATAATATCAAGATAGTATAAATTATTCTATCCCATAATGTGATTGAAGTAGCAAAAATTATTTCGTATAAGTACAAAAGAATATTATTTTTATATTCTACTAGGATTATTTAAATCTAGGGCTTGGTTGTATTATTTGAAACGTAGCAAGTCATAACTGGTAGAATATTTATGTTTTACGATAATTTATAATTATTTAATTCATATTATTTATTTAGAGGATAGCGAGAGAAAATAATTAAGCCATTCGTAATGTCTAAAGTACAAAAGAAATTATGACGTAAAAGTACAGAATGTCATTTCAAAAATATGGTTTCATATTTTAAAAATGTAATTACATTTAGAATTTTTTTCCAATTTAACACTTATGCAACATCAAAATAAAAATTAATTCCTCTCTTTCGATATTATATAAAGTTTGACACTTCTTTCTCTTTCATCATATAATCTTAATAAATGTCACTATTAAAGCGGCGTTTTATCAAGCGATATCTCTGCCTGTTAAAATTTCAATGAAGTTCATTTTTCTTTTTTTCTATACCCAAACCCACACTCTGTATTTAACGTGTAAAGACCAGATCTCTTTCAGAGGAAGTAATTCCATGTTTCCAGACTTTTTTTTCTCCATATTTAAACTTGCCTCCGATGCAAAATAAGATCGACGCCCTAAAGTAGACGAATTTTTTATTTTGCGGTGTGATATATTTGACAAAACCGGTATCTTTTGTGTTTTAAAATCCTTCAGAAGCTGCTTAGATTGAAGCTGATCGTACAAGTAAGTCAGAAATGGGAGGCCTGATACCTTTAAAAATTATTAAAGTTCATATTTAAATAAGAAGAGATGGAAATGTTTGAAGAATTAAACTTTAGAGCTTTATACACATTTATATATATATATATATATATATATATATCGACTTCTTCCCTATATTTACTTTATACTATGCTTTATATACTTTATATTTTATATTTACTTTATATACTTTATACTTTATATTTACTTTATACTATATTTATTACTATATTTTATTTTCATATACAATCTATGAGTCAAATTGGCTCACAACCGTGATATATATTTATCTATAATCATAGTTTACTATAATTTTAACTTCACCTATGTGAGTGAATTATATATATTTTATATATATATATATTATTATATTAAAAAAAAGATACTATATATATATATATACTTATATATATAATATATATATATATATTATATATATATATATAAAGATATATATATATATATATATATATATATATACATATATATATTTATATATATATATATATATATATATATATATATAGTGATCTAATTTTTAATGTGTCAAATTGGCTCGGTCAGTAAATTTAGTGTTAAAAATAATCGTAAATTATATATATATTCTACAAATATACAAAACAGAATTAAGGAGAAGTAAACTGGATCTGGAAACTCGTGTAGGCATAATAAAACCCCTAAGACACCCTGAGAAAATTCTCAGGGGTTTTCAAATCTTAAGTCAAGTGCTAAAAATTCGTGCCTCCTTTTTGCTTTCCCCCTTCTAACGCCTAACCGAAATTGACCACTGGGGCTACAGTTTACGCCCTCAGAAAATGGGTCTAACCAATTATAACTCTACATTGCAATAGCGGACAATTTAGGAAATTTCTAAACAAAAAGGAAATGCAAGCTATCGGAGGCAGATTTTTCTAGAGATTTTCCTGTAGCTGTTAATAATAATGTGTTAAGGGCCTTTTTACTTATAATTCCATGCTAGCTGTCCCCTCAGTTTGTCCTGTCTCTATGATGAATTGGGAACCCATCCTCCAACGTTATGTTAATAAATGTCTTTAGCTAAAATGGTGTCATTTTTATGGGCCATGACTGCAACCACTCATCGTGGTCCGTCTTATTACATACATTATACATATGAGACGAAAAGTATAGATGTCTAACGAAGATTTAAATCCATTAGCTGCATTTAAAAAGTTGTGGATTATATGTTATTCAATATTAATGAATTCAATATTATAAGGGATGAATTGTAATATCGTCAAATTATCTAAATTCTACGAATATCCAGGAAAATCTCTCAAAATCTATCTCTAACAGAGTGCATCTTCGTTTTGCTCTGAATTTTCTAAACGATCCGCAGAGACTCAATAAAGCTTTTATCGTGCAATGCATTCGCAAAAATGCTTAAAGAAAAGCATCTTGTGTAAAGTTCACAACATACAAGGTGTCACAGTGACAAATATAATTATTCAAAAATCAAATAAAATCTATACGGCCAGAAATGATAGAAAAATCAATAAAAACTAAACGGCTAGTGATAGAAATTTACTTGGGACTATAGTAAATTTAGTGTAGGGGCTAAAAGTGGTAAAATAGAGGGCACACTGCAATTTCACACTTGATGGTAGATTTAAATGCCCCTGTGAATTTTTTGGAACTGAAATGAGGGCTTTTAGCTTTAAAAATTTATAACCAATTTATAGTTTCATTACCTTTTATGGGGACTCCTAAAAAACCAGGTGTACAAAGTATCCACATCAGTTTGCAGATTAATCTTATTCTTTTCTTACACACAATACCAGTCCTTGAAACACCCTGTATATGCATTAAGGTCTAAAAAAAGGTAGTTGGAAATTACGTGATTTAAAAGCGATTTTAACAAGGGAACACTTTTATAATAATAAAATAAATGAAAAAGACCCACGCTCGCGTAAGCTTTTGGGATCATCCGGTCAGGCAGAAGCATTTTGAAACAATTTGATGAGCTTGCAAACAGATAGGATCAGTCAGCGAGTGGACATGGAAGTGTGAACACCTATTCTACGCTTAGCTCCGCCACGAACAATGAAAATGGCTCAAGTTGCTCTCACATAGAACTATGAGTTAATAAAATTATTATTATCAAGAAGATTGTTTTCCATTCGTCTTAACTCTGGATCTATATATATATATATATATATATATATATATATATATATATATATATATATATATATATAGTGATCAAATATATCGAACAATAACAGTCGCTTGTAGTTTTAACATGGGGGGTTGCAATCATAGCCATAAAAATGATACTGTTTCAGCTAAAGAGTTTTATTAAGATAACGTTGAAGGACGGGTTCCCACTTCATCGTAGGGACAGGACAAACTGAAGGGTCAGCTAGCATGAAGTCCTATGTACACGACACGTAACACCTGGGTCAACATCTGTGGGAAAATCTCTAGAAAAATCTGTCTCCGCTAGCGTGTATCTCCTTTTTATTTGGAAATTTCCTAAATTGTCCGCTAGGGCCATGCAGGTTTATAATTGGCCAGGCCCCTTCTCTGAGGGAGTAACCTGTAGCCCCAGTGGTCAATTTAGGTTAGGGGTTAAAAAGGGGAATGGAAAATGACGCTGGAAATTTTACATATATATATATATATATATATATATATATATATATATATATATATGTATATACATGCATATTCCCAAAATCGCAAAACTAAGCTATTTGGCCAAAAAAGCAAATTTGTGTAACTCAGAAAAATGAAGGCAGATTTTTCATCAAAATAAAAGTTTTAAATCTTGTTAAGCGTACAAATTTAGAGTAACATGTGAATGCCGAAGGATATTTGGAAAATGTTTCGTATTTCATAATTGTCCAGAAGCATGAAAAATAGCCTTCTAAGACAACTAACTTGAAAATGTGGAGCACGGTATCTAAACGAAGGGGAGAAAAAATTCTGGCAGAAATATTTTGAGGATTAAGTGACAGAAACGACTAGCTATAAATAGCCCATATTTCTTTCCTGTCTTTCCCCGACGTTCTCAAATCTTCTAGCACGAGAATAGAGTTTTAAGGGATGCTTTAGATCATTTTTCGGAGGAAAAATTCACTTTAATATAAATTTTATCTTCAGTGACGGCAGTTTGGGTTTCCCATTTTTTACGTATGAGGTCGTGAGTAAACTTTTGAAGCACCTCCATCCATTACTAGTACAAAATCTTTCTAGGAGAAGCTTTCTTTCATGCATATAACAGCAAAGGATAGTAGTCGAAAATTAAAGCCCTTATTGGATAAATATTAAACAATTTTTATTCGCTCTTTTATATGTTGATAGTTTTAGACCGGAGATATATTTTATGAACGTATAAAATAGAATTTTTTATCAAACTACTTTGACTCATAATAGTATTTAATAAAGGAAGCAAAACTTATTAATATTTAAATTGTTTTATAATAGAATTTTATAATAGAATAATTGTTTTATGTAGACTAATATGTGAGTGATTCACAATTAGAGTATACCAATGCATTTTTTTAATAAAAATGATTATTAGAACAATTCAATTGTTATTGATACACAAACAGATACACAAACTGAGAGAGGCCGAACGAGGGCTAAATGGTTAGGGGTGCTGGCCTTCGGAACAGGAGTTCGTGGGTTCAAATTCCACAATGGCATGGATGTTCGTAGCCGCTCGGAATCCGCTTTAAGCAGTAGGTCCCAGTCTCATTAGCCCTCTTGTTGCGAAAAGTAGACCGTAGCACTCCAAAACCAAAACCAAAACTGAGAGAGATTATGTGACAGGATACATAGATAGAATTTCGAGAGCTGACACTATATGGCCAATGATAATCTGCATTTGTGATTTTAAACATTTCATTGCACATATGGACCAGTGGTTCACAAACTTTATATCCCACTTAGACCGCTTCTTATCACATATCAACGGAACCTTTGAATAAATATTACTTAAGTAGAATCCAAGAGCATATTTATCAATCACTAATTACATATGAACATAAAAAGTAAACAATATAAAACAGTACAGAAATATAAATTATATTTAAAAAAGGTGGCGTAAAAGCAATAATTATTTTTATTGAAATGGTACTTAAATGGAAAGTGTCAATGGAATGAATGACTGCATTTTTGCCAGTCCAAAATTTCTTTATAGTTTTTGTATTGAAGAAAATTTAATTACCATATCCTGTTATGCATCCAGCATATTCCTTTATTTAGTTTCCAATAAGGCAATGTGCAGAACAGCCAGTTTTGGAAATAAAGGTCATTGCAAATGGTAACAGTTCAGACAGAGCCTTTTCAGATAATGATGGATATTCTATTTTTGAAACACACCAGAATGTTGTCACTATTTGACACTTTCAGAATGTGGTGATACTGGACAGTCCGATAACAGTTCCATATTCTTCCGATTTAAAAAAAAGGAAGTTTTTAACTTATGACAAATGGATTTTGGATTCATAATTGTTTTTTAAATTTTTGTCGAAAATTTAAGCCTTTATTGGCTAAATATTAAACAATTTTTATTCACTCTTTTATATGGTGATAGTTTTAGACCGGAAATACATTTTATGAGTGCATAAAATAGAATTTATACGCATATTTTATACGCAAGTAGCATATTTTGTTAATTAACACAAAAATATAAACGAAATTAAAAACTTAAGAATAATTTATCCACAAGGTAGTTTTTGAAATATTTATTAGAAGCTAAATTTTTATATAATATCGGAGCTAATTACTAATTCTATTTTATACACCTAAAAGTGTAAAGTTGTCTGACATTTTGACATAAAAATAGATAAATAAATAAAATGAAATAAAATAAAAAGTACCAAGAAAATTACCATTTATTATATTATAATATAAATATGTAGTTCATTAATATGATAGAGATTAACATTGATAAAAAGTTATTATCATCTATTTGAAATAAAAAAAATAGTTTCTAATCTGCATATTTCAAAAGATATTTTGTGGTTAAGTGAGTTTCAGTTTTTACTCACATGACCTAAATATTGTACGATTTTTAAAAAATTGTTGCTTCATATGGTAATGCAAGATAATTTTTATGAAGCAATCCCTAATTAATGATCTAAGAAAAATTATATTCTAAGTAGAGATTTATTACATTAAATCAAAATCAGTCCGTTTTGGAGGGATAGCTCGAATGGTATTATGTGCCCTTAAGGTATGAAGAAAAATACTAAATAAAAGAATATACTCAGGCTGCTGAATCCTCTATCTACTAACGCTTTAAAGAATTTCAACAAAAACCCAAGTTCAGGAACAACAAACTTTCCGCATATTTTCTAGCGTAAAAAGCGTTCTTTAATCAAGAGAGATGAATTGCTTATGAAACTAACAGCGGTCAACAGCAGATAAAAACAAAAGCAAGAAAAAAATGTCAAGTGTTCGAAGAAAATCCTGGAATTATTCAGTTCCTGCCCACCCCCCGTCTCCTCTCTTTTACCAGCAACTCCCTATCAGTCCCACTTGTTAGAAGTGAGCTTGGGAGCCTGCCAAATTCGGGCACTAAATGGTCATAAAATAAAACGGCACTAAAATAAAAAAATACATAAAAAATGAAGTAATAAGTGAATATATAAAAAATGGCGGATTGTTGAATGAACCGATAGAAAACACTTGAGATCTCTAAAAATATCGCCTTTGTCCTGGCGGATAAGGAAAAGAGAATTATGAAGAGCTGCTTACACTGAAATGAAACGGCGTCAAGATTTTGAGATTTAAGTGTAGGATATATATAAATAACTGTACCCTCCGTTTATATATAACTCGCTTATTCCTTTTGCTTTAACCGAAATTATATTCGTTGTTTGAAAACACTTCTTTCAGAAGCGTGCGTTTGTATAATAAAAAGCTTAGGAGATAAAAATGATAACTTATAAAATATCCACTCTGGAAGTCTGTATCGTAAAAACTCGAAGGTAAACTCCTTCTATAGATTCTGTAAAAATAAGATTAAAGCATTTTCATATATATGAGATATACAGTTAATACTCCATTTATATGATCCTCGAATGAATCAACAAATTTGAATAACATTGCAAACTCAGTACAATAACATAAATGCTTGTGATAGAATCCGCAAAAAATTACTATGTAATTTTCCAATAAGTTTTGTATTAATTTATAGAATGTATCTTTTTGTACTTTTAAAATATTAGGTTTTGTATATATTTATGTCATGCATACAACTAAATTTAGTTTAGAAGTACAATGCGTTTGTTGGGTAAACATGCTGTTTAATATTTTATTTAGATTAAAGTTGATTATTTTGATTATAGGTGAATGGTGCAAAATGTTACAAAGGTCAAATAAAAGTATACATTATTTTTACATAGAAAATAAACGTTTTTAAAGCAAAGCTTGTGTGTACACAATATTTTACATTTGTCAGACGGTAGAGTAAACAAGCAAAATATCTGGTATGCCCACTATTGTGCAAAGGATGTATTTATATGTATATATTAGTTTATCTATGTCAACTATGTCAGATCAATTATATAGATTTGAATGTTAGAAGTGAAATGTAGTTATTTTCAATTTTCGGTTTATTTAGAAAAAAAGCTATCTTCTCGCTTAGCAGAGAAGATAATTTTCTAGATAAGGAAATGATTGTCGAGAGAGATTTTTAACATTTAACCGAAAAAGATTATAATGTTTGTAAAACACATATAATTTTTGAGATTTTTTTAAAAAAATTGAATA
>CM063502.1:95364145-95391645 GCA_032207245.1 Pardosa pseudoannulata
AAGTATAAGAAATTAATAACTCGAACACGAAGAAATATCTTTTATCCAGTCTTACTAATGTCAGAGTACAGGATCCTTGCATGATATTGAAGTACATAAACGATCAAGTTTTTGAATTTTGACAATAAAATTTACTTCCTAATCTTAAAGAGCATTTTAACTTCTTGCAGAAGACGGCTATATGTTAAATATAGCAAGTTTACATCTCTGCTAAATGTATTGAAATCCACTAGATAAAAGTATCAATAATCAATTTTCATTATACTGTTATCAGCAAAAAAGAACATAAAACTAAAAGATACTTTTTGCATTTTTAGCTTCTGGTTATGCATTTAAACACAAATTCTGATTTTTACAATATTCCGTACCTATTTAGAAGACCTTCAAAATAATTTATTTGTCCTTTTAAATTCCTAAACCCGAAAAGCGATAAGTTGATAGGTTTTGTATTATGTTAGTTTAGAGGTATTCTTTAAAAATATAGAAATTGTGATTCTTTACTTCCTAATCTTAAAAAGCATTTTAACTGCTTGCGAAAGACGGCTATATGTTACAAATAGCAAGTTTACATCTCTGCTAAATGTGTTGAAATCCCCTAGATAAAAGTATCAATAATCATTTTTCATTATACTGTTATCAGAAAAAGGGACATAAAACTAAAAGATACTTTTTGCATTTTTAGCTTCTGATGTACGCATTTAAGCACAAATTCTGATTTTTATAATATTCCATACTTATGTAGAAGTCTGTCAAAAAAGTTAGTTGTCCTTTTAAATTCCTAAACCCTAAAAGCAATAAGTTGATAGGTTTTGTAGTTACGTTAGTTTAGAGGTATTGTTTAAAAATATAGAAATTGTGACTCTTTACTTCCTAATCTTAAAGAGCATTTTAACTTCTTGCAGAAGACGGCTATATGTTACAAATAGCGAGTTTACATCTCTGTTAAATGTGTTGAAATCCCCTAGATAAAAGTATCAATATTCATTTTTCATTATATTGTTATCAGCCAAAAGAAACATAAAACTAAAAGATACTTTTCGCATTTTTAGCTTCTGTATTTAAACACAAATTCTGATTTTTATAATATTCCGTACTTATTTAGAAGACTGTCAAAATAAATTATTTGTTCTTTAAAATTCCTAAACCCTAAAAGCGATAAGTTGATGGGTTTTGTATCTATGTTACTTTAGAGGTATTCTTTAAATATATATATAAAAATTGTGATTACACAAGAGAAAAGTAAAATGAACTAGCATTAACAAATAGAATCATCGTTGATTTTAATTCCACTTTATGTATGCTTTCGTTTGAGTAGGAAGTTAGTTTAATATTTGGTACTTAATATCAATTACCCTTCATTGTTTCTATAACCTTTCAATTTTCTTTATTGTATATTAAGTACTGGTCTTTTTGGGTTATAACATAGAGACTAGGGTGAATGCCTAAAGGAGGGGAGCCCTTTCATGCACCGAGTAACCACTCGCAGAAAGGAACTAAATGTTATATTCTGTATATTATATTACTATATGCTTTTCGGTGGGTTTGATGAAAAAAAAAAGAGGTATCGAGCCCCAGGCAACATTTATGCTCGCTACTCCATTGTTATACCATAATACAACAGATAGGGTCATAAATATCATCACTCGTAAATTACCGCAAATTATCCACCAACATGAGTTTAACAACCTGAAAAAAGATGTGTTTTTAATAGTGATTAGTAACTTGATCAAAAAGATCGTGAATGCAATGACGTCTGTGATACCATCATGGAGATGTTTAAATAGCTTAAGGTCATGGACACTAGTTATTCCACAAACCCACATAAAGAAGAAATGCGTTACCTACATATGTTAAAATTCTGTAATGATATGTATAAAGACCAACTGTAAATATCAGTAGATCAAAGCTTCGCTGATGATCAAGTTCATATTAGTATGGATAAATGTTTAGTTTTGTCATTTATAAACAGTTGAAGAGTTTCTCTAAAATCGAGATATTTTTTTTTTAAATAAACTAGCTGGATAATTTACTAGAGGCATATTACTAAATATGCAAATGTACTATATGTGGCTATTATAAAACAAAATAACAATGGGTCGAAGAATATCTAAAGAAAAGATTTTAACAGGGTATGGGTGGTATGCGATGCTCACGTAGGGTAATTAAGAATGACTGTAAGGTGAAAAG
This sequence comes from Pardosa pseudoannulata, assembly GCA_032207245.1. Lineage (NCBI taxonomy): Eukaryota > Metazoa > Arthropoda > Arachnida > Araneae > Lycosidae > Pardosa > Pardosa pseudoannulata. The sequence goes on from CM063502.1 coordinate 95,366,333, forward strand.
AAGTCATCAAATGAAGATAAATAGACATCACTGAAACTAAATCTCTCAATTCTGTTATTGCTCCCGTGATTAGGCACTCAGCGAAAATCTGGGATAGAAAGAACAAAGAGCAAATAGCAGATCCTTAAAGTCAATTACGCTTAGCGTTATTCACATTAAATACTTTAACGCGATTGTCACTAAGTCAATTAACTTACTTCACACTTTGGCAAATAATAACAAGATCTATCTTTAGTGCACACACCAGCATAAAATGGTATAAAATTGTGTTTCACGAGTTAATTAATGTGTTGATAAGATAAAAATGGGGATCAGTAAATCAAGAGATTTCCATACTAGAATTAACAAAAATTCATATTACGATCTGAAAAAAGAATTATTCAGAGAATGGCTATTTTTTAAATAATTTACATTAATAGTGGAATCTTAATATGAATGAATAATTTAAGCTGCAACTGGTCTCTTAAAAATGCTAAAACACTACTATTAAAAAGTGTAAATATCTTATCAAGCCTTCTTTAAAAGTACGCATATGAAGTAAAGAAAATCCGAAGAATACCTCAGCGCTTTCAAAAGCGAATCTGAACTTGGCGCACCCAAACGGCACGAATTGACTAAGTGCTACATATTTAAAAAAATAAAATAAAATAAAATAAAAAGGAAAAATGAAGAAACCTATAGCGGTCAAAATAATGGCACCGCTCCTCTCTGCGCAGCCCACACAATTATTATAATTATTATTCACAACGATTCTTGCACGTGTCAGTAAGTTTGGGACTGATTTTCAAGTGCAATATGGGTCTTTGGCCTACGCATAAAACCGGATTCAGAATAGACTTTGCACATGCGTGGTGAGCGCCAGACGGCTTGGGATCAAAAGGAATGCTCAAAGGATTTTTGACACCTGTTGTGAAATCAGCTGGATGTAAAGCAACTCGGCGAGATTAGGTTACTGAGAAGTATCTCTCGTAGGGATTTTTTTGTCGGGGAAATGAAGAAGCCTTTAGTTCGAAAGGGAAATGCCTCGAGCTCCAAACAGTGATTGTCTGGGAGACTTTGCATTAAAAAAAGGCGTGATGGATGTTGTACTTAACAACCACGTGGTTTCATAAGCAAAGAGCGAGACGCGTTTTATTAGATTTAATAACACCGCACAAAGGCAATGCATTAAAAGAAAGGTATGTATGTTTTAACACCAAATATAGCAACTATAATTTAGTTATGACGAAACATAACTAAGTTATATAACAAAACATAATCAAACAATCAGTACTGTTTTACACTTACTCTAAAATGAAAATTGATTTTTTTATATTTCATAAAAAAGGTGTAGGTAAATTAGTGAAATTAAACATACGTGTTCTGACTATATCAAAACCAAAGAAATAATTTTTTGTGAAATATCCCAAACTATTTTTAAAATACCAGTTAAAGAGCATTATGTAAGTTTAAAGAAAGTACAACTATTCCAAAGAATAATGCTAATACAGAAAATGTGATAATATAAAACAAGTAAAAATAATTTACTATTAGGAAGTTTAATTATACTCTATGACTTGTACTTAATAGCATTAAAATACTCTATATAAACTTAAAACTATTTTTCCTTAGTATAATAGATTTTTATATTAATTTAAAACAAATGTCGTAAATTCTCAGTATTTATTTATAGTTAGTATTCATTTTCTTCTAAAGAATATAAGAAATATAATCTAATCATAAAGATAATATGAAAGACACAAGAAATATTGCAATGGATTTCAAAGACCTTAATATTAACTATAAAAATATACTTGGACTTAATGTATCAGATGGCTATCTCGCACAATATATATATATATATATATATATATATATATATATATATATATATATATATATATATATATATATATGTATATATGTATATGTATATATATATATATATATATATGTATATATATATATATGTATATATGTATATATATATATATATATATATATATATATATATATATATATATATATATGTGTGTGTGTGTGTGTGTGTGTGTATGTATGTATATATATATATATATATACTCACGGATAAAAAAAATTTTAAATGTAAAACAAGAAACATAAAATAAAAATAGTTGATTGGTATAGAATAAAGTTTATAAGTAAAAGTAGTTAATAAATTGTTATGGGGAATGTAAATGAAATAAATTTAACTCTGAAAAATTAAATTATATGTTTGCATTTTTACCATGATAAATGAAACATTTTATTTCAAATATCAGACGAAATTAAAAATACATTTAAAATAAAATGCAAGTTTTGCTTCTGTGAGTCACTCAAGCAGTTTATTAACAATACAAAAGTATTAAGGATTGAGAAAGAAATTCCTTTTACCCAAATTGTAACCCTAATACAATAGATGCCTATTTCTCTTCCTTATGACTTCCACGGGGAGCGTTTATTCTTTCCATTAGTTGTATGGATCCTGTATACCATAACAGATTCTGCCACTAAAGCAATTCACTCTAACAAAATAGATGAAGTGAAAAATGGTGAACAATTTATTAAAATTTTGAAAGATTCATTAGCCATACACGGTATGATTTTTTCTATTACAACTATATTTTTTCATAGACATTTATAAACCCAAACAATGCTTTAAAAATAATTTAAAAAATCTTGTTGAAAATCTTTATTGCTTTTAATGATAACTGTGTTAGATTCATCTATGAATTCAATATCAATTATAAATACTCAGGATTATTATGGGAAATATCATGATATAAAACTATAAAGTATTTGTTTTACTAAGGGAAAAAAAATTCTTCCGTTAAAATAGGCAAGAAGAATGTATAATTTAAATATAGAAACGAAATGATATGTGATATCTAAATAATGCTTTATATAATATTTATTTATTACTATATTAATATTATTATTATTAGGATTAACATACAAATCAATGCAAAAGAAATTATTTTTTCGTAGATATAGTATATTGTATAATTTTTAATTGATTCATAAATGCATCCCTGTATAGTGTTGATTGTTCCAGAGGTAAGAATCTTTGGTAGAAAAACATACAGCTATAACGTTTTAAATGAAACTGAAAATTGTACTGAAAATTATTTCAAAATTGTACAATCTAGGCGTTATGCAAGAATATGAAGTTATCATTAAAGTTCAAGAATGTATCATATCATATCTCTAAAGAATAGTCCTATCTAATAATGGTTCTAGTTTTATATTTAATTATAATTCTACTTCTGTCTAATTAAAATTATATTTAATAGTTTAAAATTTTTAATTAATTTTATTTAAAGCATCAATAAATCCTGTATATATTTTATGATAGTTATGGAAACAGGTAAAAAACATTAATAATTCGGGAATTAAGTTGATTATTTGAGAGTAAAATTTCAGATAAAACTGTCAGAAGAAAGAACTGTTAAAAGTAGAGAAAAAATTGAAGAAAGAGGATTTTCTTGCAATCAATTTCCACTGAAAACAGATTTAACGCATCAGCTTTTAATGATGAAGATGGTAAAGTATCATGAATCACTTTACAGATGGCAAAATACAAAGAAAAAAGACGACTGAGAGAAGCACAATAAAGTTGACATCCCAACACTAATTACATCGGTACTCCAATAAATAAGTGCTAAATATTACATATTATTGAATAATTGCAATGTAATTAAAAGAACTATAATTGTTAAGGAATTATATAATTTGAAGGAACTATATTTATAATTAATTATATAAAAAATTGTTATGCATATTACGTATTATTGAATAATTGCAATGTAATTAAAAGAACTATAATTTTAAGGAATTATATAATTTGAAGGAACTATATTTATAATTATTTATTTAAAGAATTGTTATGCATTTAAAACATGTATTTTTGAAAAAAAATATTAAATATTATAAAGAATTTGAATTCAGTATGATTCTGTATTAGGACAATAAATTATTATAATTATTATTGAGGATGTTAAAATAAAGTAAAGATCATTAATCCTATTTTACTATATTATTAGTACGAAATTATATAGAAAGTTAACAAATTGCAAAAAATAATTCATCTGCAGATAATTTATAAAGTCATTTTTCAGCCATCGATTTTTGAAGGTACATAAAATCACTCGAAATTTTAAGAGAAGAGGAGAATTTTTAATGCCAAATCTAATATTATATTTACGAGCATAATTTGAATAAAATTGATGAAAAAAGAAGTTCCTTTATGCTATTAATTTTTGAAGATATAAAGAAATACATAGAAACCTCAAAATAAATTATCTGTTCTAAGGCATTCAAGATTAAAACTATGTAAATAAATTTCAATTACATTCCAAATAAAGCGGAAAATATACTGGGGATATTTAACGTTCCCACGTAAAATATTACAAACAACTTGTTATGATAAACAAAAATAAAAAGTTCAAACATCAAGTAAATTTTATCAAAATTAAGTAACAGAAAATGGATTCTATATCGTTGACTCTAAGGAAATTTAACCCTCAATTTCTTTTTTTGTTCCTACTGTTAAGAAATTATCTATGAGGTGCGATTTTCTTATCAGATAAAATCCTTTAACTCAGACACATACAAAGGAATCACCTTCAGAAGGACATCAGTAAATAGTGGTTTTTAAGTGCATGTAATTCAGGAATGGTATTTAGATAGACGTAAAGGAAAATACGAAATAAATATTTACTTTTAAGTAATTTAAAATAATAATCATTAACTATAAATATAATTCAAAAATTTATAATTATAAATGCCCCTCTTGTTAGCGTTTCTATCTATATGACATGAAATTGGTATTGTCTTCATTAGAGAAAAAATCAAGAAAATAATTGAATTTATTCTAAGTATAGCTCATGGTGACATAAATGAATGCGTAATACCTCGAAATAATGTCTATACTTCCGGGAAAAAGTCTATATTTTCTTATGACGCTACAAGCAGGAATATAAACACCTAAATGTTGAAAGCATTAAATCAATTAAGCTTCGGATGTCTGTATGGTGCAATACCTGTCAGGTTGCTTTTATCCAAATGCGCAATTCATTTGCTGTGTTTGCTGGAGAGCAGCATGAGCCAGTCGACGAATGAACATATCTCATATGTGCACAATGGATGGCATATTTGGTTAATAGATACGACAAACGAGATGTGATATGCATTGTGCCAAGAAGAGTTGGAACATACGTGGCAGGGCATTTTTTTTTTTGTGTGTGTGTGTCTTTTTCTTTGTAAGAAAATAGCACTCATCAGTAATACGATAAATAGAGGATATGGTTTTGACCTTTATAATCTCGTTAATGTAGACATTTACATTGAGATAACACTCATTTTATACCATTAATAATTTCCAATTTAAATCAATAGAACCTTATACCGTTACATTTATTATTATTACAATTCGGCCCGAAAAATTAAGTGAAGATTCAGAGGGCTAATTGAAATACCACTTAATGCGTATTTGATCACCCTTGTGGTCCAAAGAAAAACGGGAATCATAATAAAAACGATATCTTGTTATTATCTTTGTTCTCTTGTCTGTAAGTAATCGTCCATTGTACCTAGAAACGTAAATGGTTCAGGGCCAAAGGTACAGATTACTCATGCACTAGATATAATCATCTTTCTAAGAAGGAATAAGTGTATGCAGTCATTTACTTTTCAGACGCCATTAAACCGTTGAAGCAAAAATTGCCCCACCTGTATCAGAGTTCCATCATTACTTAGAAGCACCTAAACGATCCATTAGTGCCGTATGTGTGAAGTACCAATCCGCCCTTGGTGTAGTCACATTTCACATTAAAATGCCAGGTTTTCAATTCGCCAGACTTTTCAGTTGATTTCTTATCTGCTTTGCTGTCATTGCGGGTAGTAGGATGGACAAAAATATCCCGTATGAAAATCCTCTTTTTCGCAAGTCAGTCATACATCCATACCCCGATACTGGATTTTTTTTGTATGATATCCTATGATAAGAACTAAAAACTGCGAATGAGCCATATTCTATGTTTGTTCTTATACTATACACTAACATTATTGTAATAACCTTTAGGTCATAATGTTTAGAGATTTCTATAAGAAAAGACAGTCTCCCAGACAATTTACGCACTTAGTTAAGAAAGTAAAAGACAACTATAGTAAATGACTATCACTTATAGGTCAACAAATCCCTGGGTGAAGACAAACTCTCTACACCCTATAAGAGAAATATGTTCCTGTATGACTGTTAGTCCTGCTGTATTGTTTGTATAGCTCTGGATACTGATAATCGAGGTTTTATTTTCTATTTCCATAGTAACTATCGGTGAGATTGTCGTGGGTTTTTTAACAATATATACTTAAGCCTTTTTGCCAGCTGTTGTGAAATCCCCAATAATCAGCAATTTACATTTGTACTTATAAATATATAACTCTACGTTTAGTTAATATGAAATGTCATAAAACTTGATGTCTTACAGACATTGAAAATATAAAATTAATTTAACATAAAGGTACGATATTTTACCCTAGACTTGAAAATAAACCTACTTGAAGCACTTTTATCTCTTGTATTGTGACTTTCCTCCAAATGTAAGAACTTTTATATAAAATAATTCCTCATTGTAAGAAAAGGCATGAGTAAAGTTTATTTTATTTTACGTCTCTATTAAAAAGTAAAATTCTAATTTGTTTTTGCTTATTTTTAAGGTAGATCTAGAGTGGGATTAGCCATGAATAGAGAGATGAAAAATCTTTCATTTAAATATTCCCGTTTAATCATTTTGTCAGAGCGATCGCTCAGAGAGCATTAATCTCCCAAAACACATTAAGAAGAAAGCTTTTTATGAAACGTAAGCAAAACCTGTCCTGAAAGATACTGAAAGCTGTAAAAATAGCTCTGATAAATAGTCAGTTTAAATTTCCATCATCTCTAAATAAGATATTTAAACTTATAGACTCGCTCTTTCGACATTATTTCCGCGTTCGCACAGGGTATTAGGTATTCATTTGATCGCGCTCAGTGTTAATGGATTTTACGGGATGAGATTCACGTTAAAAATGAGGCCCAGGATTCATTACGATGAGTTGAGTTTTCTCATCTATCCAGGGCTTCAATTCTGATGGTAACTAAGATACCTATTCGGCTGGCAAAGATGGTATTCGTACGGTAAATGTGGGATGAAGTCAAGGATAAACGCGTTGACGTGATTAGGTGTTTTCAGTCCTTTAAGCAAAGACAGGGAGAAATATCAGGCAGAACGCTGGGAGAGATTAGGTTAGAATCTTTACCTAAGCTGATAGTTTAATTATGAGACTGAAAATAAAAGGCTTATAACTCCTTTATGTACTTTATGTTTTAAATATGAAAGCAGATGATTTCTTCCTTAACCTGAAAACTGAATTACTCAACTGTAATTTCTCTTAGTTATATTAGTAAAATTTTTAATAGCCTTTAACGCATTAACACTTTGACTGCCAAGCCAAAATTGCAAATGTTCACAACGGGGCCAAACATTTTTTTTTGTGTAATTTGTATTTTTTCAACATAAAACTATATATAAAAACAATATTTCAAAACAAACAATATTTTAAAACAAACTCTCTCTATTTATATATATTCCCTTTTTTGTTGCATGTTCCAAATATTTAATTTTTCATAAAACTTAGCTCATAAAATCGTCACATATACCAATTTGCGCAAACCACGTATACCTAACACATCGTAGGGAGCCCAACAATCAAACTCCAATACGATTTTCATGTAACTGATAACATCTTTGATAGCCATGGCCTGAAGTGTTACAACACCATGGCTATCATATCGGATAGCCAGTGTCTCAACGGAAATATCACTGGATATCACATATGATAGCCATGGCAGTCAAAGTGTTAATGAATCTTTTCTGTCGTACATATATATTAACGGATATCTTAAATGTCAGTTATTATGAATCTTACAGATTAAAACAAATACGAAATTTAAACAAAGTCGCTTTAAAGGTAAACACGTTTCCAGTTAAAGTACAAATTCCTAAAATGGGACATAGGGCATTAATGAGTTAAAATTTTTCAAGTTGATACAAATTTGACGTTAGTCATTTTATACCATTATTACTACTTGAGTTTTGCTTTAAACGTTATTTCGACTATAAACTTATTAATTTGCCTTAAATAATAAAATATATTAAATAATATCATAATACCCATACAAAAAAGTCGTTCTTTTAACCATCAGATGTTTTGAATATATCCACTAACTGTGAGAAGATAAAATAATACATAGTAAAGTGTGAGAACTTTCCAACTCAAAAATTGGGATAATAATCTTTATTTGGTAATATTAAACATTTATTTATGTCATAGGAATAAATTTAAATTTCCCGTATTGACGATTGTGTGTAAACACTATTACAAGGAGATGTAATTATAAATATTTTAAATTGTAACACAGAATACACATTAATGATAAAAATAGCAGATTAAGTTATAATGACAAATATTTTAGATGCAATAAGGATTACAAATTAGGTAAAATTTTTATAAAGGTCAATCTAAACATTTCCAATTAATTTTTAAACAAAAACATCCTATATAGTATTTTTTATTAACTTTCTTAAAAAACAACCCTGCTATGCATTCTAATGTCAATCAAATGCATTTTGGAAAATATATGTTGATACATTAGCTTTTATTTAGTAAGTTTTATTTTCTAGATTACTACAGTAGCATCTTTTTTTTCGAAGAAGGAATTATTAGTAATTTGCTTCTCTTCCATTATTACTCTGTAGATTATTCCAAATATAAATTAGTAAGCTTACTAATATATTTATACACAGAGTATTAATGTAGAATGCAAATTTTTTGCAGAAAGCTATTAAACTGGTTCTTGTGGTCTCTTGAGATATATTATAGAATCTTTAAAATTCATGAAATAATATTCGTTTTTCAAATAATTATTCTTTTACAAATCTGTGTTTTGTTATTAGAACATATATTTTTTCACAGAAATGTATACAATTATTTAATTTATACTCTTAGCTCCAGTATGAAAATAATTTTATTGCAAATTTACTTTATGAAAATTTCATTTAATTCATCTTCTAATTCAAACAATTCAAAATTACCTATTTCTTAAAAAAAAGGTCTTGAATAAATAAATGAATATATGTATTTCATGTATGCTACAGATAAGTTAAACAACATATATATGAAAAAATTGAATATTTTCAACTTTTATCTAGTAGGTTTTTTTTTCTAGATTCTTACAGTAATATCTTTTTCCTTAGAAGATATCATTAATAATTTGCATTCTTCCCTTATTACTCTGGAGAACATTCCGAACATAGATTAGTAAAATTACACAGTGAATATTAATGTAGAATAGCCATTTTTTAAAACTATCTATTAAATTGGTTCACATAACTTACGTTAAAATCTTCAAATTTTAACAAATGATATTCGTTTTCCTAATAATTGTTCTTTCACGGAATCGTGCTTTGTTAGAACTTATATTGTTTTCACTAAAATTGCTTGCAGTTATTTAATACATTCACTTAGATTGAGTATGAAAATAATTCTAACTCGAGTCAATTTTAATCAATTCTTGTTTAATAATTCCCCTCTAGAATGAAACATTTCAAAACTATGCAGTATTTAAAAATTATCTAGAAAAAGTGAATAAAATTATTTATTTCGAAATTTCTGGAAAATAGTTAAGCATTTTAAAGACGAAAAAAAATTCAACTTTTCCAGCAAAAATTGCAACATTCTTATGTATCCCTTTACGTTTCTTAAAAATGGTTCAAATCATTAGTTTTGACAGGACAAAATTAGTTGATTTATAAAAATAAATGATTAGAAAAACTTACTTAGGAATGAGAATAAAACTGGCAATCAATTTTTTACCTGAAAGAAGAAAAATAAAACAGATGAATAAATTTACTAGCAAGAATAATAAAAGTAAAACTGAGAAATTTAGGAGTAACCAACAAAAAGTAATTCTAAAAAAAAAATTCAATAAAAGCAGTTCAAAGGAACAGTTCAAATCTAACGACTATAGTAACTATATTAAAAACAAGAAGCTGACTATTGTGAAAAAAATTGTGTAAGATAAATGATGCATTCATTATTAAGCAGCCAAAAAATGAACATGCATGGTAAATTTTTTAGAAATCCAAAATAATATGACTGACAAATATGCTAAATTAAAATTCTTTAAAAATATTTTTATCACTGGCAAACAAACGAAAAATAAAATCAGTAATTAATCAAAATAAAATGATAAGGATATTTCTTTCAACTTTAACGATGAATTGGGAAAAATTCTTTTCTTTTTCGGATTCTTAAATTTTACAAATAAAACCAAAAGACTGCAAATGTATACTTTACTTCCCGTGTAAATCTTCCATAAATACAATAATTTACTTTCTCTTAGTTCAGTTCTCTCTCTACTCAAAAAAACATTTAATGTTTTAAGGTTTAAGTTATTTCATATTCGGATATTAAAGATTTTGAAATAGAACTATATAAGCATACAGTACACTTTTAAAGTATATTTATCATTGGTAGACATACCAAGAGTAAAATCGGTAATTATTTCACAAAAGAGAATAATATGAATCTTTTTTTCAATCCTTAATGATATAATGGTATTTTTTTTTTATTTTAAATCCCTAGATTTTGCAAATAAAACCCAGCAGACGTTTACTTTCCCTCCCGTTTATGTTGAAAATCTTCCACGAATAAAAGGTTTTTTTTGTTTAGTTTTTAGCCCAGTTCTGCAGAATACTAAGTATTTTAAGGTTTGAAATATTTTGTATTTGAATATTAAAGATTTTGAAATGGAACTGTGTAAGTATGTTGTATTTGAAAATAAAAACAAAAGTTTGCAAATCAAAGAAAAAAAAAGGAACATAAAGTTCTTTCGAAATATACAGATGCAGTAAAAAACCCGGAAGTAATAAAATTATATAATATAATCTTAAAAATGTTGTATGTAATAGTAAGTATTGAATTGTTTATTAAACCTTTTAATTTAACATTGACTTTCACTTAGTAAATTTCTTCCAATAAATATTCTAAGAACCTTTAAAACTACATCATAATATAGCAGGCGAAGTTCTAAAATATATTTTATAAACAAGAAACACATAGTTATCCGGATATTTAGGCATTGTGCCTTGAATTTTATTCATTGTTTAATAGTAGCAATTAGCGACTATAAAAACAAAGATTTAGGGTAAAGTGAAAATTTATTACAAGATTCTAAATTAGAAACAAATGTTATTTCGAAAATTTATAAAAAGACATATTTTGAATTTTATATTATGTTTATATTTCATATATTAATATTGATATTATTACTTATTTATTATTATTTCATATATTAATATTATTATGCTTATATTTATGTTTATGTTTATATTATGTTTTATATTTTATTTTATATTTTATATTTTATTTATATTACAGACTCCTAATGATATAGAATTCTATTTGACGAAAGTTTCAATTGAAAATCCATTTAATATGATTTATGTAATTAAACACAATATAGTTTCAACAATGAATGTAAAGAAACACGGATTAAACAATACTTTGGTTCCCAATGCACAATACACAATAGCAGGAAATAGTATGCATCTGCCTGAATAAATTTAGTGCTGAATGTTTCTTTGCATTACTCAAAAAGACAGAGTGATATTAAATAACACTTCTACATTATAAAAATATATTTGTATTCAGGAATATGTATTAATTATGTATTTTAGAATAAAAATTCTTAATAGAAACTTAACAGGAAATATATTATTTCTATGTTATAAAATAAGCATTTGAGAATTATTGATTGAAGCTTCAGATTTGAATTACAGGTCTGATTTGATAATAACTGGTTCAAAAATAAAATTTAAAAGGTTTCAAGGCTAAAAGTTTTGTTAGAACATTAAAGTAGACAATATTTAAAAAGAGTAGTGTTATGCACAGTAAACAGTTAATTATTTAAGAACTTAAAAAATCCGTAAACAATAGAAATAAAGTAAAGTGGGAAAAATCATTAAATTATATAATATTGAAGCTTCACTAGAGCTAAATTGAATGATTTAGAGCTTATAAATATTTTGACCTAAATTTAATATTGAACATCAGTTCCAGTTCAGACCTTTAGAGCTCTTAATATTTTGTATCCCAAATCTAATCAGATCTTATAATAACAATATTTCTATTTTTATTTTAATATTCCTTTCATTTCATCTTTCTTTTGCTATAATAAGTTCCTCTGGAACATAAAAGAACAGCTGTAAAGTATTTTATTAAACTGTCCAATAGACTGACTTCACAAGTAAAAACAGTAAAGCTACTTAGATATTATTTTGAAAAAGAAGCTAGAAAAACACAGTGAAATACAACAGGAATTCTTTTTACAAAAATAAATATACTGAAAAAAAAAAAGACGAAACTTGCAACATGGAAATATACCAGAATAATAAAATTTAACTGGGAGAGAAATATCAAGATGAAAAAGCTTATTTTGTTAGCAATCAATAGCAGTATTGAGTGAAATTTTCCTCTCGTTCAAAATCAGAGATAACAAGATACATATTTCCGATCATCATAATTTCATCGAAATATTTTATCTCACATAAAATCTACTCTTGCTGTTCCCTCCACTCACGTATAAATCGTCATACTCCTCACCCCCCAAGTATATTACAGTAAACCACGTAAAAGCATTACAATCTTCTGTATTTTTTGAATACTTCCCGAGTCTTTTTTCGAACAACTACTTTAAAATTCAATACAAAAGACTTACGTTTCAAGAACGGATTATACTCTTCGACGACGAATTTCGATCAAGAAACAAATGCAATCACATCATACAAATGGGAAAACGGGGGAAAGGAAGATCAATGTTTTAGAATAGAGTGAAACCTAATACAAGGAGCTGAAATCTGTGATTGATTTTATTCCTTCGAGCTTATACAAACATCGTAATCCAGTCTCTTCGAGTACCTCTGTCAAATGTATTTCTGTCACCCAATATATTTTTGAATGTGATTAATCATCCTCTTACTAAAAGGAGCCCCCCTCCCCCATTTCATAAACTTCTGTTGCCTCCCTCACCAAGTTGGATAACATGAACGTTTTATAAAACACCCTCGATACAAGTGGACTAAAATAAAGAGACATTTATTGAATTTAGATCAACATGTACAGAGTAAAACGACATGTTGAGGAACTTAATAAACCTAATACGAGGTACACTGAACCAAGGAATATATATATTTTGTAATTAATACTTAGCAAATAGCATGAATTTGCAATAATTAATTATTTAATTATAAATATTGTGTCACATACTCTCGATACAAGTGAATTGAAATAAAGAGACTTTTATTGAATTTAGATCAACATGTACGGAGTAAAACGACATGTTAAGGAACTTAATAAACCTTATACGAGGTACACTGAACAAACAACTATAGTTTTTCAATTAATATCTAGCAAATTGCATGAATTTTTAATAAATAATTATTTAATTATAAATATTGTATCACATACCCTCGACACAAGTGGACTAAAATAAAGAGGAGATTTATTGAATTTAGATCAACATGTACAAAGTAAAACGACATGTTGAGGAACTTAATAAACCTTATACGAGGTAGGCTGAACGAAGGAATATATTTTTGTAATTAATACCCAGCAAATAGGATGAATTTTTAATAAATAATTATTTAACTATAAATATTGTGTCACATACCCTCGATACAAGTGGACTAAAATAAGGAGATATTTATTGAATTTAGATCAACATGTACAAAGTAAAGCGACATGTCGAGGAACTTAATAAACTTTATACGAGGTACACTAAACCGAGGAATATATTTTTGTAATTGATACCTAGCAAATAGCATGAATTTGCAATAAATAGTTTAAGCCCTCGTGTTGCAAATAGTAGACCGTAGCGCTCCAAACCAAACAAACAAACAATAAATAAATAATTATTTAATTATAAATATTGTGTCACATACCCTCCATACAAGTGGACTAAAATAAAGAGACATTTATTGAATTTAGATCAACATGTACGGAGTAAAACGACATGTTGAGGAATTTAATAAACCTTATACGAGGTACACTGAACCAAGGAATATAATTTTGTAATTAATACCTAGCAAATAGCCTGAATTTGCAATAAGTAATTATTTAAACATTAAATATTATGTCATATACCCTCGATACAAGTGGATTAAAATAAAGAGAGGTTTATTGAATTTAGATCAACATGTACAGAGTAAAACGACATGTTGAGGAATTTAATAAACCTTATATGAGATACACTGAACCAAGGAGTATAGTTTTGTAATTAATACCTAGCAAATAGCATGAATTTACAATAAATAATTATTTAATTATAAATATTGTGTCACATACCATCGATACAAGTTGACTAAAATAAAGAGATATTTATTGAATTTAGATCAATAGGTACAGAGTAAAACGACATGTTGAGGAACTTAATAAACTTTATACGAGGTACACTAAACCGAGAAATATATTTTTGTAATTGATGCCTAGCAAATAGCATGAATTTCTAATAAATAATTATTTAACTATAAATATTGTGTCACATACCCTCGATACAAGTGGACTAAAATAAAGAGACATTTATTGAATTTAGATCAACATATACAAAGTAAAACGACATGTTGAGGAACTTAATAATCCTTATACGAGGTACACTGAATCAAGGAATATATTTTTGTAATTAATAAATAGCAAATAACATGAATCTGCAAAAAAATAATTATTTAATTATAAATATTGTGTCACATACCCTCCATACAAGTGGACTAAAATAAAGAGACATTTATTGAATTTAGATCAACATGTACGGAGTAAAACGACATGTTGAGGAATTTAATAAACCTTATACGAGGTACACTGATAATATTGTGTCACATACCTATCAGGGAAGGATGTATATTTTTGTGTTTAAATAGTTTAAATTTATAATAATAATAATCTCTATAAACTTAAACTTAATACATATAACAGAATAAGAGGATTATTTTATAAAGTTAATCTCCACGAATACCTAGAGATTCCTGATATTTCATCTGAACAATTAGGATGAAAATAAAATTTTTAATTACTTCTAATTAAGTTAAAATATTTCTCCTAGTCTAATACAAACATAACAAACAGACGAAATAATCATTAATTCATATAAATGTAATCTTTGAATTAAAAATTATTTTGTTAATTGGATCTCAGAATAATAACAAAAATGAAAGAGTTCTATGGCTTTTATTGACGTTATTATCCTTGTAACTATATTCTATAGACATTTATAACACAGGTTGCAAAGTACTGAACAAATTACTTTTATTCTAAACTTTAGTAAGAAACCGAATTTTAGATGGCAAAATAAAATTAAATCACTACTAGCATGAAACATAATACGAATCATCTATATTAAGCATGAATAATACAAAATTACATTACGCGTATTAACATTAAACATATTTCTCCTTATTTCATACAAAGATAACAAAATGACGAAAAAAGCATCAATTTATGTAACTATAAACTTTCAAGGAATTATATTGTTAAGTGGATCTCAAAATAATGAAAAAATTGGAAACGTTCAATAGCTTTAATTGACGTCTTTTCCATTCAACTATATTGTACATTTCCTTATAACATCAGTATGCTAACAAAGTATTTAACAAAATTATTTTTATTCTATACTTTGTTAGAAAACTGAATTTCCTATGGCAAAAGAAAATAATATGATTTCTAGCAGTCGACACAATTGAAGTATTTGTAATATGTATATGAAATGCAATTACTTCCAATTTTCGTTTAAATAATATATTTTTACAGCCAGTTTTACATCTTTTAAAATGGGGAATAATAATCGAACTTTTGACCTTTTATACTATAAAGATTCACATTAAATGTATCTTGTCACTCCTAATAAAGTGTAGTAAATTTATGAAATATGTAAGTCCACCAAATTAAGCTTCCTTTTATCGCTTCGATGACGATAAAAAATACTTAAGAGAACTATTTAAAGCGAACTTTGAATGGTTACAAACAAATCTATTAATAGTATATAAACTCCCAAACTCATGAATGAAAAGATTGTCCTTTCTATTCCGATATATTCACGATCAAAGGGTACGGGAGTGTTTTGAATTTTTCATTCGAAGCAATTAATTTGTCGTTAATTTGAAACTATCGTGAATTCAATGCTTAACATGTTCAAACATATACAATTCAATTACAATTCATGCTTTTAGTTACTAAAATATCTAAATGTTTTAGAATTTTAACATCTTAAATATATGGGTATATAACACTATAGAAATATGTAGTCAAGAACTTATATTTCTTAAACAGATAGGATTTTGTTACCAGAATTTAAAAAATGCTTATAAAAAAAGAATATATATTATATTGTTCCGCTCCACTCAGTAATGAAAATATTAAGTTACTGTGTTTGTAGCGTAATTTAGAATATTATCTATACAAGCTAAAATTGTAACTTAAATTATTACATTCTAATATTCTAAGTAAAAATAGAAATCATCTGATTAGAAATAGTTAATTGCTAAATTCAGTACAAAATTAGTATTGCCAATATTTGTCAATAATTGGTTAGTTAACTCTTAAATCTACCCCAAGAACAGAATACTACAACCGTCTATTACAGTGGCTGCAAAACAGTGTAAAATTTTGCGAATCACTGAGGTATTTATAATTGAAACGAATATAGCTCAATTATAATAAACGTTAACACTATTTGATTTCCATAATTATTATTTATGTGTTGTTATAAATGTTTTAGTATTTTACTCGTATTATCTCGTATAAAGCCCTTTTGCGATATTTTTTGGCTAGATTGTTACTAACATGGAGTTGACAGGGCTTTAAGTATATGTCAGGTTTGTGAAACACAGCTTCTAAATTAAGGCAAATTTAACAAAACTGCAAAGCACTCTTTATAACGCGGATTGATCAGGGGTGAATTAATATAAACATCTCTCACACCAACTTCACTGCACTTTCGAGAGAACTATTCGAAATCTCGTTCAAAAATCTACCGTCATTTGTTAATTAACTTAACCCTTAAATGACAGAGCATATAAAAATTAAATAAATAAAAATGCATGTGTAGCAAACAAAGGAACACATAAATGCATTCTTAAAAGCAGTAGAGGTGCCATCTACATATTGAAATTTTTTAATAATATCTTCAGTATATATTTTATTTGCAACATTAGGCATTAGAGCTTCAATATTAATCTAATAGTATTTTAGAAGACTAAATAGGGTATGTTATCAAAAGGCAACACATGGCATTTAAGGGTTAAGCGCAAAATGAGTGCCATGTTGAATATGAAGTAAAATGAGATGGATCTTAATATGAACTGAGTTAGCAGGAATACTAAAGCTGACAGCAATGTCATATAGTGGGAAAAGTCCTGATCTATATATTAAGCTTGTGCCCATAGTCCTTAAAATTCATAGTCGTGCCTTAATAATAGGACGCATTTTAAATAAGTAAAGTGCTGTTTTATACAATATTTAGTACAGCTAAATTCACAGCATTTAAAAAATATAAATTTTAGTTGGATACTAGAAAACATGTTTCGCTACTTCTTAAAAATGCAAGAGCACTCTCAATTTTCGTAAAACACAAAGGCGTGTAGCAAGGCTTTCCAATTAAAACTTAATAGATTTCTTAATTTTTCCAAAAGACCGTAAATCTTAAAGGTCTGAGTAGTCCTTTTCTAGATCATTTCCAGAGAATTCCCATGCCTCTTTCATGTTTAAATCTTTTACTCCTCAGCGTTGTCTATATTTTTATTTCTCTCTGTGATGTCAGACACGTTTCCTGACCGTCACTGCGTGTTTGCTTATAATGAGAGACTTTAGAAAGCATTTCATTTTTTTTTCAATTACGCTCAATTTCGTCGCATACTGTTCATTGTGAATGTTCTTTTTTTATTTTTTGTCCTTTTTCTTTTCTTTCTTTTTTTTTTAATTAGAGAGAGTATGGAGGCATGTTTGTATGGATAGAAACAAAAATAAAATGCTAAATTAAATTACATAGTTATTCTCGTTGGTTTTAATGAATATATCATAAATATAAATAAGATTATTGCCTTTTTATACCGAAGTTTGAGAGCTTGAATCTTTCTACTAATGTGAATATTCAAAGACGCTCGGAATGTCTTTAAGAAGCATATTGCGAGTCTTCGGTTAACTGTAGCGCAATCAATCATCCATGACTATAAGAGCTTAATAATTTTATATTTATATAAGAAAAGAATAAATTGACAATGATTCTTGTCGAGGTACATAAAACATAGTTATATAAGTTAATAAATAATTCCAAATAATTAAACAATTAAGATTTGTTAAATTTATTTTCATGTAATATAAATTAAAAATTAAGTAGGAACTACATGAGATCTCTAGAGAGCCAAAATCTTAAGAAGAGGAATATACTAAGTGGTCTAATATTGCTGAGTTTTTCAGATGTGTGTGTCCCTGATTTGATTTGCAAGAAATATGGTAACCCTACGTTTGTGGTAATAATGTATTATTCTGTTACGCTAATCAAACTAACAACCATAAATAATTTCTTAATACCTTTTTGTGTATAGAAAAATTATTTTAATATTTCACGAAGGATTGCTTTTAATGTTAATTACTGAACTTTTGAAATATTTTTTGTGAGCTTCGTGTCATTTTTCTTCTTGTTAAATCATTCTTTATAAATTTGTTTGATCTTATAAAAGTAATTATGTTTAGGAATTTTAAGACAGCTGCAATTATTTAATATATCATTTGTTAAGAAAGTAATTTATTAAGTGTAGAATTTCAGCTTTATTCATCATGTTCAAGTTAAAACCTTTAACCCCCTACCCTTGGAAAATATGAGAAAAACGTTCGAAAAATGGAAAATTTATTTTCTGTTTAATTTTGTTCGTTATTATAATCAAAATGTCAAAAATTGATTATTTTTGAAAAAAAAATTAAACGAAATAACTACTATTTTCAATATCATCACATATATGGGAAATGTTAATGGATTACAGTAGTTTTTGCTCAAATGACAGCAAAATAAATCAAATGACATAATTTTCTGAATAAATATAGAAAACTAATGCAACAGTATAATTATATACATCAACTGTTATGAATTCCTTGTCCCTCAGATTCCTTTGAATTTCACAAATCTTTTACAGTATCTGAGAAATAGCGAAAAATTGCATGAAACTGCTGGAAAGTATCATTATCTATATGGAAAATGGAAAATTAAATATTATGCATTGGACGAACCGATTTCGGGCTTCACGGAATTGAAATACCGTTTTATCTCTTGCCCGAACTCAGGTCGGGCATTCCAAAATTGGAACATTTGCTTTGCTCGAGCTGAGTTCAGGTGTCAGAGGCTAGGGGTTAAAAACATAAAATCTAAAGAATTCATATTTTAACAATGCATATATAACAGACATTTTTTACAACTATAAAAAACGTTAGATTGAAATTAAAAGTATAGTCCTAACAGGGTATTTTAACACATTGCATGCGGGACACGTGCTAGTACGTTTTCTGACGATTGATACACGAGCACGGGTCACGTACGTGTTAGTGTAACGACATGATTTGTTTGTGGGTACAAACATCACGGTATATACAGAAAAACGAAGCCGAATGTTCTTGTCTACTACATAGATTATGGAATGTAAAAATGTTTATATATAACATATTACTAAAAAATTGTAATATATACTTTTATTTCTATTGATTTTTCATATTTACGATGCTATTATAAGTTTATCCACTAAAAAATATATTTTTTGTTTACAAAATTCTTATGGTTGTTATTTATATATTTATATTTATATATTTGTTAATACATTTCAATATAAAAATGCATTTAAAAAGCTATAACATACATTACATCGTTGTATAAAATCATACTACTGACGGAGAATTCTAGTTTAAATTACTGTTTTTAAATCTGTAACATACGTTATATTGTCGTATAAAAAATACTCTGCACAATACATAAAAAGTACTTTAATTTAAAAAGTATAATATTTCCGATTTTCGTATAAAAGTCTACTATATACAAAGTATTTTAATTTGAGACAAGAAAGAAATTTAAGTGTCGTCATGTGGAGAGAGTGTTCAGTGAAAACTTTCGCTATTCCTTACACAGCTTGTTATTAATCGATCGTTCAGCAGAAGTGATGACGATGGACAAAAGAAGAAATTGCTTCCATTAATTTCGTCCAGTTGTTGAAAACAATCAGTGTACCAACGGCCTTTCCCACATGCTAGCAATTTGAGTTAAAGCAGATTATCTTGCAAAAGAAAGTTACTATCTTCGAAACTAAAAAATATATTCTTCGAACGGTGACAGTGAAAGGGACGTAAAATAAATGTAAAAAAGTAAGAGTTGAATTTAAAAAGTAACTTCTAAACTCCAAATAGAAAAGAAAGTTTTAGTTTAAATAAATCACTACGATTCAGATAGTAATTCCGAGAGGGAATTTGTAAGAACAAATTTCTGAGTTAATTAAAAAATTCTCCAAAGAATATTATTCCATTTCATAGTAGTTTGAATTTCGATGTTTATATAAATCACTACGATTCAGATAGTAATACCGAACGGGAATTTGTAAGAACAAATTTCTTGGTTAATTAAAAACATTCTCCAAAGAATATTATTCCATTTCATAGTAGTTTGAATTTCGATGTTTATATAAATCACTACGATTCAGATAGTAATACCGAAAGGGAATTTGTAAGAACAAATTTCTGGGTTCATTAAAAAATTCTACAAAGAATATTATTCAATTTCATAGTAGTTTGAATTTCGATGTTTATATAAATCACTAAGATTCAGATAGTAATACCGAAAGGGAATTTGTAAGAACAAATTTCTGGGTTAATTAAAAAATTCTCCAACGAATGTTATTCCATTTCATAGTAGTTTGAATTTCGATGTTTATATAAATCACTAAGATTCTGATAGTAATACTGAAAGGGAATTTGTAAGAACAAATTTCTGGGTTAATTAAAAAATTCTCCAAAGAATATTATTCCATTTCATAGTAGTTTGAATTTCGATGTTTATATAAATCACTACGATTCAGATAGTAATACCGAACGGGAATTTGTAAGAACAAATTTCTTGGTTAATTAAAAACATTCTCCAAAGAATATTATTCCATTTCATAGTAGTTTGAATTTCGATGTTTATATAAAACACTACGATTCAGATAGTAATACCGAAAGGGAATTTGTAAGAACAAATTTCTGGGTTAATTAAAAAATTCTTCAAAGAATATTATTCCGTTTCATAGTAGTTTGAATTTCAATGTTTATATCCCATTTCGTAAAATAAAAAGTTGTTTATTTATATATTAATAATTATTATAGAAATATACATTTTTATCATACATCTCTTAGTTCAAGATTTATTAAAAATAATTTCATTAATCTTAGCTCAAAATATGGAAGGATATATAATAATTAAATACTTCAGAATATGTCATTAGCTATTTGCGACGTTAAATTGTTTAAAATAGTAATATTATAGAACGTTTAAGCTTATCAGCTTAATCAAGACAAATTATTTGATCTCATTTAGTTTATTTTATAATGATACCTATTCGTGAACTTTATTATATTCGACAGAAATTGTTAGCAAATTTGTTTTACTCCCTTCTTGCAGTATATAATTAAAGATATGAAGACTGAAGATATCTAATCATCTTAACTAATCCCTGGAGAATGCTCCGAAAATCCCACGCTTCTGGAAATTGCGAATGACTTGTGGCAGGAAATAAAAAATGGCGGTCCTAAATTATCAATTATATCTTCTCTTTCTTGTCGGGAAGTTCTCCTACTGACAATGAACGAAACAAAGAGGCTTGCTGAGAGACAGCGTGCGGTATAGGACTCTGGCGTTCTTGCAATCTAATTATCAACTTGGCTTTGCAAGGGCGATCATTTTCATTGTTGTTTCTTATTTGAAGTCAACGGTAATGAAATCTGAAACACACTCCAAACTACAGGCTCAATCGTCCGCCATTTGCGGACTTCTTTCAACTAAGTGACACAATTAAGCAGAAATTTTAGATAAACAAGCAATTTCTTTGATCAGGCACGAATAATTTCAAAATCTTTTTCCTAAATGAACACTAAAAATAAAGTTAAAATATCATATGCAGAAGCGTTTTCAAAATCTAAACGTTTTGCTAGTATTTGATATAGCATCAATTTACTGCAGATTTAAAAATTATGTATTTTACTGCTCATATATATTATGAATACTAACTATCATTAATCTTTACAAAGAAATTTAAAGTATAAAAATTTGTAAATCTTTGAAAAACTTGTTAACAATTTTAAAGTCTGCTCACAATGTATGTGATTTCAAATTCTGTTTTCTGAATTGACTCTTTTGGAAAAATATCATGCCTTAAATAATTACGAATGGGAAATATACTGAAATATTACAGTAATTGACATGAAATTTTTTTTTTACGTTCTGAAAGTTTTCACATATTAATCCTGATTAAGACTTTATTGTTTCTACTTAACAATACCACATCGATTATTAGCTACACCTAGACTAATCACAAAGATTGCGAATTAGTAAAATATAGTCTTTTATTTCACGAAAAATAATAAAAATGTACATATTTATACATTTTAAATCCCGGTCATTCATATAATTCAACATAAATGCTATTATTGAAGTGTATATATATATATATATATATATATATATATATATATATATATATATATATATATATATATATATATAAATTAAAACTTAACATAAGAAATTGGATTAGAGTTTTCTGACGAAGTTGTCTTTTTACAATTAAATACTTTAAATACTATCGTACTGCTATTCCAAAATTATTCTTTTGTGTGAAAATGTTCTCATTTATGTTAATTTCAATATTTAGAAGTGCTTTAATTATGACATTTTATTATTTTTTTTGTTCTACATACAATATAAATCCTTTTTATTTAGTTCATAGATTTTTATAATTCGTCAGAGGTAATAAAACAAGCAATACTTCAAATAGTTTCAATTTTTGCAATGGTTGAAAGATTCATTTCCAAAACAAGTATTATAAAAAGTGATAAAATTTTCAACTAGAAGGAGTATTACCGATTATTGTCAATTTGAATTACAAAGAATTCTACCTGAACCTATTTAAGATAAACAAGCAATTTCTTTGATTAGACACGAATAATTTCAAAATATTTTTCCTAAATGAACACTAAAAATAAAATTAAAATATCATATGCAGAGGCGTTTTCAAAACCTAAACGTTTTGCTAGTATTTGACATAGCATCGATTTAGTGCAGATTTTAAAATTATGTATTTTACTGCTCACATATATTATGAATGATAACTATCATTAATCTTTACAAAGAAATTTAAAATATAAAAAAAAATTCTAAATCTTTAAAAAGTTTGCTAACAATTTTAAAGTCTGCTTGCTCACAATGCATCTGATTTCAAATTCTATTTTCTGATTGCATCTGAATTGACTCTTTTAGAAAAATATCATCCTTAAAATAAGTACGAATGGGACACATAGTCACTGAAATACCACCAATCTTTGACCGATAACATTATTTCCTGAAAATGTTTTTTTTACTTTCTGCAAGTCTTCAAGTGTTGATCCTGAATACGACATTATGAATTCTACGTAACAATACGGCATCGATTATTGGCTGCACTTAGACCAATCACAAAGATTGTGAAGTAGTAAAATACACTTTTTTATTTCACGAAAAATAATAAAGATGTACATATTTACTACATTTTAACCCTATAAGCGGTTCTTACGTACAATTCCGCCAAACCGATGAAACCTTCAAAGCTGTTGTCACGTACAATTTTCGACCTCTGTAAATGGATGTAATGTTTCTGCTAGTCTTTTCTCCCATGGAGTTTTTCGGTAGGACGGTCAGGTTGATTGTTTAGGAACTGCACCCTCTTTCACTGGCATTTATTGAGGGATGCACCCCTACCCCTTTAAGCACAAAGATGCTGATAGCTTTTCATGGCTTTGTAAATCTCTATTTCGAAGTATTTCCTTAACTGCAGTATCTCTAATTGGGCCACTTAAATATCTTGGATGACTTTCCTAAAAAAATATAAATAAGTCTCTTAAAGACTATTTTTATTTGTACTTTTAGAATAAATTATTTCTTGTGTGATGATCTTCGAGACTTGACGAGCTTTATGTGTATTGAAAATTAACAATCTATAATATCTATTTATATATCTATTTATAACCGGAAGTAAAGGGACAATAACGAGGGTGGGTTTTCCGTATTCCATTCTAGTCGACAAAGAGTGAAGTACAAAATCATAGAACGCTTTGGCCACTGACACAATAAACCTTTAGTGTATTTTTGGAGACTTTTTCTTCCTCGGTGTGTTCCACTTGGAGGGTTAAATCCCAGTCATTCATATAATTAAGAATAAATGCTATTATTGAAGTATATATATGTAAACTAAAACTTAACATAAGATATGGGATTAGAGTTTTCTGACGAAGTTATCTTTTTACAATTAAATGCTTTAGATACCATCCTACTGTTAATCAAAAATTATTCTTTTGTGTGAAAATATTCTCATTTTATTTTATATTAATTTCAATATTTAGAAATGCTTTAATTATTACATTTAATTTTTTTCTGTTTTCCAAACAAAATAGATCCTTTTTATTAGTTAATAGATATTTATAATTCGTCACAGATAATAAAACAAGCAATATTTCAAATAATTTCAATTTTTACAATGGTTGAAAGATTCATTTCCAAAACAAGTATTGTAAAAAGTGATAAAATTTTAAACTAGATGGAGTATTACCGATTATTGTCAATTTGAATTACAAAGAATTCTACCTGAACCTATTTAAGATAAACAAGTAATTTTTTTGATTAGGCACGAATAATTTCGAAATATGTTTCCTAAATGAACACTAAAAATAAAATTAAAATCTCATATGCAGAGGTGTTTTCAAAACCTAAACGTTTTGCTAGTATTTGACATAGCATCGATTTAGTGCAGATTTTAAAATTATGTATTTTGCTGCTCACATATATTATGAATGCTAACTATCATTAATCTTTACAAAGAAATTTAAAATAAAAAAAATTCTATAACTTTGAAAAGTTTGCTGACAATTTTAAAGTCTGCTTGCTCACAATGCATCTGATTTCAAATTCTATTTTCTGATTGCGTCTG
>CM063502.1:95396645-95399145 GCA_032207245.1 Pardosa pseudoannulata
TTAACAGAGCATATCTTAATGATATTACTGAAAAACAGATACTTTCAGCTAAATATGGATATTATCTTTAAATTCAGCATTTATTCGCATAATTAAGAAAAATTCATATACCAAATTTAATGCTTCGTAGCCTGAATTTTTATTTACTTGTTCGTGTGCAATTCAATTTCTTTTCAAGTATTATATAATTGTATACAATAATGCACAAGTTAAAGAATTCACAATATGCTTTCTTCATAATCCATTCATCTAGAAAAAAATGAATAGTGAAAGAAATCAGATATAGAATAAGCAAGCTTTTATTCCAGTGAAAGTAATAGTGAGGTAATTTAATTAATTGATTTTCAATGCTATGGATATTATTAATTCTTTACAATCCTTCTTAATGCTTCTTAGCCCAGTGCAGATTCATTAATGAGCTTGGAATTACTTGCCCTCTTTTATTGCTGACATTGTTCTCCGTTGTTAGATTGCGTTGCAAGTTTTAGATCTTACATACTATTCAGGTTTAAGTTTTGTATTAAGGTCTTATAATATGTCAACCCTTACGCATTGAAAAAGCAACGGATTCATTTTACGATTCATTTTTTACGATGAAGAATATGCGGATTTCTCGCATAGTAGTAAAAGTTTGCACCTGATTAAAGGCCTTATCACATGTCAACCTAAACAAAATAAATCAGTTTGAAATTCTTCGATATTTCACAAATAACCTACGCATTCTTCATCGGAAAAAGAATCATAAAGACATTACTTTCCTTTTTTTATATGCACAGAATTTTGTTTGAACAAAAACTTGACATCATTAAGGCCTTATCACTAATCAACCTGTACGTGTTGAAAGCGCAAAAGTTTAAGATTCTATCAACAGATTCAAATTAAGATTCTTTTTTCCAATGACAAATCTACAGATTTCTCGTAATAACGATAACTTTCCAACCAATTAAAGACCTTATCAGACGTTAACCTGAACCAAAACAAATTGGTTAACTATTTTTGGCTACCCCGTGTGAAATTCGGTATATTTCCCTGTGAAAGGGAATCAATCGTAAACTGAATCCGTTGCTTTATCCACGCGTAAATGTTGGTGTGTGATAACGCTTTGATTTAAAAACAATATAATGAATGCTTGAATTGAAAAAGAAATATGAAATAAAAATCTTAAAAATAAATTTCTATAAATATTTTAAAAAACGAAACCATCTATTTCATAGTTAATACTTTTTGTGGATCTATAAAAAAATTAGTACTTCAAACTAATTTTCGGTTTAGATTAGTAACAGATATTTCCCAGAAAAAAACTAGGAAGAAATACGATTTCATTTAGGTAATAAGTATTTGGAATGCGTTTTCACATACAGACATATTAAAAAAATAAATAAAATAACGCAGTCTAAAAATATATCTGAGATTATTAGTTCCAAAAGATCAGTTGCGACCAAAAATGGAGCCGTTTGATTTGTTTTCGAGGAAAACTCTAATGAAATCCGGAGACGTTATCATCTGGGAGGGCTTTTTAATTACGTCATTAACTGAGGATGATTTTCGTCCATCGACGATATCGATTAATCTTTGCCGACGAATTTAATCGATATAGAGAGATAGACCGTAATGATTATTGAACCACGGCTAATTGATTTTTGCTTTATGGCGTGGACGTTGTACTGTGATAACTAGATCCTCCCCAAACAGAATGGAAATAATCTAAAAGAAAGAGGAAAAACATATGTACAAATATAACTTTTTTCGGTAGTTAGACGTTTTATCAGAAAGAAATGCCGCGAATAAAAAAAATTTCACGGAACTCGAATTCTTAATACAGAAGACTCTAAAACAGATAAGACATTTTTGCGTCAGAGCAATAACGAATTGCTAAAACGATGTAGCGGTGACGCCGAGCGATAGTGAGTAGATTGCAAAGAATTTAACAAAAAGAGAGCCAGCGTAATGAAATTTACAAATCTACAACCGTAAGAGGAAATGAATAGTGAAACAAATTATGGATGTCTGGCGCGAGATATGGCTAAGAAAACTCTATTAAAATTTTCTTATCGCAAAAATAAAATATTTATAAGAGAGGGGAAATAATTCATATTCCTTCTCTTAAAGAGCTTCCTCGCGAAACAAAAGAAAGCATTTCGTATTTCAAGACATTCTAAAATATTTAGATTTAATAAGAAATAACGCTGAGATAATTAACGATTCTACTTACAGGAAATTACTTTACTTAAACTATTTATATATATGAGTTATTGTGCATTAAACGAAACATTGTTAATGAACATAACAGGAAAAGAATATTTCACTTATTTAGATATTCTAATTAGTAAAACATATATCAGTAAATAAAGCTCTGTGCTTCTGAAAAGGTACTACAAAACTAATTTTACAATGGCTTCCGAAATGTTAATTGATTGACCCTCTGGCCAACTTATTTTTCAAAAACAAACGTATATACTATGTTTATAGGCTAGCCTCTGTACTAAAAGAAAGTAATCCA
>CM063502.1:95401645-95411645 GCA_032207245.1 Pardosa pseudoannulata
GCTTCCAAAGTAGAAAAATATATTAGATATTGAAAATTTATTGAGAAAGCATAATAGTCGTCACTAGCAAAAGTTAAGCTATAGTAAGCAGAAATAAATTAATTATCAAAAATCTGAATTACATGTTACAATGGCTGCAGATTAAATGTATAACAAATAGCTCAACAGACATACTTTTTCGTATTTGAGGTAGGAGAAAAAGAGTATAAGAATGATTACAGACAGAGTACAAGAGTTTCTCTTAGGTAATGAAAATAAATTAAACTTTTAGTTATTTACCTACCAAAATACTGACGACTGTAGAGACCAGATGGAAGTTTTAACACTATATGGTCAGAAAATACAGATATTGTCCGTTTCTTCAGCTTTTATCATATAATACATTATAACAATTTAAAACAGCGAACAATCTCGAAGATTTCTTTTAAATTTATAGTTAAGACAAGCTCAAAGATCGATCTTGTCATCTTTTATAAATTATTGGTTAATAAATATATTTTGTTATTGAGATGAAACATAATAATATTAAATTTCTGAGCAGTCAGTTCAATACAATTAAATTATCAGAAATTGAAGACTTGTTAGAGCAACTATTTCAGGTAGATTAGTCAAGTATCCAAGAATTAACTGTTTTTGATTGCAAACAAAGGACAGCACTATTAAATGATTTCAACTGATCACAACAATGATCAACATATATCATCAAGGATGATCGAAGATTTATAGGAAAGTAAAAAAGAAGCATTCATTGTTGCATAATGACTTCAATGATGCACCACGAAGTTGTTAAATCATATATTACTGGTTAAGTTCTGGAAGTTTTAAGCAAGAATATAAGAGAGATCATACCACACCCTCGAAATAGTCCTGATTTTACTCCATGAGATTTCTGATTGTTCTCTAAGATAAAGCAACTACTAACAGGCCACATTTATAAATCAACAACGCATGTAAACACTG
Source organism: Pardosa pseudoannulata (assembly GCA_032207245.1). NCBI lineage: Eukaryota > Metazoa > Arthropoda > Arachnida > Araneae > Lycosidae > Pardosa > Pardosa pseudoannulata. The sequence continues at coordinate 95,402,606 of CM063502.1, forward strand.
TGGAGGCGGATTTGGAATAACTCTAAAAAGATAGACTTCCCCATGTTTAAAAAGCGAACAGAAAGTTACAACAAATGCATTGCGTTTCAAAGTTTTTACTTCAAAAATGGTCATGTAAATAAGGAAATCTGATAAGGGAATCAATTAAGGGAAATCTGATTTTTGTAAAAAAAAATAATCTTATTACATACTGAACAGCTCTAAAAAATACCTTGATGTATATCGATTTATGATTTATAATATAAGAAAAACGCCTTATTGCGGAGTTAGATTTTAAAAAAGTAAATTGAACAAAAAATAATACAGCTTGACTAAATAAATCACTTTGCTCCTTTTTGTCTTTTTATGAGACTTTTATATTCAAGATTGGGATGAATAAAGAATTTAAGAAGATATACGATACAAAAATAAAATAAGCATTAATATCGCTTTATAAAACGGTTTAATATTTCATTTATACCTTTAGCTAAACTTCCGTTTTAATGACCTAAAAAATGTGTATTAAAATCAGACAACAGACTTTTAATACACACACCGTTTTAAGGATAACTGTATTTCCATCTGATTTTTATAACTACCTTGTATACATTTTGCAGGAAATAGAAAAGAAATCAAATTCCGTATAGAAAACAAATTTAAAATATCATTAAAATTTGATAATCCTTTCCCATTCTAAGTTAAAATATATATATTAATCTGTGTAAAAAGTTCGTTCGAGTAAATATATATTAGATATATTTTCTTTTTTTTATTTTACAGAAAATAAGCTTTAAAAATGTGCAGAAAATAGGAAGCATAAAATTAAATTTAGCTCTTTATATTATTTATCTTTGAATCCTTTTAAAGTAAAAAATAGCTTTAAGCAAGTCTTTACTAAACTCTGTGAAAAATGACTAAAAATACGAAATATGATTTTATATAATCTGCAAGCTTTTGTGTTAGGAGTATTACATAATTCATCTGAATATCAATGCAATTTTATCTACTTTTAAGAAAATTTTATTTTTAATACTTCGTTATTGCCTCTTGCTCAAAAATACCTCGGCATATTTTTAGACAGATTTTTTAAAAACTTTCAGTAATGAATTGGCTTATTTAAGTTAATCGATTAGATTTCTATTGGAGTAATATGGACAATTCTTTGGTAACATGCGGGCTTATTAAAAGAAGACCTACTGATTAAACCCTTAATTATCGCATAAATTTCAAGAACACAATAGAAATAAGCCTATTTTTATTCTCGAAAATATTATAATAATTGGCATTTAGTTTAAAATCAACTATTACATTATAAATACAGTACAACACGTTTATTTCGATCCCTGATTTTACGAGAACATGATCTTAACGAGGAATACGGAAATACTTTGTTGGCACAGTGGTAGGTCTAAGAAACGCACAACTCGCTTTGTACGATCGAACCCCAGTTGCTCCAGCAAAACTTTTGTGATTCATAAAATTTCTATTGATTTCCCCATCTACATCTCAGCTAATCCTTTCTATGAAAGATTCCATTAACATTCTGACGTCAAGAGAAAGTTAGTCATGATTTTTTACCACCGAATTCTACATGTATTATCCAGCCTATGCAGAGAAGGTCATCAGTAGTTTTAAATCTAACTTTTGTAACCACTTGATTTTGATGATTCTCGATAAAAGAGAAAAAATAATAACACTTATGTTCATATAAACCTATCTGTAGCGATCCATTTAATTAACTATGCATGGTAAAGCAATACATCTGCATTCATTAATGATTGATTCTGTGAGACTGAGTTGGACATTTCTCAAGCACCAGTCTTCGGCAAAGTACATCAACATGACCAGACAATTAAGAAATAACAAACTTACTTTCTGCTGTACAGAAAAAATATAAATCAAGTGTATATAATATAGTAAATATATATGACATTCTGTGATGTTAAAACAGGTTAAGTGTATAACATCCTTCTAAATACCATTACCGTAAATTGAGCATTCAGAAAGGAAAGGTCATCAGTAGTTTTAAATCTAACTTTTGTAACCACTTGATTTTGATGATTCTCGATAAAAGAGAAAAAATAATAACACTTATGTTCATATAAACCTATCTGTAGCGATCCATTTAATTAACTATGCATGGTAAAGCAATACATCTGCATTCATTAATGATTGATTCTGTGAGACTGAGTTGGACATTTCTCAAGCACCAGTCTTCGGCAAAGTACATCAACATGACCAGACAATTAAGAAATAACAAACTTACTTTCTGCTGTACAGAAAAAATATAAATCAAGTGTATATAATATATATATATATGACATTCTGTGATGTTAAAAAATAAGTGTATAACATCCTTCTAAATACCATTACCGTAAATTGAGCATTCAGAAAGGAAAAGGCAATCATAATTATATTTTAAATCTAATTTTGTAACCACTTGATTTTATGTAGTTCTACATAAAAGTGGAAAATAAATAAAAAAATATAGATAGAAAAATATTATATATATATTATATATTTATATATATATATATATATATATATATAATTAATACATATATTTATAATATATTATATTATAATATATAAATATTATATATTTATATACTATATATTTAAATATATTACATATAATATAAATTTCTATATATATAAACATATATATATTTTATTTAGAAAACCATATATATATATATTGTAATATTTATATATACATAATATATAAATAATATATAATTATATATATATATATATATATTTTTAGAAAGAAAATTGGTAATATATATATATATATATATATATATTATATATATAAATACTAAAATATATCTCTATATTTCATTATATATATTTATATAAATATAAAATAAGATATATTTATAACATATATAAGAACTACATAACACATTATATATATAATATACAAATACATTTATATATATTTTATATATATCTTATATATATATATATATAATATTATATAAAATATTATATTAAATTATGCGTATAATACATAAAATATTTACATAATTCATATCTTGTAAATATTATAAAATAATATCTGATACATATAAATATATATAACAGGCAGAATTTATATATATAAAACATACAAAATATTTAGATATATATAACTTATATATACACACACACACACACACACACACATATATATATATATAATATTATATATATATATATATATATATATATATATATATATATACATATATATACATATATATATATACATAATATATATATACACATATATATATACTATATACATTATATACATTATATATATATGTATACATATACATATATATATATAAATATATATACATATATATATATATATATATATATATATATATATATATATATATATATATACATATATATATTACATATATATATATATATATATATATATATATATATATATATATATATACATATATATATATATATATATATATATATATATATATATATATATATATATTATGTGTGTGTGTGTGTGTGTGTGTGTGTGTGTGGAGGGGGGGTGTAGACATGAATGTATGAATAAGTTTTTTCTATATTAGCTGTATAAAATTTCGCAGAATAGAAATAAGGAAGCAGTAAGATAAAATTTAAACTGAGATTCCAACAGTAACAAGAAGAATTTAAAGGATATGCCTCTAAGCCTGCAATAGTAGTAAGAAAAAAAATCACAATTTTCCTATTTTCTCTTCATCTGAGTAAAAAAATTTAAATAAATAATAGAGCACTAATATTAAGATTTATCGTGCATTTCACTTGAAATTTCGAGATTATATTCATATCCAAGACACTGCAGATTCCGAGAGGGAGCGTCCAGTCTGTAGGTGGCATATCTCGAAAATGAATGATATATACCACCACATACAGAATTTTTAGTCATTTTGAAATAACTATACAACGCCCTACGAGTTACAAAACTCTACCCCAACATAAAATAATACAACTTTGCATTTTTTCAGAGTAAAAAAAAAAAAAAAAAAAAAAAAAAAAAAAAAACACTTTTTAGATTTCCTTTAAAATTTCTGGGGAAAAAGAGAATAAAAAACATCTCAAGCTTGAAATTAGGAGTGAAACCCGGTTTTTAAGGTCAAATGTCATGAAGGACGCATTCTTTATGAAGTCAAGCGAAAGCTGCACTATAATCCAAGACTCGGCTATTTCGAGTAATAAATAAGACCGCTATTTTGGAAAATATTATAAAGAGAACAAGTGAAATGTGGGATTATATAAATGAGTCTGCTGCAGGTCCGGTATCAATAAGACGTTTTTCTATTTTTAAAAAATAAAAGTTAAAAGAAAATGCATGTAATAATCTCAACGTGACTGAATATTCAGTCTATTTCTGCCTAGAACTACAAATGTTATTTATTTACCTCTTTTTTTTCTGGCTGCTATTAATCTGCTTTAGGCTTGTATAAATCCATAAAGGAATTGAAAAATGTTTAAGATTAAATATTCAGTCTTTATTTGCTGTATAAAAAAGCATGCCTATTTCATATATATCGGGAATATCTAGAAATGAATTTAGAAACATAAAATGTTTTCTTTTTATCACGGTTCATTAATATAATTTTAACTTAATTAATTTATCTTTAATTATACTACTAGAATTTATCTTTATTAATTTATATTAAAAAATAAAAGTTAAAAGAAAATGCTTGTAATAATCTCAACGTGACTAAATATTCATTCGATTTCTTCCTAGAACTACAAATGTTATTTATTTACCCCTTTTTTTTCTTACTCTATTAATTTGCTTTAGGCTTGTATAAATCTATAAAGGAATTGAAAAATGTTTAAGATTAAATATTCAGTATTTATTTGCCGTAAAAAAGCATGTCTATTTCATATATATCGATAATATCAAGAAATGAATTTAAAACCATAAAATGTTTTATTTTTATCACGGACCATTAGTATATTTTTGACTTAACTAATTTATCTTTAATTATACTACTAGAATTTATCTTTATTAATTTATTTAAAAAAATAAAAATTTAAAGAAAATGCGTGTAATAATCTCAACGTGACTAAATATTCAGTCTATTTTTTCCTAGAACTACAAATGTCATTTATTTATCTTTTTTTTTCTTACTGCTATTAATTTGCTTTAGGCTTCTATAAATCTATAAAAGAATTGAAAAATGTTTAAGATTAAATATTCAGTCTTTATTTGCCGTAAAAACCCGGTCTATTACATATATATCGATAATATCAAGAAATGAATTTAAAACCATAAAATGTTTTCTTTTTATCACGCATCATTAATATATTTTTATCTTCCTACTTATCTTTAATTATACTACTAGAATTTATCTTATAATTATTTTAAAAAATAAAAATTAAAAAAAAATGCATGTATAATCTCAACGTGACTAAATATTCAGTCTATTTTTTCCTAGAACTACAAATGTCATTTATTTATCTTTTTTTTTCTTACTGCTATTAATTTGCTTTAGGCTTCTATAAATCTATAAAAGAATTGAAAAATGTTTAAGATTAAATATTCAGTCTTTATTTGCCGTAAAAACCCGGTCTATTACATATATATCGATAATATCAAGAAATGAATTTAAAACCATAAAATGTTTTCTTTTTATCACGCATCATTAATATATTTTTATCTTCCTACTTATATTCTAGTAATCTTATACACTTTCTTGCAGGAAGAATAAAAGCATAAATACGATGTTCAATTTACCGTACTATAGTCTTGAAAGAGACCATGAAATAATGTCGGGGAAGTTAAAAGGTATAATTTACTATACCACTATTAATGATTATTTTTAGTGAGATACAGAGTAGAAAAATGTGATTTGATATGCATAAAAAGACTATAAATTTTATTAGGATAGTAAAACAAAAAAGTTAATATTGCAGTCTGAATTACTAACAATTTATATGACAGGGAATTTCATTTAAGTTATTCATATTATTTATATAAACACATAGTTTTATCGATAAAAATCTTAACGAATTAAATGTCTTATACATTAATTTTATTATAGATATTTTTTATCAAAAAATTTATTTTACATAAAATATCGTAGTTAAAGCTTACAGAAGTTGAAATTACGTATTTCTATATCTTGTGTATTGTATTCTCTCTGTTACGAGAACAAATAAAAATGCTAATAAATGAATTATTCCCTAATTCAGTAAGGTACTTCACAAATTAACTAATTATCAACTCAGTAATCTTCATATATTACACAGAAGAACCTAAGTTAATATTGTTAAGTGCGGTGTTTCACACAATGACACATTACCTAAACAAAGAAAATAAAACATGACTATGTGATTCTGATAAATGGCATTTTGTCGCGTTTTAAGTGCAAATTTGCGATTTTTGAGAATAACAGAAATCATATTTTGACTTTTTATGAGATTAAAAAGCATTATACAGTATTCTACGATTAAACATAAAAAAGAACGTCTTAAAATAAATTACTCATAATTCACATTACAAAAAAAAAATCTCATTTACGTTATTAACTTTATAAAAACTAGAACTTTCATCGGTAAGAAACTTAAAGTGACGTGAAAGCCATACATCAATTTCATTTTCCATAAATTTTTTTTTACAGAAACCATGGTACTCTAAGCCTTCAAAATATAATTAGTTGAATTTGCCAGCCTTTTTCTCGGTTATTTTATTCCCTGTATTAGTAGAACAAATCAACGAAGATAATAAATTAATTAGAACCTAATTCGGCAAGGTACTTCAACAATTAAGTAATTATCAACTCCGTAATCGTCACATATTAAACAGAAAAAACAAAGCTAATATCGGTAAGTGCGGTATTTCACATAATGACAAATTATCAAAATTTAAAAAATATAGGATTAGGTGATTATGATAAATGACATGTTGTCGCGTTTTAAGTACAAATTTACGTTTCATGGGAAATACAAAAATCTTATTTTGACCATTTATGGGATTAAGGGGATATAAAACCTCAAATATTGTCAAAATACCCAAAAAGTTTTTATTAGTTCATATATTCACACATTGTTTTATTCTTTTTAGAAACGCAGGAAAACTTTGAAATCGGTATTTTCAATACTTCAAAAGTTATTTACATATATGCATTTGTTTATAGGGCCATTTTTTTTACAAATGTAAACTTTAGAGGGATTTTGTTTTTCTGGAATTCAATTAAAAATTAAAATGATTTAGTTGTATGTAAAGGGTAAATTTTAAATGTTTTGTATATGTTTTCTAAAATATGTAGCATATATGTAATTAATAAGTTAACAATAATTTATTATATTTTTTTAGATACAAAAGTATACAGAAAACTGTCGAATTTTGTTATTTATCACTAAGCGTCAGTAAAAGTTTTATAGTAAAAATACTCTCCCAGATAGCTAAATATCTATCCACAGTCGTGTTTAATGTTTTGTATAGGTTTTCTAAAACGTGTAGTATATATGTAATTAATAAGTTAACCAATAATTTATTATATTTTTTTTATACAAAAGTATACAGAAAACTGACGCATTTTATTGTTTATCATTAAGTGTCAGTAAAAGTTTTATAATAAAACATACTCTCCCAGATAGCTAAATATCTATCCACAGTCGTGTTTAATGTTTTGTATAGGTCAGCACCCTAACCAATCGGCCATCGTTCGGCAATTAATAAATTAAGCAATTACTTATTATATTTTTTGTTTAGATACAAAAGTATACATTAAACTGTCGAATTTTATTGTTTATCACTAAGCGTCAGTAAAAGTTTTATAATAATACATACTCTCCCAGATAGCTAAATATCAACAGTCGTGTTTAATGTTTTGTATAGGTTTACTAAAAGGTGTAGTATATATGTAATTAATAAATTAAGGAATTATTTATTATATTTTTTGTTTAGATACAAAAGTATATAGAAAACTGTCGAATTTAATTGCTTATCACTGAGCGCCAGTAAAAGTTTAATAATAAAACATACGCTCCCAGATAGCTAAATATATATCAACAGTCGTGGTTAGAAATATTTTAATAAATCTCAAAATATTTATATAGGTACTTTAAAAAACTTTTCAAAACTAAAATTAAAATTAAATAAAAAGTACAAAATTGTTTAAATACAATTTAAGTTGGGATATAAAATACAAAAAAAAAATTATCTTTAATTCACTACCTAGTTTTGAAAGGGTACTATGCCAGGGTAAAAGATGAATAATAAGGAAAATAAGTACTGAACATTGAAATGAACATTTAAAAATGCAAAAAAATTATCAAATAATGTAGAGTCATTAAAATTTTTAAATTAACCAAATTTAATATTTTTAATCCCAGTTTTCATCTCAAAAACTCAAATAAAAACAATAGCTTATTGATTGAATCATACATTTTTTTACCAGAAAAAAATATGTAAAGTTAAAAATAACCCCAAGTTTCAGTAAATTAAGTATCAGCAATTAATGAAATAAATACGACTGTAAAATAAATTTTATAAAATTTACAATAAAAATAAAGCTTTTAGTACTATGTAATTAATAAGTTATGCAGCAGTATAGAAAATAAATCTTAATATTTTTAGACAGCAAAATGTTTTAGTACATAAAGTTCTCTTCTGATTTTGGTAATAAATTAATCCCGTTTTAGAATGTTTGGTACATATCAGACTAAAAAATTTTTGGTTTGACTTCTTATTCACTAGAGACTGATGGTTGTGATATAAAAATGCACAAATAGTTTATAAATCTAAACCAATATAAAAGTACAGACCGCCTTGAGAGAAATTCTCCAAACTCGAATCCCTAATCGTAAAAATCCAGCTTTAAGCTAGAGGAACCTTTTAGCAATAGCTTATAAATAATCATCGTGGGAAGAAGAAGCTGATATCTACAGCTCTGAATTATGGATAAAACATTTTTCAAGCGACACAGCGTTTAAAACCGAAAAATATTTGCCCTCTCCCTTAAGCACTCTCCAAGCGTCGTATATACTGCTTTTCCTTCCGAAACAGAGGGGGGAAGAGGGACCTTAAAAAGTCCCGCGC
>CM063502.1:95414145-95459145 GCA_032207245.1 Pardosa pseudoannulata
AAATAAGTTAAACGTAGAACTATCATCTGTTATATATTTAAAATATCAAAAATATAATATGTATAAAATGTATAATATGTATAATATATATATATATATATATATATATATATATATATATATATATATATATATATATATATATATATATATATATATATATATATATATACATATCCATGTATACACATACATATATACATATATACATATATATTTATATATATATATATACATATATATATATATATATATATATACATGTATATATATATATATACATATATATATATATACATATATATATATACATATATATATATATATATATATATATATATATATATATATATATATATATATATATATATACATATATATAATATGTATATATAAATATATGTAATACATATACATATATATATATACATATATATATATACATATACATACATACATATATATATATATATATATATATATATATATATAATTGAAAACTCATCCATATCTCCAAAAAGTTTTTTTTAACTGCAAAAGCTCTTGATTCTACATCATTGGCTGCCATATATCACAGATGTATGAGATTGGAGACGTAAATAATTATAAAAAGATAAAGTAAAGTACTCCAAAAAGTAAAGTTTTTTTTAAAAAAAAAGATGTTTAAAAAAAAAGGTGGTTTTGCTACAAAACCACTGTCCGTTAAAAGGTTAAATGAGTTGAATTAAACTGATATTACATTATTTTATCCTACATACAATTTTTTTTCTATAATTAAAGTTTAAAATAACTCATTTTGACCCAATGTTACTAGTTTTCGGGATACTTGATTCCCAATAATAGGGATGGATAATTTTAACTGCTCGAACCACAGTTAAGAAGTAGGATCCCGTCTATAAAACTAATCATGCTTAGCGAGTAAATGAATATACAATGCTTTTTAAAGTTTGTTCATTACCTAGTTCTGTTTAGACGACTATGGTCAATCTTTTGCTACACTAGGGATAATAAGATCGGTCCTACTGTTTTAAACATATTCGTTACACTTCGAATATCCATAACAGCGGCGGGTTTCTAGCCTACACATTCTATTCCCAAATACATCATCCTACCGACTCAGCCATCATCTGGTTCATTGAAGGTAGAAGAAAAAGTGCATTTAACCTATCCAAAATTGGTTAAAGAAAATTCTGCGGCAGTGAAGATATTAAAGACATTTTGTTTCAACATCTATTGTAAGTTTATTTTATTTATTATTAATTTATTTGATACTTTAGAAAAAGAAATCGTTGTATTTTTATATAGTTTATTTTAGACTATTCTTGTCCTCTCTCGGGACAATTTTGAAATAAAAATTACGAAACAAGACGTTTTCGAAATTTCGGAATTTATGAATAAACCGACTGGAATATCGTTTACTTTCTCTTAGTTTGATAAAAAAAAAAGTAATCGGCTTACGTGACTTTGAGAGAAACAATTTTTATTCTAAAAGAATACCTACATATTTTTCAGTTTAGATTTCATTCCTTAGTTTCGTATTATTTTTCCAGCTATAAATGTGTATTTTGTTAGTAATTTTATATGAAGGGAAAATATTTAGTTACATTTCACATGTTGATAATTTAACTTTATGACATTTTATTATTTGAGGTTATTGTTAAGGTTAGATAAATAACTAAAATCTAAATCAATGTATTTATTTCAAACTAAACATTACTACTGATCAAAAATGATTATTTTATTTATTTGTTTACTTGTATCAGTAAAATTACCCTTCATATTTAAAATAATAATTGGAGATCATTTCACAACTAAATGCTAAATGATGGGTAGTAATTTTTCGCTGAAACCTTCAAAGATTTACAGGAACCAACATGTCTTTAGAACTGAAGTTGAAAAGCCTTACGTTTTAAAATGCCAGGTATTTTACGCCTAAGCATTTAGTTAATTCCCCCCCCCCTCACACACACACACACATTGCGTTGATGTAAAAAATTAAAATCATTTAAATCAATGTAATGTCAAAAAACAGAAGTCTATAATTTTTCCAGAATTGCCATGTGTACAAGCGGCGAGTCCTTAACAACAATTTTACAACAAAGCTGGGCAGTCAAGACAGTTGTGTTCAATCAGAAGACAAAATGGAAAAAATTCGAACATCCAAGACCCTTTTAGATCATTCCCTCCAACTGACTTGACAGATGAGAAGTAAAACTACTTTTGAACATTGATTTTATAAAGGGTTTTACAGCATTTATTGACATCGGGTTAGTTGGGATTTGCGGGACAATGGTATCCCTCTTTTGCAAGAAGTCAGTTTATGGTCCTTTCAGTTTTCTTCATTTCTGTAGTGGGCAGGTATTCACTGCTAACCGACAAAATCTTCAGAGATATTTATAATACTTTTATATCCATAAACTATTTTAAACATATACAAATATAAATAGGGTTATATAGAAATTTTAAATTCAAAGGCATAGTTGACAGTCATAGCCACTTCTCAATCATTTTCCGTCTTTCCGATTCTTTATTGATATCGAAATTATCAAAAGAACTTAAACATTCAAATATGACGTCTATATCCTATCTTTACATTCCCTGTTAGCATGGAGTATTTGTAGACAGCAACGGAAAAGTGAATCTCCACTCACACTCTTACACAAGACTTGATGTTCTTGCACTCCACAATTAAACATTGGTGAAACCACCTGGCAAGGAATAGATTTGTTGATTTTGAAAATTAGTTGTGCGTTAATAAATTTTGTTTCAATGGAGAGAAAAATTAGTTAATTTTTAATCAGGTAATTGCATTTGACTTGTATACAAGCCGTTCGAAATGCTTATTTTTGTGCGATCCAAGCGTATACACGTCGTGTGAGTATAAGAATTACTTGTCGGTATAAAAGTAAAAATGGAAGTAATTCCGGGTATTACTTTTAAACTCCTCGTAGTTTACAGATGCTCGACCTCTGAAGAGCAACTTTGTGTGGTACTTTGTATTGAAAAAATGAACAAAATTTCTTAAATTTTCCTTAAATTTTTCTTCTTTACGAATTGTATTGTTTAGGTAATTGTTAAATATTTTACAGCAGTATATCTTTTCAACAATGAATTGTTAATTTTTTACCTAATGAAAATTAAGTTTTACTAGCATTACTTTGACTTTTTTAGCAAAATTTATTATGCGACCATTTGTATTACGTGCAACGTACATAATACATCATTGCTTGATTATAATTATGCACCGTGTGACGGATTTTAAAAATAAATTCCTCACTTAACTAGTTAATAACTCATTCTAAACTAGATTAAGACGTTAAACACATACATGTATATAGATATAGATATATTAGCATATAGCCCGTCATTAGTAAAATTTTTAATTTTACAGAATTGTAAAGTACCTATGAGGCAGTTTTTTTTTCTGAGAATTATTTTGCAACAAAAAATAATCTATGATTAAATTTAAAATTATCATATATGAATCTAATCTATTATTTCAGCCAAATATAAAAGAAAATTATTTACGTAATATATAAGTTCAGCGTTAAAACGTATGAAAGTAATGCAGACGATATTTAAATAATTTAAAATCCTACTTTACTCGCTTTGAATTTTACTAACCCTAACTCATGAAGAATCCAATATGTATGCCTCTATCATTCCAGGTCCAACCGCTTCATAAATTCGAGGACCGACGGACAGATAACTTAGGATATTATTATATAGGGGATTACTAGTGTCCTTGAATCAATGAGGAATTAAGATTTATTTAATTATATTGTACCTGGTATTTACTACATGAAAATAAGTTCACTAGAATGTTTTTTACTAACTACGGAAATACGTAATAAGAAACTATGAATATTGTAGACAGAATTCTATGGGTTATTTCCCAAATGGGACAAAAATAGAATTTTACTACTACGCATTGACTCAAAAGATTAGGATTCTAGTTCCCAATGCAAATACTTATTTAAAGGTTTGGGACTTGGAATAAACTATTCCTAAACTTGAGAAAGTTGATTATCAGAATGCGGAACATTAAATTTTGGATACTAGTTACACGTTATTGTCAACAGCAAAAGAAAATATTAGTCTCTGCTGAAAATATATGAACTTTGAAGAGATGCTACAACAGTGGTTTAATTAGAAACATAATTATACTTTCTTTACTAATGAGCTTTAAAAGGGAAAATGTTTGGGATAGAAAAGAACAAATTACATGTTAGCAATAAAATCACTCTTTAGGTGAATAAAAATCAAAATAATCTGGAATTCCATTTTATTTTGTTTTCCTAAGGAGGAAGAGTTATGAATATAACATTCAATACTACAAACAATTTACAGTTATTATTGTATTAAACCTGGTAGTAAAAAATATACTATATTTTTGACTTCAAATAAAATGTAGTGGACTGAAAGACCGATATTTTAAGGATTCTGCCTAATGTCTTTTATACTGTCAATTCCATTCTATGTGTAAACGTATTCAAGTATTCACTATACTTCGATACTTTATTATAAATGAAGAAATAGATGATTTAGTAATGTAATGACGATTCCTTCTCTCCAGTACCAGGTCACGAATCGTTTGGCATCGATCACTGTCCATTAGTGCGGCAATAGCTTGCAGTTCTGTATTTCTGGCACTAGGACGACCTGGCGGATGCATGTCTGCCACATTTTGGCGTTCTTCATTGAAGGCTTTAACAGATCTTGCTACAGTTCTGTAAGCAATGTAGATTGCGTCTTGAGCCCTAGTTGACATTGTCGTGATGTACGACCTCTGGCACACTGAATTTTTAGCCATTTTCGTTGTTCTTGTTTTGAAATCATCTTACACTACTTTAAACCGGAAGCTAATAAAAGGATCAGTTCTCCGCATTTGTATGACATAGAAAGGACGAATCTTTTTGCTCAGAGGTAAGGTAGGTCTGTAGCTTACGTGTGGTATACGCGACATTCTTTGGTTTCGTTGCGTAGCGTGTAGCAGTGTTGCCACTGTTAAAGTTCTAACCCTTGTATATTCGTCCTACCGAATTTCTTATCACTACTCTTATTGTTATAATACGAAATCTTGAGCTAATAAAACGGTTGAAGCCTGGTTTGCTCACTATAAAAAATATCAAATAATGAGTGGATGTTTTTGATCTTTACCATGTACAGACGTATTTATTGTATGCTTTTATGGAGTCCCAGTACTAAAATTTTTGAAATTTTAGTTTTTTAATCTATAGTTGAATTTTAACATCTCGGCTTCGTTTATCTTGAATTTTAACTTATATCGAAGATTTTCCGCTGTCCCGAATTTACGTTTAAGTAATTCAGTAGGACTTTTTTCCTCTGCATATGGAAGTTCACTCCGCTTATCATGATAGCCCATTGAATCATTGTGTATAGTAATTTTAAAAAATTATGAAAAATTAATTGTAAATAATAAGAAAAATACTAATTTCTGCTAATTTTTTGATTTAACAATAGTCATGAGACTCCCCTAAGCCTTTTTACAGCAGATGCGTCATATGAGTCATTGAGGTATAACATACACTCGATTGGCTTATTAATAATGTTAGCAATTACCAATAATAATTATTGTTCAAAGAACAAGTAACTTCTTTAAGAACAAGAACAAAAAACACTAAGTATTCTAATCCAATTGAAAAAAAAATAGACATAACCGTTTTTTCAGGAACCTGTATATGAAACAATCGTCCTTATAAGGTTAATAAAGATTATTTTGAATACATGTTAAATAAAATGTATTGGATTATAAGAAAAGGCTGAAACATTCCTTATAGTTGTTTTTTTACTATTATTCTTTTCAGGTTATGAAGTTAACTAGGGAATCATAACTTCACTCTTATTCCGTATGCAATCTAAAATTCCGTATGTAATCTAAAGGCCGGTTAAGTCAGCTGCCTCGTGATTGCACATTGATTCTTATGCTTAAATCTGGCATTGGGCCTATTTCAATGCTTACTGGATCGAAGTCAGCAATGAGATGGTAAGCAGGTTTCAAACTTCTCAGTGGATATTGAGCATAACATATATGCAAGATCGGAGATTGTTTAAATTGATCAATATAAACTGAAATGAAATATTATACCATTCTCTCTAATATAAATTAACTAATATGTCATTAATTTTTGTTTGTAAAAGAATATCATTTCATCCTTAAAGATTTGACACTTTAATTTTTACTAATTATAGTACAAAAAATAATAAAATATATAAAATAATATATACATGTGTATATATATATGTATATATATGTGTATATATATGTATATATATGTGTATATATATGTATATGTATATATATATATATATATATATATATATATATATATATATATATATATATATATATATATATATATATATATATATATATATATATATATATATATATATATATATATATATATATATATATATATATATATATTAAGAAGTTTATGCATTTAGAATAAAAGTCTCATGAGAAGGCATAATTATTTAACAAAAACTTTCATTTAACTATAGACGCTTATCTTTCGAACGGAATTTTTCCAAATGTACATCTCACATAAAAAACCCCAGAAAAGTAACGTACGAAAAAAAAACCCCTTAGAAATAGAAACTTTTTTTTATTTATTTTGCTAATCTAACCTTTTTTTTATCTCTACAACTTCTTTTCTCTTTGTTTCAAACCCACAGTTTGGTTTAACTATCCCGAAGAAGTACAAATTACTTAAGAGTAAGCTATATTTTCTTTTCGGTAAGCAGAAGATTTTTTTAAACACATTAACAGGCAAGATTTGTTTAGATAATGATAAATGCATGATTTCTAACAAATTTCAAGTAACATATACGTAGCACTGAAAAGAAGTGAAAAAATGGTATCTTATTACTGAGATCTACATTTTATTTGTTACCTTCTTTACATACTAACCAATTTCAAATATTTTTTTTCGATGCTTAGCATATTAGATATTAATTTACATCAGCTAATGTCACCTTATATTAGTTTTAACAAATGTGTTTTTAGAGAATGTTAGCAATTTGTCTCTCTTCCATATTTTCATTTAAGTTACAAATAAATATGATTTATTGATTAGATTTATTGTTTCTATCTTATTTGAAGCAAATACTTTTTAATCAGGCTTGCTATCTTCGCGAAAGAATAAATGTACATTCGCTGATTATTTTTAGCTATGCATAATGGAAGCTTTATGATTATGTCCCTTTTTTTCGATCGCAACGCTGGGAATGCATTAAAAACCCCAGCGTTAAATTAAATAGTAATGCAAATAATCTCTTTCTTAAAGAAATTTCTTTTGCGTGAAAACTTATCCATTTGGAAAAATTATCTACCAGAAAGAAAATTGAAAGATTAAAACTTGTCTATATGGATGAGAAACTACAAAGTTTATTTCATGTATTAATTTATTATTTCAATTCATTTTTAGCAAGCTGGTAAATTCTTATGTTTACAGAAATATATGGACTAATTTTTGATTAAAGATATTGATAAGATATAGTAAGTATTTGTGTTATTTTTAAAATATTTTTAGATTCATTAGTAAAATAAAATATGATGTTAAGAAATAAACACATCGCGAAAGAAATATTCCGAAACTAGTTAGTGTTGAGTAAATGAGTTTTATTAAAATATATATTACACGTCATATTATTTTAAACCACAAATTTTATATCACATAATAGAATCTGAAACAGTAAGTTGCATAAAGCTAGGCCTGTGTATTCTTTTTTTCATTCATCCACTATATTAATTAATATGCAGTTGAAGATTTGATTGCAAAGGAAATTATATATTAGACATTTCATTATTGTATAGACAAATACATGTTAATACAAGGTTTGTTGAATAGCAAAAGTCTAAGGATTGATACATTATCCTTGAACAATACATTTATGGGTTACAGATATGTTATATAATACCCTTTCCTCCGCTCACGCCAATATCAGCTATTTGATGACTATAAACTGTCGATTAGAATCTGAGTATTAACTGTTGATTAGAAACTAGTGAAACTGATAAATCAACAAAATCCTTTATATTAATTGTCAGCGTGAAGTTCGATTAAATGTTAAAAGATAATATATATTTATGCATAATCAGGAGTCACTCTGAAATCATTGCTTCTTGTCTTGTGATCGCTGAAAAATGACGAAAATTTCTTATAACTTCTCTTCGTTATTTGACATCTAGACAAACGATTATAAATTGTCGTCATAACAAACGACAAACATCTCATAAATTGAAATCTTCAGGAGGGACGTCATACGACAGCTTAATACACACACACAGACTCATACATACAGATAAATATATGTATGTGTGTGTGCGTGTAGTAGGGCAGACTTCACAGCGGGTGAATGCAGTCATGGTCATAAAAATGACACCGTTTTAGTCAAAGATCTTTATTATCAGAACGTTAGTGGATGGGTTTCCACTTCATTATCTTCGGTACAAACCGAAAGAGGAGTTAACATGAAGATCTACGTAAAAGGATAAGTCACATCTGAGTCAACATCTGTGTGAGAACCTCAGTCAAAATCTCTGGAAAAATCTGCCTCCGATAGCTTAAATCTCCTTTTTCTTCTGGAATTCCCTAAATTGGTCACTAGGGCAGTATAAATTTTAATTGGTTAGACCTGTTTCCTGAAAGCATGGACTCTAATATCAGTGGTCAATTTTGGTTAGGGGTTAAAAATGGAAAATCAAACGGAAACGGAGATTTTTGCTCTTGACATAAGATTTGAAAATCCCTGAGAATTTTCTCCCAATACCTACATTAGTTTCCTGATCTAGCTATATTTCTTTACACTCACACACCCACGCATATATATGTATATATATATATATATATATATATATATATATATATATATATCCATTCTTACTACCTCTAGTGCTTTAATAAAATATTAAATTAGTGTTTAGACTTCAGGACAAAATTAGTTTATACATATCGTTTAAATAAAAAGCATTTTTTTTTAAATTTTAAAATTTTTATCTAAATTATCTAAATATAAACATTTAATTTTTATGTTCTTTATATAAATCCCCCTTTTTGAAAAATTTGACCGAAGTTGTTATACTTATGTATTCTAACACATAAAAGAGTACTGTTAATATTAAAAAGTTTGAACACTGTTTTTTAACCCTTTTTAGTGTTTTTTTTTTTGTCCGTTCTCGAAATCCATTTTTAATTTGCAAATCTCCAAGCGATTTGCACACGTGAAAAAAAACTCATAAATGATAAAAAATTTGTTCATCGTTTATTATATCTTAATAAAATATATACTAATAATAATTTAACTGAAAATGGTATCATATCTAATAGAATGGAATTTTTTTAATACATGGAGTAACTGTGGCAACGTTTTGGATAAATAACACTAGACCATTTTTATATAAAAATAATAGAATATGCGAATAAACAATTATTAAAATATAAAATGTTAGACAAAAATTAAATTATCATTTGCTGAAACACACAATTAAAGATTTTGATATTTATTTCGCAAAAAAATTAACTGACTATTTAAATATTTTTTATTACTTATTTCTCTGTTTGTATTTTAATATAGGCTATATCTGATATGCAATTAATTTCAAATGCAGATTATTTTACAGTACATTAAATAGTAAAATTCAAATACATGCTGAAACTTTAGTAAAAATATATCCTGCTCTTTACCTTATAAAGAATATTTTTTTCTTAACGAAAGAAATGATTAATCCAATTTTGAAATTAAATCTCGAAATACAAGTTCAGTTATGAAAGTTCTTAATAATGGTCCCCAAATTTTGCCTTTAGATAAAATTAATCAATTTTATTGATTTCCACAACAGTTATGTAATTATATAATCAAGGCGAAAATTGAATATAAAATCCATTGCCAGTATTCTGTGGGTTATTGAAAGAAGTTTTGAAATCTTCAACCTGCCCACTAAGCGTGCATCATTGCAAGCAAATAAATAAATAAAAGCATATTTTTACGCTTATGAGTTAATACAAGGCATTAATTGATAAAAAAGGAAACATTCTTAATTTACAGTAGAATGTAATAAGTTTTAACCTTGGAAAGCAAATTTATTTCTAGAAAAGTTATCTAATTTTAATAAAAAGCTTTAAACTTCAGTGGAAAAAATAAAACTTTAGCACATCTAAATTAGTTGCACTTTTGCTATTTATTTCATGTTACACCAATTAGTTAAATATAAATGTAATAGAAAACTTATTTTCGGAATTACATGGTTTCCCATAATTAAATATCCCTATATAATAATAACCTAAGTTATCTGACCTCCTGTCCTCGAATTTCTGAAGCGGTTGGACCTAGAATGGATAGAGGCATCCATATTGGATTCTTGATGAGTTAGAGTTAGCAAAATCCAAATCAAGTAAAGTTTATCTTCTCCTAAACTAGCTATCCGATTCTAAAATAAATTGGCATAAATATGCTTCATATCGCAGCTAGAAATACTGTCGTCTTTAAAACGTTCGAAATTCCCCCTTTCCCCCCCTTTTCGAGAGTTTAATGCTATTATTTCGAGCCCTATTTTCCCCGGTTTAGAGCATGTGATTAAACTTATCAATTTATTACGTAATAAATAGGTAAAAATAACATTTTTTTAGGATTATGATATCATTCTATTAAACATCTCATTTAATCATTTCTTAATTGAAATTATTTAAATGTCTTTTTCATTATTTTCATCCGTTTTATCACTGAACATAGATATTACATAAATAGTTTTATTTTATATTTGGCTTGAATAATAGATTAGGTACTTATGTGATAATTTAAAATTTAATCATGTATTATTTTTTGTTGCAATAAAAATTTTATCACCGGTACTAACAACAAATTCTTTTCATAAAAGTCTAGCAGCCTATTTCACGTACTAATAAATATCTAGCGTTTAAGTTAAATATCTTTGAAAATTAAGAAGTTAGTTCGTTTGTGTGTTTGTTTTTTATACATAACCAAACGGTTGGTAATTGATTTACTTAATTTTGGACAGCCAAAACAGAAAAAACAAACTATTTTTTTTACCTCCCTAATAAGGGACTTCTGAAAAATTAAACATTTTACTGATCCCGTTATATGACGGGCTATGTGCCTGCATATATATATATTTATTCTAGAAAATTCCTCACTAGTTTAGGCTTGATAACACAGGATAATAAAGAGGTAAGAGAAATATGTACACAGCTGTAAATAAAAAGACTAATTTTGCTCTATATCAGAGGTGGGCAAAAGTCATCGCGGGCTGGATTCGGACCTTTTGCTTACTTTATCCGGCCTGTTGAAAAATCCTGCATGCAATTTTTTTAATCTTTTATATGCGATTTTGTTGAAATCAACAGTATTTGTATGCGTAGTTCCATATTTCTGTAGAACTTTTTCGTTAATGAATTACACGAAAAATAAATATCGATAACAAATTACTGACAAAAATCTACACTCGGTATTGCTGCAAATGATTTGGATCCAAATTTTGAAGAAATGATATCAAATGAACATTCCAGATTTCACGTTTTGCATTAACTAAAACTATTCTATTTTAACGTTTGATGTTTGTATTTTCTTTTTATAATTCTATTTACTATTATATTTACAAAATGAAATGAAAATATAAAAATGTAATAACTATGATCAAAATAAAATAATTTGTATCTTTAAGATATAAATAAATATCAAAATAAAATCTTTCATTAACTGATTTATTTAATGACCATTAATTTAATATAATGGATTCTATTTCTTTAAAAATTACGTGACATATTTTACTAGGCACAAATTGTTCGCATATACACCTAACTAAGACAATTTATTATTACTATTATATTTTATTAACTGTCAAATTTCTCTGTCCTAATGCTTTAAAATGATTCTTATAGTGTTTTTCTCAAAACAAATTCTTGGGCAGGGAAAAAACTCCACCCAAAAGATTCGCGTATGCACAGGGTACGCGGTATAGTCCTCCGGCCCGGGAGACATTTTGAAAATTTCATTTTGGCCCGCGCTTAAAAGTATTTGCCCACCTTTGATCTATATGCTATAAAACAGTAACTACTACTCACTCTGCTAATATATTATCGACTATGTTTTGGAAAAAGTAAAATGCGTACATACATGAACAAACCTGGTTTTAATCTACTTAAAGAAACGTATCACTCTTATAAATAAAACTATGGATGGAATAGATTCTAACGAAAAAATTATTACAGTATTCAGTAACATTTTATTACTCTTTGCGTCATCTAATATACACTAAATTTGTTTATGTACGTATTCATTTCTTTTGATCCCGATTGTTAATGAGACTGATGAATGCTGGAAGATGTTAAAAAACCGAGACAACACTAGGATCCTCATATAGCTAGTTTATAATAATTTCGAAAATTTAATTTCCTCAAAACCTTTCAACACACATTTCAAACACTTGAAAGAACTCTCTGGAATTATTGTATTTAATATTTCTGAAAAGCTTTTATTTGTGGCTTCAGAAGAATTGTTTTTTAACTGGAGAGGACAAGGTAGTATTAGAAGAATAACACTTACACAAAAGACTTGCTCCAACAACCTAATTGCATTTGTGAGGCTTCTTCACAATGCTGTAACAAACTTCTTTCTTTTTCGAATTCAAAGGCATTGTGCAAATTCTTCGTGTATGCGTAATTGAATGCACAAAAATTGTTTACACAAACCCTTACAAAAGCATACAGAAATAAGAATGACATGAATTATAAAATTGTTGAGTAGAATTATTTAATATCTGATAGGATTTTCTGCTCTAACAACAAAATTGTTGGAAGGAAGCATGAAAATTTCATAACCTATTCGCTAAGTTGTTATGAAAAAAAATATCTATATATATATTTATGTACTCCATACGAGCCCCTAAAAGTACATTAGCAGTCAAAATCCTGATCTAAGAAAAGGAATTTCTTTAAAAACCAAAGATGTACTCCTATAAAGATCTAAATTTTTACGATCTTTCGGAGTAAAATTTACATGCAAGACGCATTGTCTGCCTTTTTCTCCTCTTTCAACTTTCTTCTTGAAAAGTTCCAGAATAGATCATTTATTTCATATTTTTCATTTTTCATTTTCAATTCATTTTCTCACAATAAAAACATGAAGGATTTTTATTCATGAAAAAACGTAATGGGAAGCGGGTATAAACGTAACATTACATTTTTTTATGGACGGATAGATGCTGTTTGTTGCCATACTTTGTAGTACGCTGGAGTAATGTGAAATTTATGCAGCAGAAACAGCAGTTGTTACAAATAGTTCTTCGAGATACATATCTTTGGAAAACGTGAGTGAGTAGAGCGGAAAAGAATTACATAATATAATTTTTAATTTATTACGATATGCTGAATAGCATAATTGAGTATAAAAGTCTCGAAACATTTTAAGAGGGAGTAAATAAAAATGGTTTCTTTGAAAATTGTGTCACCAGTTTGTTGGTGAGTTTTATGTGTGCCTTGGCATATCCTCTGTGAAAAATGATTTATTTACGTTTATTTTTCACCCACTCGGGGAATCTCTTTTAAAAACATACGTGAGAAGTAAGCATATTAAAATTTCTTTTTGTGTAGCTAGCAAAAGGAGGTGAACAAAAATGATGAAGCGTTCATCAACATGGGGGACTCCTATTAAAATATATTTTACCATATATATACAAAATGTTTTTAAAATTGTGTTCTTTTGGAAGTGCAAGTGTGTCCTCGTAGAACTACTATAGGCATTATTTCACGAGTATAATTTACTTATCCATTTTTCATTCGTAAAAATTGCCCATGAGATAAACATTTAGTTGCTGTAAAGTTTTTATTAAAACAATTGCAAGGCACAATTGCCTTTATTAACATTTTACAATGCCATCCACTGATTTGTTGACCTGTTTTTATTATGGGAGCACTATATAGGTATGGCAACATCGCTCCCTATGAAGGGAAAAAATTTAACTTTTATGGATTACAAAGCAAAATAAGAGACATTAATAAAACTTTTCATACTCACTTCAATGTCTGTGCAGCTTATGTCAACTGCCTACACTTTTGTGTCATATATTTTTAAATAAATTTATATCCATAATAACACTGTTGCAATTCAGTTGCTGATTTTATTTTGTATTTAAAAAAAGACTGTGCTAGTTGTCAGTATCTAGCAGATTCATCCATGTTCTTCATTGTACATAATTGTTCTTAAAGCAAAATCAGTTGGGGCATTTAGAAAAGAAAATTGAAAGGCAGAGCTTAACAAAACTTATCACTGTCTAATAATTTCTCGGTAGTTTAATGCGATGTTGTTTTTTCAACAATGCACAATAAATCTTTGAATTTTCCGCTTGTCCATTCCTGTAATTCCTTAAATAATTTAATATAGTTGGGGTAAGGGACTTTTTCTTTTAAATAATACAATCCAGTGTCGTTTTCGTTCAGTACCTTAAGATTCATTTTTACAACCCCCCTCCCTCAACTTTATTGGGAGAGGAGGTAGAATAATCATGTCAGAGTTGACTAATGAAGGAAGTACAACATTTTTCTCTCTTGACATAAATGATTCACGCTTTGTCCATTCCTTCTCGATTTAATGATTTTTCTTGTCCCTGGCCTATCATTGCCACATAAATATAATAGTAAAATTTAAAACAACCGAGTTAAAGATGCTTTTATATATAAATGATTTTTGAGACGCAAAAAGGTTAAACAATGATTGTTATACTGAATAATTGTCATCACATTTATCATTATTTCAGAAGCGTCCACGTTAGTTCCACATCAGGAACAGAAGGATAAGTGCTCCGTGGGTTAAACATATCAGTTTGAACAAATGACGAATATGTAAGCAGTTTTGACGAATATGTGACGAAGTTTGACGAATATATGAACAGTATCAACAACCGGTTTTGTTTATCAAATAATAAATTTCCACAGCAGTAAAAAAAACAGTTACTTCTTAAAAGATATCTCCAAAATCCTTAGGCTCTCCTAAACAATATTAAGCACCTTTTTAAAGGGGACTAAGGCTAAGCTTACAATCCAATGTTTAGCTGTTTTTTAAACAGTTCAAAATCCCAAATAAGATAATTTAAATTGCATTGGCTTAACAGCTGCATTTTTAGAAAAAGCCACCAGCTGAAAAGGTAAGATCATCCTGCCTTTTCTTATTTTGAACTTTGAGAACAGTTTCTTTTTTTTGATTCATCCTCTACAACTAGATTTCTCGAAGGATTTAGAAGAATCATTGCGTTACGTGTTTTATAGCAAGGAAAAATCCCGGCACTTTCTGATTGACTTACTATTAATTCCGTTTATTTCTTTAACTGGAAATTTTTACTCAATTTAAAACTTGTTATACACTAATGATCTATCCCTAATCAAAATAACTATGATTAAAATAAGAGTATTATGATTAAAAATAAGAGATGCATTTTATAAAAATTGTGGTTTGTAGAAAAAATTCATTATATACATTATAATAATCTGCATAAAAATAACCACTATTCGCATTTTCTCGTCATTTTTAATGTTACAAATAATGCCATTAACTTTTAAAAAATTAAATATGTATAAAATATTTTATAAATAAAAATAAACAGGAGAATTAGGGAACAAATACAAAAATTATATATATATATATATATATATATATATATATATATATATTATATATATATATATATATATGTAATATGGGCGAGACTCATTCAAAATCACAACACAGTTTATTTCTGGTAAGAAACATGAAATCCATACAACAGGCAAACACTTTTACAACTTCGTGCACATAGACAATGTGATCCCGCACATACACTTTTCAAGTAGGGATTCCTCAGGTAAAAAGACTACGAATAATCCCTAAGCACAATTGATCACGTGATAAAAAATACCCATGTTTAAAGAGAACGCGCTAACTATTGGCTAAAGTAGTACAGACAGAGGCTGAATTAAGTCTATAGCGTGTCTGGAGGGAAAAATCAGAATTACCGCGCAAACCCCGAACGTACTTTATGAGCAAAAGTTAAATTAATATTAAATTAATATTAAAATACGCAAATAAGGGATTTTAATATTACATACATATATATAAATACACATATATATGTATATATATATATATATATATATATATATATATATATATATATATATATATATATATAGAGAGAGAGAGAGAGAGAGAGAGAGAGAGAGAGAGAGAGTGAGAAGTTTGTGTATGAGAGCTAATATTAAATAAATAAAATAAAATGGGTTTCTTTTATTGGTATATACTTTTTTTGGTTTTAATATTTTATTTAACTTCTTTAAAGGCAGTTTAACATATAACATATTACAGTAATAAATAATCCAAACTCGATATTATGAAGACCGCAAGATTACTGAGATTCACCTTCAACAGAAAAAATATTTACACCATTTTTACTATATAGTGAGCCTTCATACATGTGAAAGAACTATATGCGTAAGAGGCATGCAGGTGTGATGGACAATAAAGAATCACCTGTCGTATCAGCTTACGGATGTTTTGTCATTTCCAACGGTCTGAGAATAAAATAGGAATTTGATGGATTTATATCCAAGTGTCTTTAATGGAAAGAATCTGTTATTCCGTAAAAGGTCGCGTAATTTCATAATATTACACTGCAATGACATTTCTACGAAATATTACAAGCGAGATTTAATTTTTAAAAATTATTTATTAAAATATTCTGGAATAATTTACTTTGCCTTTTTTAAGTGTACTTTAAAATATATTTAGCATATTTTGCTGTAAATAGAGTAAATGAATTTTTTTCAGTGTTGACAGCTAAAGACTTATTAGCCGTAAAGTTTAATAATTACTAAAAACAATATAATTAAGGAATCTCAAAGAAAATAAATTTTTAAGTATGTTATTTCAAGAATAAATTAGAGATGTTTTGTTATTTCTAATGTTCTGGGAATATAGTCTGTGATTGCCACGTAAATGCATAATATTTGTTAGCAATTATATTTCTATGATATGTTACAGTCTGCATTGGATTTTTGTTAAATTATTTATACAAATACAGTGGAGGGGTTTACTGTTACTTTTTTAAGTATTACTAAAAATATATTTAACATGTTTTGCTGTAAATAAAATAGATAAATTTTTAACCCGTTTCAAATTTAACTACTTAAAAAATAACATAATTGATGTTCATTAAAAAAACTAAATTTGAAAGTCTGATATCTGAAGGCCAACTTGTGGATGTTATTTTATTTTCACTGTTCTGAGAATAAAATCGGTTTTAGGTGAATTTACACTCAATCGTTTGTAAATCAGTGGAAATATCGCGTAATATTAGAGTGCACCAGCATTTCTAAGAAATTGTACAAGTTAAAATTTGATTTGTATAAATGTTTATCATAATATACTACAATGATTTACTTCTCCTTTTTTTAACGGTAGCTTAATATATATTTAACAAGTTTTGCTTTAAATAAAGTTATTAATATTACTTCGTTTTCATATTTTTCTACCTAGTTAAAAATAACTTCATTAAGCAGAAAGGGTAATAAAAGAAATAAATAGCATAAGTGATGTGAAAGGAAACTAGGATTCTCACAGATTGACATCCAGCTTGTGGATGCTATTTTATTTTCACTGTTCTGAGAAAAAAAATTGGTTTAAGGTGAATTTGCATTCAATCGCTTATAATTCAGCAAAAGATCGCGTAATATTAGAGTGCACCAGCATTTCTAAGAAATTGTACAAGTTAAAATTTGATTTGTATAAATGTTTATCATAATATACTACAATGATTTACTTCTCCTTTTTTTAACGGTAGCTTAATATATATTTAACAAATTTTGCTTTAAATAAAGTTATTAATATTACTTCGTTTTCATATTTTTCTACCTAGTTAAAAATAACTTCATTAAGCAGAAAGGGTAATAAAAGAAATAAATAGCATAATTGATAATCGTTAAGGAAATTAAACATGAAAGGTAAACTAGGAGTCTCACAGATTGACATCCAAATGTCTGTTTTTCCGTAAGAGGCCACGTAATATTAAATTGCTCTTACATTTTTACGAAACTGTGCAATTTGAAAATTGATATGTGTAATATATTCTATAATAAATTCAAATAGTTTACCTTTCCTTTTTTATCGTAGTTCAAGATATATTTAACATGTTTTGCTTTAAATAAAGTAATTAAATTTTTATTTCGTCTTCAAATTTGTCTACCTAGACAGAAATAACTTCATTAAGCGTAAAGGGTAATAAAAATTAATAAACACCATAATTAATGCTCTTTAAAGGGAATAAATTTCAAAGACTCTTATCTAAAGGGAGATTAGTGAATCGAAGTATATTGAGCAAAGTTCCGTACAAAAAATTGATTAATTAATTAATCTCTTTGGGATATAAAAGACAAAAAGACTACTCATCTTTCAGGAATTCAAAATATTTTCGATTAAACACATTTAAATTGTTAATGTTCTTGTTTTATCAATTATGCTTATGTTATTCATTTCAGTAATAAATAAAGCATTTATTTGCTTATAGAAAGGCAATGACTGATATTTGACTTATTTTAATTCTGTATTAAAATATTCACAGGCAGCGATTATTTACTCTAGAAAATTGGGATTTGAAGGTAATTATTTGTTCAATTAAATAGCTTAAATGCAATATATTAATAAACGTAGGTTGCATGGAAATTCTCCAAGGACACTGAGATAACTATTTCTGATTTATATAGAAGGAAAACTCAATAGTCAGTTAGAGCTAAACTAAAGAGGTTAGCTTTCAGTTATTTTTAAAAGATAACGCTCTATATGAATGATTTCATGAATATATAAATATGAATGCTTGAATTTTTAAACATATAATGCAGAGCCATTTCATTTGATTGTATTTTATATATCTCATATGTGTTAAAAATTTCTAGCAACCTTCCTGGACAGATTAAAATTAAGCTACATAAATTAAAGATCATTTATTAATAGTCTTAAACTGTACACTGAATACTGTGCATACACTGTAGATATCAGCATATTTCTCTAATCACTTAAGATCATCGTAAATTGTCTTTTATATTGTAATTTCTTTTTGTTACAATATAAAAAACACAGAATGTAGTTTCATTTATCGAGATGTTTATCTGTATAGCCATAGTAAAAATAAAATTCCTTTCATAGTTTTTCATAAATGTCTAATAAATTTCGAGTCGGACGGTGGTCGGATCACTATGGCAAAGACTCATGGAAGCTAAGTCCGTGGGATTCAATCCGGCTTTTAGCATGGACGTACGTAGACATTCGGAATCTTTTTTCTCAGCTGTAGATTCCGACCAAATTTTGCCCACAAAAAAAAAAAAAATTAATAAATAAAAATAATGTTCCAAACCAAATTCTTTAAACTACGTTAATATACTACTTTAGATATGGCAGCAGTTTACGCATTTGGCTATAATACAGAGAAGCCGGATTTGATCCGAATATTTGCACAGAGCATCATGTGCAAGCAAATTAATTTGTGGGTAGGATTATTTTCTCCCTGGGTGGTCGGTAGGTGAGAGACGAGAAGTAAGGATTCAAAAGAAATCCCCCCCCCTCAGGAGGATAAAAATTGTGGGGATTTGACCGGCGGGACATCATGAACGTCTTACATTTTTAGACAAACTTTTGTTAGTTACGAAAATATATTATTTGAGATGTATATATATATATATATATATATATATATATATATATATATATATATATATATATATATATATATATATATATATATATATATATATATATATATATATATATATATATATATATATATATATATATATATATATATATATATATATATATATATATATATATATATATATATATATATATATATATATATATATATATATATATATATATGTGTGTGTGTGTGTGTGTGTGTGTGTGTTTGTATGTATTTCTTTATATCTATACAACTATATTCATATATCTATTTATATACTGATGCTGCACGCCTTAGAGGAACACAAGTCCTCCTGCACCTTCAGATCTTTTCTTTTTTCTTACTCTGTATAGAAAAGAAGGTGTTTAATCGACTATGTCATTTTAAATGAAAATAAAGTTAAAAATTTTGTTACATAATCTTGCAACGTCACGCATTTTCTTCACAATTTTCCCGATGAAAGTAATCCTGAAAGTAACATAGACTTAATTTAAGTACATTCATTTACGTTTGTGCAACGCTGAGAGTTCTTCGGTCACTTAGTCACATATGCCATTTTTATAAGGAACCACAAAATATTAATTTTGTTTACAAAATGTTAAAATAAAATTGCGGATGAATTTGAAGATTACTTTGATCTGTTATTTCATATCGAGGGTTGACTATAGTTATTACAGATAAAACTCTAATTTATAAATTAAAGGAAGACATTTTAAAAGCTGTTTAATCTGTGCAAAGTAAATATTCATTGACATTTAATGTTATATATAATTAATATCAAGTTTTTATTAGACCATGATGTAAAATGTTCTTTTAAGTTGAGAAATGGGACAGCGATATACTTCAAGAAACATGTCCATTTTAGATGCAAAAGAGAAAATAATATCATTATATTTTTCATGCTACTGATATCCGAATAACTTATAATTCAGAGAAAAAGACAACTATATCATCCTACTACATAGTTTATGATACTTTCTTGGATAATGTATTGGATACTTAATCTAGTTTCTGTGTTGAAAACTCGATATAAAGCCGTCGCATTGCAGAAATATATTTAATGGAATGCAAAAATCGGGAAAAATAGGGACTTGCTTCATGTCAATGACCATAAATTACAGTCAAACATGTAGTAATGCTCCAGGGACAGTAGTATAGGAATGTAACAGGAGGTTTAATCATTGGACGTTTGATTTTCTAGGAAATTCCGATTTATGAAAAGTGCATGTGGATTGCAAGTATGGCGTCATTTTATTTTCTTTGATAAAATATTCATAATTAAAGTGTTTATGTTATGAGTCAATGCAGTAAAAATTTCAAAATATGTGAAATAAATTTCCAAATTATTTTACATTTGTATATAACATCACTTTAATTTAATAAATTAATAATTTAATTAATTAATAATTTAATTAATAGTTTTAATTTTAATCATTTTGTGTTTATTTTAAGAGTCAACTAAGTAAAAAATTCAAAATACATAACATAAAATAAAAAATTACATTTATTTAGTTTACAAAACAAGAATATTTTTTTTAAATGTACACTGTTCCAGAAATAGTATTGGTGGAATTTTACAAATAATTGAATTATTAAAAGATTGGTTTTGTGGAAAGCATCTGAATTATGAAACAGGAAATTGAATTCATATGCATGCGGCTGTTTTTATAACAAAATTATAAAAATTGATGTATTTATTATATAAGTCAAACCTATAAAGAACATATAAACAAATATAAATCATGTTATAAATTATGTGTCATTTACTCAACTGTTTATGCGAAGTAAAATGAATTTAGAAGATGAATACTGTGCGTTATATAAATTATAGCATAATTTTAGTTAAATTGAGTTATTAAATATTTCACAATACCTCTTTTTATAACTTCTTATCTAATGGTAAAATGATGTTCTTACCTAAAAGAGAGAGAAAATATTTTATTACATACATAAATAAAATCTCTAAAATTATTAACATTGACTTTTAAAATATATCACAAAATATTAATTTATTTTTTAAATAAATTAGACTCGATTAGTAAGAAGCTGAAGGCACACAAAAACATTTATATCATTTCCACATAAACTTAAATCAACTTGAATAAGAAGCATTCAGTTATAAACATAGGACAAATTAATTTCGAACCAATCTGATTGCTGTGCATTTTAGTCTAAAGGACAATGCAATATATATCTTATTTTATTTAAGTACCTCCTGCTCTGCAACGTATAAAGCGTTAGTGATGCCAGGCCTCAGAGCTCCATAAAAATTTCACTAGCCACATGAAGTTAGATATTTTTCTATCCGGATTCCATAACCTCGCCCACTCTCTGGAAGACATTAAAAACCACAGATTTATTCTGCACATTTTCAGAATTTCAGGAGTGTGTTTAGTGCGCTTTTCTGGTTCGAACTTAGCACTCAAAAATTCTAGCTCATCATGGTAATTATGTCACTCTCAAGAAACGTAATCGGTTATGGTACAGAATCTTGTTGCAGTTGTTTCTATACCTAAGATCAATGCCCTATATTTCGCAGTCAATAGAGCGCATTAGTTAAAGAAGGACGGTTTGTAACAGAAAATATATTTCATCAGAATATTAAGTAGAAGACTATCTTAAGAAACGTAATCGGTTAAAGTAATGAATACTATTATAGTCGTTACTATAAATATTCTAAACTCAATGTTTTGCTTTTAACAGTCGATAGATTGCTTTAGTTATACTATTTGTATGACGGCTTAAAATAGCCTAACCAGAGAAGATGCTAGAAATGCAATCGTATACGTTGAAGAATCCTGTCGCAATCGTTAGCATATAGAGTTTTACATAAACACATTATTTGGGGAATAAATAGTTAAAATTCGGTAGATCGCATTATGTATACTGACTGAATGATAAAATAATACAAAGGGAACACAATTCAGTAGTGACTTTTCCAGAAATATATTTTAAATATAAATCTGTGGTTGAAAAAAAATGGTGAACCCTATCCTATCAGAACGACTTTTAAATTAATCTAACAACAGTTTATATTTCCCAAAACATGCATCAGCTATTATCATTAACAAAGCATTTTAAAGTCACATGATTTATAAAAGGGATAAGACAATTTTCTTTCTCTATATATAAAATTTAATGCCAAGAATGAAAGAAAGAAGGAAAAGAGTGAGAGGTTAAGGTGGGTAATTTGAAAACATGCATATCTAAGAAAGGGATTTGAAAATTTAAAAGCTTTTCAGTGGATTTTCAAGAATCAGTTTCAAGAAATGTAAATAAAAGGTAAGAAGTCTATAATTTCCACATTGGTTTCGACTTATCACAATGCAATGGTTAATTTTATACAACACGAGATCTGATTAGACAGTCGTCTACTACTTAAAATGGATCCAACTACTACTGTTTAACCTATATGTTCGTTACCGGAGAGCAATGCCCTATTGTTAGGATTCCATCCAGCCATTTTTCTCCAATGTTTAACAGCTGTACATCACATTATTAATTTCCCTAAATGTAGTAGTCTAAGGCAATACATAAGTGTGAATTATCTTTTTATGATAGTAATCAAACTAATTTCCTTCTTGTATCAAGTTGAGAATGAAATATTGAAGCCCTGAAGTAAAGAGAAAAATGTACGTTTGTTGCAATTGACAAATTAGAAGCCATACGCGTATGCTTTATAATTAGTATTTTTCACGGTTAAAGAAAAATTAGTGATTCTACCCTAGTGGTGTTAGAACATAATTAAGTTCTGAATTCGTTAAAAGGATGATATTTTGAGTATTTATTCTTTTTTAGCTTCCCATTAATCTAAAAATTTTAAAGATCATTTGAGCATAACTCGGAGTTGATGCTCGAAAAAGTCTGATAACTCATAAATTAACATATTTACAAAGTGCATGCATTTTCGTAGAGATTCACTGTCTAGATTATTTATAAGTTAATAGAAAATATTTCCTTCCATTTAAGGAAAAAGAACTATTTCCATAAAGAACTATTTCCGGGTGGTTTGTAATTTCAGATTTTAAAGAAGATTTAGAAATACGGAAAGGTTTATTTATGCATGAAAAGTACAGGAATTTTTGCAATTTAAGATTTGAAGAAACATTGGAGCTTTTCTTTTTTTTTAATAATAAGAATGTTAAATAAGATGTAAATGATAAATTAAAAAAATAATTAAATGGCTTTCAGGAAAAGTATATTGTTTTTACATTTAGATTTTTTCCGTGTAAGTGCAAATTAAAAATGATATAATAAACACTAGATGTTTATTAAAACGGTATTTAATTTTTCCTGAGTTATAGAGTTATCCAAATTAAAACTTTATAAATGGGTTTTATTCCTTTTTTTGAATATAAGAATATTATTAATAAATTATATGAATGATGTAAATATGCAATATATTTTATATTACAATTTTGCTTTTAGAAAAGGATTTTCAGAAGATATAGAAATACAGAAAAGTGTTTATGCATGAAAAGTGCAGGACTGTTTAAAATTTAAATTTGTAAGAAACGCTGGAGATGCCATTTTTTATATTGAGAATTTTAAGCAAGTCTTAAATGATAAATTAAACACATACTTAAATTAATTTAAAAGGAAAGTATATTGATTTTATTTCTGTTATTTTTAAGATGCGAGGGAAATCAAAGAAATATGTAATAAACCCTATATTCTTATTAGATCTGTATTTAAATTTACGCGAGTAGAAAATGCATCAAACCAGATTTTTGTAACTAAACTTTTTTTTCTGATTTAAATAATAAAAAATATTTAAAATAACTGAAATCATGTATTTAGTTAATCAAAATGCAATTCTAGAAAATCTAAGTTCAATTTTTGTCATTTCAAAAATGAAGTACGCAATAAATTGTATAATTATTCATTAGATTTTATGATCATTTTTCAAGCTATTTTTCTATCATTTCAAATTTTAATCCTTTTGAAAAGATTAATTAAACAAGAAAAAACTCTCTTTCAAGTAATTACCATTAATTTGTGGTTCGTAGTCAACGATAATCCATAAAATGGAGTTGTAGTTTCAAGCCAATTTTTCCAAATCATTGAGATTTTATAAAAAGTAAAAAAGAAAAACCATTCCATGGTGAGCTTCACTCAATTTCTAAAATGAAATTTATTTGAACAAAATCTAATTCCCTAGAAAAACCTTGCTAGTAAGGAAAAATGATGTAAAAAGAAATTTTAGGACACTCAGAGGTATATAATAAAAAGAAAGATAATCAATAGTTATCAGAGTGGCTAGGGGAGCACTTTTATAGATGGACAGGCGGTAAAACAAAACTATGATAGAAAGAAGCAAGCAGCTTTAGCTTTACCTTTCCCCGGAAACAATTACATTTACGAAGATAAAGTACCAAGGAATCAGACGCAAAAGCTGTACGTGAATGAGTAATGTATTATTTTTCAAACAAAAAATTGCTTTATTTCGGGAATTTTAACCAAAGTGCGAAGTAAAAAGACAGGTAAATTAATTCATTACTTAAGACTATTATATTAAAATAAAAATCGATTAAAAATAAAATTAATGAAGTTTTAGACAAAAGTTATAAAGCATTTTCCAAAAAACCTTAAAAGACATTTAAAGTGAAAAGTATTACTCTGTTTTTTAATGGAAACAGCTAATAACTATATAGGGTGTCCCAATAAGACCAGATAAAATCAGCACACATTCTTTGTTTGGAAAACATTAAAAATGCCTAGAGAGCTGTACCTCTTCGACAAAAATGCTAGATTATTTGTATGACGTTAAATTCGGTGACATCATATGCGAAAAAAAATCTTTATTCGAAATTTAAACATTGTTTCTTTCGTGGGGATCTTGTTTTATGGCGACAACGTTCTCAATGTCTGACTCCTTTAGCTCTCTTCGTATGGGGCCATCTGCAAGAATTGTTTTATCGATAACCAATTACTCAAGAAATATACTTAGTTACTCGTCTCCGCGGTGCGTGTACTTTAGTTTACACTGCAGTCAATCATTCCACAACGTGCGCATGCAAGAGGGACATTTCCAACATCTTTCTATAAGTTGCAAATACCGATGATCATGTTTTGAATAAAGGTGGTTGTTTTTCGTAAACCGGATATGACGTTGCATAATTTATCTCTCATTTCTTTTAAAAAACTATGAGTCGTAGAGGTAAAGTTCTTTGGGAAAATTTTATGTATTCCAAACAATATAAAGGATTAAGGGACATCTTAAATATCTTACTATACGTTGCAAGTACCGATGATCATGTTTTGAATAAAGGTGGTTCTTTTTCGTAAACAGGATATAAAGTTGCATAATTTGTCTGTCATTTATTTTCGAAAACTACGAATCGTAAAGGTACAGTTCTTTGGGGAAATGTTATGTATTCCAAACAACATAAATGATTAAGGGACAATTCAAACATCTTCCTATACGTTGCAAATACCGATGATACTGTTTTGAGTAAAGGTTTTGTTTTTTGTAAACAAACTATAACGTTGCATAATTTGTCTCGCATTTCATTTCGAAAACTATGAATTGTAGAAGTACAGTTCTTTGGGCAAATTTTATGTATTTCAAACAACTCTGGCTGTAAAGAGTTTATATGGTCTTGATCAAACACTCTGTATATCTTTAGCATCATTTTGGACGACTTCCCAAAATAAACAAAATATTATTCATATCATGAGTAGGGCCTGATTACAATGGCCTGTATGAAAATAAATACCAACATCATAACTGCTGATTCCCAAGCAAAATGATTACCTGAGTCCGAATATGATCCCCGTTTAACAGATCCCCCTAGATGATTCCCCTCAAGTAATTCACTTTACGATAATTGTATGACTCTCATTTTAAGGGGAAAACAAGATTATTATTCGCTGTACAGCCACGTGTAACCTCTGTTACATTATGTTTTTCACCCCTGAAGT
Source organism: Pardosa pseudoannulata (assembly GCA_032207245.1). NCBI lineage: Eukaryota > Metazoa > Arthropoda > Arachnida > Araneae > Lycosidae > Pardosa > Pardosa pseudoannulata. Next base: position 95,440,811 of record CM063502.1, read on the forward strand.
GCTCAAGAAGTAATTCAAAGTTTAAAATAACCCTTTCCCCCACTCCAAATGAAATTCCTGTCCATAAAATTAACGAAAAGTGATGACTATAAAGCAGAAGGCACCCACACAAAGTGGTTGGTAATGGGGGTTATACTTGGATGTGGGAGGTCATTTTACGTAAGAATCAGTAGGAATGGTGTCAGATGCCAAAATTATTATTATTATTAGTAGTAGTAGTATCATTTGTAGAATAGTGTAATTACACTCTAAGATTTCGCACAAAAATGCACTTTTTAATGATATATATATATATATATATATATATATATATATATATATATATATATATATATATATATATATATATATTATATATTTATATACATGTGCATACACATAAATACAGACCTACATATATATATATATATATATATATATATATATATATATATATATATATATATATATATATATATATATATATATATATATATATATATATATATATATATATATATATATATATATATATATATATATATATATATTTATATACATGTGCATACACATACATACATACCTACATATATATATATATATATATATATATATATATATATATATATATATATATATATATATATATATATATATATATATATATATATATATATATATATATATATATATATATATATATATATATATATATATATGTATGTATATATATATATATATATATATATATATATATATATATATATATATATATATATATATATTATATATATATATATATATATATATATATATATATATATGAAAAATACTACCGTTAATCATTTTTACAAGTAATTTTGACTTAATGACTAAAATCAAGAAAAAAATGTATACTTAGACTTTTTTTAATTCCTATTTACACTGGGAAATGAAAAAAAATATATGTAAGTTTGTCTTTTTGTTTTTATGGCTAAATGAGGATGAAATATTTGGATTTGTGATTGGACCCTTACAACTGGGAAATAAAATCAAAAGAACATAATTTGGAAGTCTTGCTAAAAAAGTCTCTTAGATTAAGCAGTTTTGATAATTTGAAAAGATTTACAAATATATTAACTATGTTGTATGTGCATAATATAAGAAAATGTATAAACATATATTATTTGATGTGCGAAAATAAAACGGGTGAAAGAGTCATGAAAAAATCAGTCAAAGTAAATTTATTTTACTACTTTTATGTTCAACAAAAAATCTAAATAACAGAAAATAGAAAATTCATTTCTAAACAAACAAGCACTGAATTCATAATAGGTGGGATAATACAAATCAAACAAATTTCGAAAATGTACTATGATTGGTGTTTCAAACTATTCTAATTTAGATGTTATTTGTAAATTATTCTGTCTATTGTTTGCTTTTAAAATTTACCAATTTTCTAACAGTCAGAATAAATCTCTACTGAGAATACTTTTTCCGGCTATTTTCCCATTCACAGTGAAATTGGGGTACAAAGCAGTAAAAACTTTCTATATCAATGATGAGTGAATGTGGCTCGCACAGAAAATTTTATTCAGAGCGTTTTTGACTATTTTTTATATCCATTAAGTAAATAATAATGTTATGAGACTGTATTTTGTGCTTATTTTTTATACCTGGATATAATCTTACTTTGCTTATAAATAAAGTTTGGTTTTGTTAAATTTTGACCAATAAAAGTTGCACAGCAGCTATCAAAGGCTAGGAAAAAATCATTTCCTAAATTTCACAATTTTAATAAATAAATTTTATTATTATTTATTATTACAGTTTTCAAATAAATAAATTGAAATTTCTTACACTTCATTCCCTTTATATTATACATGTTTACTTTAAATAACAGTTAATATTTATGTAGATTATGTTATCATATTGACTAAATTAAATTTAGACTTTTATATTTAATACCATGTAACAAAGCATTGGTTTATATAACAAACTAAAAACCGAAAAGCGGCAGTTTTGACTTCATGTGTGTCCACGATTTGTTTGTATTAAAATATTATGTAAGACTTGTGTAGATATATTACCACATTAACTAAATTAAATTTGAATTTGTGTATTTAAGGCTAAGTGAACAACGATGGTGAATATTTTAATATATAAAAACGGGAAAGAGGTTCTTATTGAATTTTGAGTTTCTACCATTGTACTGTATGATTTAATAGATTACAATCATGTTAAAAAATGCTGTTGTACAATCCATAAAATAAACATTAAAAATAACCGCCTAATTTACATATTTTGTTCCTGATAATAATATACAGTAAAACCTCGATTCATAGTTTTCCAAGGGGACAAACTACAAAACTATAGATGCAAAAAAGACGACGGATGTGAAAAGTGGATGTAGATTTCCAGAAAATAATGTGTGACAGTTTATTAAACTAAGTGAGAGTAACTAAAATTTTATAAAATATAGCTTATATTTAGAATATTACTTAACGATTTTATAAAAATACTTATTTACTAATATCATCTTTGTGTAAGAGCATTAAACATTCTTACAGCAAAGAGTGACCTTTTTTATAACTTCTAGCTCTAAAAGTATGCTATCATTGTCAGTTTGCCCATACATAAATGATTTTAGTTTCAATAAAAAATAAATTATTAACCCATGCAATAGAGTTTTTCACCGGGAAGAAATCATACTTAAAAGTTACATAGCTAGTAAATAATCACATGACAATCAAGTGACAAACTGGGCTCATATGTCCGTGAGGCCCTCCAGATCATTGCTTCTCACATAAAAAAATAAAGGAAGGCACATTCGTTGTAACTATATGAATAGCTTATCTGCTTATCTGTCTTGTACTTTGTTTTAGTATACTAGCAAAGCAATGACCGTTTTTTTACAAGTCAACAGCACTATTAAATGAACCTTTATTGGTTGCGGACAGGGAATACTATATTGTACAGGCATTAGGGCAACATTGGGAAACTTATTCATTATTGAGATTGCACTTTCAAAATTGTCCGATATTTCTAAAATTCTGCGAGTAGTTTACAGGTTGTTTTTGTTGCCAATGAAACTTGGATGAGTAAAGCCCAGGCCACACGAATTAAGGCTAAGAGGTTTCTATTTCGTTTGACGAGCACCACTAGTGTGAAAGAACGTCTTAGCGGAAGTAGGTCCTCATAATTTATAAGGAGGGAAATATCAGAAGACCCCTAGCCTTTTGTTGTTTCTGATGCCACTTGGCCAGACCAAGCACGATTGAACCCTACGCTACTCATATAAAGGCAAATGGGCTCGCCTTTCGTTTTAACGAGCATCTCAAGGGTGAAAGTACTACATTTGCATGGGGTGGGGTCCTCATAATTTGGAAGCAGGGATCAATCAGAAGACCCATAGACTTGGCTTGCCACCGCTCATCAAGTGGGTCCTCATAATTTTGAAGCAGGGACCAAGCAGAACACCCATAGACTTGGCTTGCCACCCCTAGAGGCATAGTTTGCTAACTTGGAGGACATTGTGACCACGAACATATTTTACATTCTCCAGTCACCATCAACGAACATGACGAATCAAAGACCAGCTCGAATCCCGAAAACGCAAATCTGGAGTAACGAAATCTTTGCCTTTGCCGATTCAACTACCGCGGTTCAAGGTACAGGTATCAGTATGAAACAAAATGCAGAGTTTATTTAAAAACCAATGTTTAATTATTTTAGATACTTAAAACAGTTGGAAATACCAGTGTTCTAGAATGCATTTCGGGTGTTTCATGCCTCGCGCAGAAAACACCCGAAATGTATCGAACATTCAGTCTGAAACTCTGGTCGAGGAAATACACTGATAGGCCAGAATTTATTACGTTGTCCACATAAGCTTGACACACCCATATTAGCAGTTTTTTTTCAATTTCCCCAAAATAATATATCCGAGAACATAATGGGAGGGCACCAAAATTTTTCAACGATACATGCGGGAAAATAAAACATCCCGAGGCTAATGATGGAGGGAAAAAATAAAATTCTTTGACTACATACACGATTAATTGTATCGTATGGACAATGAAAGAACAATAGATCGAGGTTCCACCGTATTAAATTTCTGAAACAAATAAATTGCAATACATTGAAGTCAAAAGATTTCTTATAAAACTAAAATAATGCACTACAAAAGAAACATAATAAATCTATTTGATTTATGCTTATTCAAATAAACTCAAATTTAAAAAAATTATATTATTTACTAAAATTAAAAACTGATTCAAACAACTACCATAATTAAACACGTATATTTTTCATACAACAAGATTGAAATTTAAATAATAAATTTTCAGTAGCGCCATGAGTATTCTTTTGGCAACCCCGAGGTCAGACAAAAAAAAAATCCATTTTTGCTATTGGGAAAAAACTTTGAGACATCCTCCCGCACCATTTTGATTCTTTTCCTATACTTTTCTTCGTGGAAGTTAAAAAGAAAAGAAACAGGAAAAATTTCAGCTTAAAGTTATTTTCAAAAGGCAGATTTTGCATCGATAAAACGTACAACTGTAACTTTGAGAAGCGTCTTCTTCTATGAAATAAAAATTGATGGCAGTTATATAATAGTGTCCGAGCATCTAGGAATGAATCCATAGGCGAGTTATTCCTTGAATAACAAACTAGTTTTATCATAACTATACTTTTACAAGTGAAACTTATACAAGAAATTTTCTTAACACGATTTTATGGCTATCATAGCAGTATACATTTCTTTAGTATATTTTGACTGTGAAATTAATAGAATGTTAACTTAAATAGTGATTTTACTGCTTTTATATCTTTAAATCTTAAAAAATTATGTGTGTAACAATTTTAGCAACATTTTATAAACGACATATAAATTATATTTTGTAAAATAAACTAAATTACCATGCTATTCATATATATGTGAAATGAGCTTCAAATCATAAAATCAATATTTAACGTTAGAGAAGGAAAAATTTTCGACAATTTACACAAGTTTTTAATACTTTTTATTTTGTAACTTTAACAAAATGCATTTGTGTATCAATAAAAAAATGTATTAAATTGGTTTTATGAATTTAACACATTTTATGCGGGACACGTACTAGTACGTTTTCTGACGATTGATACTTGAGCGCGGGTCACGGACTAGTAAGAGTTAGTGTAACAACATGGTTTGTTTGTGGGTACAAAAATAACGGTATATACAGGAAAACGAAGCCGAATGTTCTTGTCAACTACGTAGATTCTGGAAAAATTTAGACATATAAAAACTAGTTTTTACATCAGTTGATACGAAACCACAGAACGGGAAGGTTGATTAAAAAATCAAATTAGATTTAAAACTAACTTTTTATTTATCCTTGCGAAAATGATATTATACATATATATATTATATAGTATATATATATAATATACTAAATATATAATGTGTGTTGTGTGTGTGTGTATGTGTGTATTTTATATATATTCTATATATATATATATATATATATATATATGTTATGTGTGTGAGTGTGTGAATTTATATTATAATATATATATATATATTTGTATTTATATATTTGTTTGTATATTTCAATATAAAATACGAAAAGTTTGTTAACACTTTGACTGCCAAGCCAAAATTGCAAATGTTCACAACGGGGCCAAACTTTTTTTTTGTGTAATTTGTATTTTTTCAACATAAAACTATATATAAAAACAATATTTCAAAACAAACAATATTTTAAAACAAACTCTCTCTATTTATATATATTCCCTTTTTTGTTGCATGTTACAAATATTTAATTTTTCATAAAACTTAGCTCATAAAATCGTCACATATACCAATTTGCGCAAACCACGTATACCTAACACATCGTAGGGAGCCCAACAATCAAACTCCAATACGATTTTCATGTAACTGATAACATCTTTTCTAGCCATGGTCTGAAGTGTTAAAACACCATGGCTATCATATCGGATAGCCAGTGTCTCAACGGAAATATCACTGGATATCACATATGATAGCCATGGCAGTCAAAGTGTTAAAAAATTAAATAATTTTCTATGTATTGAGATTTAACTAAATTTACGCACAAAACGCCCGCTCCCGGTACAATTCCGCTGTGAAATGTACCCGCACACAATGTGTTAAGACACTATAAAGTCACTTATTAATTTGTCCTCCCCTCCCCCTCCACGGGTTTAGGATGTGTATCGAAATTTCATTTTAATATTACGATTGAAATTAATGTGGCATTCATGACAAGACTAACAGTATTTGAATAATTAATCGCTTTTACTAATTTTGATTTAAAATTGTTTTAATTCTCTTTAATTTCGTATTATTAATAAGCTTGCTTTAAATTTCAATGCACTAAAATCAGAGCAACCGCTCCATCGAGTCTGTATAAAGTTAAACAATTAATCTGTAAACCTTTTCCTACTTTGATCTTGTAAATTTTAGTTATCCCAAAGTCCTGTTCTTCCAAGAGATCACAAGAAATTAATTCTAAACGTCAAAGCTGTCTACTTTATTTATTTAATAGAGGAGAATAAAGACGGGTTCGGGTATGTGCTTCATTTTCCGGCTTCAATTCAAACGCAAGTTAGACATCTATCCAAACGTTATCGAAAACGGTCGAGTCAGCCAATTCGCTGTTCGAGAACAGCCGCGGGCAATGTTAATTGCGCCCGTTAATAGACGGATTCCGTGATACTACCGCAACGCCCTCTGACGGAAAGATCCCGACCTTATCTAGCCACGTTCACCAAATCCACCGACGTGCTTTATTGTGGAGGAATTGGAAAGGTTAAAAGTTAAATGCGCCCAATTTAGTAGAATGCAGTGAGTTTATGCTCAGGTAAGTAAACAAGTATTTACAAAACGAAGCAAAAAGTTAGAAGCGCTAAGCACATTACATCCCGTCGTAGTGGAAAGGGTCGTAACGATGCCAAAGCTGTATTTAATCTCCCACGAAATCTTTTAAGAGGACTTTAGTTTTATAAATCTTATTAAAGTTAGAAGCACGAACCCTAGATATAAAAGAAAATTTCAAAAGAATATATTACAATATATATATCTAACAATATTTTTCTAATATTTTTATATGCTTTTTTTAATTTTTGAAGCATGATGCCTTTTATTGTTTTTCACTGTTAACAAAGCAGCACATATAGAGAACATCGATTACAAAACAGTTAAAAATTAATATCTGAATGGAGATAGAGTTAATTTTTTTAACTTGACTAGATTATTAGTTATCATATAAACTTTTTGCTAGAGAGACAATTTAGAAGAAAAAAAGTAGATTTATAGCAAGAGTATTAAAATATAAATAACATACTTAATAAAGATAAGTCCACTTTTGCAATGTAGAATTAAATTCTTAATCCCGAAATTCTGGAAAATTAATTTTAAATAATTGTTACTTAATATTTGTCGATTTCAGAAATTGTTTGAAAATGCAGTTGAATAAATCTAAGAATAATGAATAAAGTCATGCATAGCAAATGTATTGAGTGGACATTTTAAAGTTAAATAGGTACAATATATTTAATTAAGTTTCTATCCGTAAAGTTTATATTCGCTTTATTATTATCCTAGGTAATCCAACCAAAGCAGATTTAGCATTTGAAACTATTTTAAAGTTTGACTTCGATTATAATTAATAGAATCTACGGTTATTGTTTTGATAGATAAACTGTCTGTACACTAGGTGAGATAGTCACTTGGAAAATGTTATCTGGGGAAGTAGATCTTTTCAGATACTGAAAAAATATTATATTTTTCTTTGACTATAAAATTAAAATAATCTACAAAATATCATTAATAAATAAATGACAACTTACAAAGTATCAAATCATTTTGAGAAGAAAGTTATCTGTAGAAAATTTTAATTTCTTTATATTCGAAGAAATAATGTTTTCGTGAACATCATATACGAAGCCCAATGGCATTAGGGTAGCACTTCGAGCTAATGTTCAATCTTTGGGTTGGACAAGGTTGACTAAGGTTCCTAAGGTTCGCCCCTAACATATGCTTCACATACCAGGGTCCTTTGTCTCGAAAACAGTAATTAGCACCTTAGGCCAAGGTTCTCCCAAGTTGGGCTATAGTGACAAGGAGTTTAGTCTCAGTCTAGCATTGAAATACTCAAATCATACTCAGTTGTGTTACAACATTATTGTAAAGCATAACCTCTGATAACATACATCATGGACTATCAAAAGTATCTGATCGAAGAAGGAACATTCCATATTTGGTATGCCAGTCATGCAAAATAGTCTTAAGCATTGATGTACTCAATCCACCGCTTTACCAAGTTGAATATATCACTTCTAAAATTCATCTTTCTGCTGTTTGGAGAAGTTTATAACTACAGCCTGCAATTCTACGTCCGTTAAGAACCACCAACATTTCAAGGGCTTTTATTAAGGTTGGTTGGAGGGTTAGAGTATACTGTTTTCCTGCACGAGGGCTAAGAAGACAAGAATCTACTGCTTAATGCCGATTCCAAAAGGCTACGAACATTTATGCCAGCAGTGTGCTTCAATAAAACTTACAAAATATTGAAAAAGTAGAAACATGTAGGAATGTTCACTGAAAAGAGTAAATTACTCTAGCAGCTTCGTTGCAATAACAAGAATCCCTGCAAAAACATCGCCCTCTATACAGATATTTACACGAGTCATTTAAAGACCAAGAAATCTCGTCACAATCCTGTAAAATCCATCATAAATCATTACCCCCTATCTAATTAGTTCAAAAAGAACAAAAATATCACTCCCTCATTTACACTGCGGTATTCTATTTCTGAACACTGCAAGTCGACCTAACGACGCGTAGACCGCTTCGGTTAAAATAAGGCACACTTTTTTTTTCTCTTTTTCTTTTGATTAATATATCAACATAGTGACAGTTTGTCATTAGTAGCAATGGAAACATCTGGCAGAATTTGAATTCTTTTAGTTTATATTGTCGAAATAATTTGTCAAATTAACAGCATGCTTAAACACAAACTAAAATTTCAGGTATTTTTAAACATATATTGATATTTTTGAGAGAAAAAACAAAATGAGTTTCTATTGATAACGTGCTTTTCTTTGGATATCTACATATTTTACTAAATTTCAACAGATTGTATTTTCGCTAGCCGTATTTTATGGTATATCATTGACGTATTAGGACTCTTTGGAATTCGCCTATAAACAAATGAAGACTTCACTTCTATTAATTTTAGAGATATACGAGATTTAAAGTGATTAGAATTATGTCTTGAATTTTGGTTGGCGCTTTCAGTTTACTCGCTTTTGATTCTGATTTATAATGTACATGCTAATGAAGAAATAGAAAATCTGACAAAAATGTTTTAATAAATTAAACAAAAAATAATTTTAAAAATAGACAAATAAATTTATATTACATATCCATATGAATACAATAATACCCTTAAATAAATTTAATAATATTCGCATATGTTATATCACGTACTACATTGTATCTGACCATGATAATTAATTCGCTTTAGTCGAAAGATGACTAAATGGACTGGAAGTTGTTCTTCGGTATTAGAGTTCGTGGGTTAAAATCCCACTACAAGCATAGTCGTTCAGAATTGGCTTTAACCAGTAGGTTCCGGTTTCATAAGCTCTAGTGTAAAAAAAACTGGATCGTAGAGATATTAACAAACCAATCCAAAAGTCAGTAAAAACATTGTAATAAAAATAAATTGAAATATTCCTTATAATTTTAAATACACTAGATTAAAATTGATCAGAATAAAGTTTTGAATTTTTCTTATTTTTGTTTACTGTCTTTTGATTTTGAACTGTAATACTCGAGTTTAGGAAAGAAAATTATGTCTAAATATATCAAAAGGTATATATCAAACAAAAAACAATTCTGAATCCAACTGAATGAAATTATACATAATCTCTTAAGAACAGAGATCTCTAAACCGTCGATTATAAACTACTAGTAGGTCGCGGGGAAAGGGGTAGATAGCAGTGTTATGCTCAGGTCGGCTAGCATGGAGTTCCCCACTAAACTCAAATAGAGGACTCAAAAAATCTTTCTCTAAAAGTCAAAATATTTGACCTGTTGTTCCTTAAGAAAAATACGTTTTTTTTATCCTACTTTACCTAAAAAGGAATGCTCGACATATCTGCTTAAGATTTCCTTTTGTAGTAGGAAATTTATTTTTGAAAAAGTACAGAAACAAACACACTGATGAATATTTGAGCTCCTGTGTTGTATTAGCAGCCACTTCCTACTCTACCAGCACTAAAAATCTTGATGAAGAAAGCGAAAAATTGATGTTTTTAGCTCTGAACATATTTCACCTGTAGTTCCTACACAAAACTACATGCAATGGTCAGCTCTACATATCTGTAGGAGGTTTCTCTTTTCAATATGAAATTTAAAAAGGATCAAGTACAGCAACAAATAGACTAAATCAACATTTGGGTACCTAAATTCAAATGATAATTGCTACTTATTCTACCAACATTAAAAATCTTTTTAGTGAATAAAATAGTACGATTCTTGTCATTAAAGATGACAAATATTCCGAATAATCTGTACTAACATGTATAGTTTATTACTCTCGACACTTCAATTTTTTTAGGCAATTCAGTTTCATAATTTTATACAAAGTTTTATTAAATTTAATTTCGTATTTACTACAAATGTATGTTTATTGAATAGAAACAAATGTTAGATTTGAAAAATTCTTATATTTGCCATGATTTCTTTTAGTAGCTCCTAATACGTTTTAAAAAGGGCACAATTGCTCAGAAGCTTCATAAGTTTTGCAACCACTGCCTTAGATAAATTTAATAGTGTACAATATTTTGTAACCCATACTGTCATGTATCTGACCATGATATAATCAACCGTCTATAACAGAATTATGTTGAGTTGGACTAGCTGGAGATCGTGAATCGAAGCTGTTAGAGTTTTTTTTTTTTAACAGGCGTACAACTCTGCCGACAGAGGGAAAAAATCAGCCTTGTCTAATTACTTCCTCCAATAAATTGCATTTTCCGTGTACACGTCATTCTTCTGTATATGTCATCGTTTCATATCTTTTGTTCTTTTTATTTGCGAAAAACTCCCCACCAACATAATTGCCAGTAACAATAGACGAAAACCTAACAAAAATAAATGCAATATTTTTCACATCTTAATCCAAATGATCGCTCAACCTACATATGCCTTATTAAGAATAATTAAACAAAACAATTTTCCCATCTAAACCTAGAATTTTTTAATTTTCATTCGTTAAACTAATTCTAGAACTAATGATGTTTGATGTAATTAAAAAAACAGTCAACGAACGTCTTTCAGAGATTATTCTAAAAATTGCGATACAAAGACGCATTAAAATAACACGACGTATTCACGTATATTTAAATGTACTTCGATCCATAAAGAAAATCGGTAACTTATCAACGAAATTATAGTTAACTATAAAAGCAAGATATTAGACCTTTCAGAAAAATGAGCGTGAATTTTTAAAAACGACAATTTTAATAGCGTGAAAAAACTTCAAAATCTCCGAAAATAATAAAACATTTCCAACTAGAACAGAACAAATAATGCATGGTCTTACAATAACAAAAATGTTAAATCCTCGGAGAAAATAAAGCAAATTCAAAGAGCAAATCAAGCAGTAGTAAATAGCTTTAAGAAAAATACTCCCTGTAATTGCCCAAAAATGTATTTTCAAGATTCTATGAATGTGAGGTATTTCTTTCCGCTGTAAAAATTCTCCGCGAGCAGCCCGTGTTTCAACTTTACTTACATTATTTCTCCAATTGTCTGTTTTCGAGGACCATTTAAAGGCGTGGAAATCCATAATGTTCCGGTATTTACCATAAGTCGTTAGTCTCTCTCCAATTAGTTCAAAGGGAATAAAAAACGGGAATGCAAGAGTGCGCGAATAAATAAAAGGTCATTTAACGAGCTGGTATTAAAATGAATGGGAGTATAACTGGAGGGGTGTGGTCGGCACGTTCACGACAGCTATTTCGCTATTTACTTAATACAAGGTAGGAAATGATTTGGTTCGCCAGTAATGGTTTTTTAATCAATGGATTATGTATAATTTTATATTTAACAACCAATTAGATTTTTTATGCTCCCATTGTTTCTGAGCGTAATTTCAAAAGATGAACTCATTTTAGCATTTTTAACAGGTAAGAGAATATGCTTCAATTATACCTAGAGAACAGAACGGAATATTAATATACGGAGAGTACACATGTAAGAAAGAAGTTCCAAAAGTTATATTTGATAGATTCAAATCCCTTAAGAAGTAGTTGTATTTTTAAGAGAATCTAAAAAATACAGCTGGAATAATGATAGGCACTGTTTAAAATATTTTTAGAAAAATTCGTGGAATATTTATTGAATTTTTGTTTTAATTTTGATCTACTTAATATAAAAAGATCAGTCATCAATTTTATATTTAACAACCAATTAGATTTTTTATGCTCCCATTGTTTCTGAGCGTAATTTCAAAAGATACACTCATTTTAGCATTTTTAACAGAAAAGAGAATATCCTTCAATTATACCTAGAGAACAGAACGGAATATTAATATACGGAGAGTACACATGTAAGAAAGAAGTTCCAGAAGTTATATTTGTTAAATTCAAATCACTTAAGAAGTAGTCGTTGTATTTTTACGAAAATCAGAAAAATTCAGCTGGAATTATGAATAGGCACTGTTTAAAATATTTTTAGAAAAATTCGTGGAGTATTTATTGAATTTTTGTTTTAATTTTAATCTACTTAATATAAAAAGATAAGTCGTCAATTTTATATTTAACAACCAATTAGATTTTTTATGATCTCATTGTTTCTGAGTGTAATTTCAAAAGATAAACTCATTTTAGCATTTTTAACAGAAAAGAGAATATCCTTCAATTATACCTAGAGAACAGAACGGAATATTAATATACGGAGAGTACACATATAAGAAAGAAGATCCAGAATTTATATTTGTTGGATTCAAATCACTTAAGAAGCAGTCGTTGTATTTTTTACGAGAATCAGAAAAATACAGCTGGAATAATGTATAGGCAATGTTTAAAATATTTTTTAGAAAAATTTGTAGAATATTTATTGAATTTTTGTTTTAATTTTGATCTACTTAATATAAAAAGATAAGTCGTCAATTTTATATTTAACAACCAATTAGATTTTTTATGATCTCATTGTTTCTGAGTGTAATTTCAAAAGATAAACTCATTTTAGCATTTTTAACAGAAAAGAGAATATCCTTCAATTATACCTAGAGAACAGAACGGAATATTAATATACGGAGAGTACACATATAAGAAAGAAGATCCAGAATTTATATTTGTTGGATTCAAATCACTTAAGAAGCAGTCGTTGTATTTTTTACGAGAATCAGAAAAATACAGCTGGAATAATGTATAGGCAATGTTTAAAATATTTTTTAGAAAAATTTGTAGAATATTTATTGAATTTTTGTTTTAATTTTGATCTACTTAATATAAAAAGATAAGTCGTCAATTTTATATTTAACAACCAATTAGATTTTTTATGATCTCATTGTTTCTGAGTGTAATTTCAAAAGATAAACTCATTTTAGCATTTTTAACAGAAAAGAGAATATCCTTCAATTATACCTAGAGAACAGAACGGAATATTAATATACGGAGAGTACACATATAAGAAAGAAGATCCAGAATTTATATTTGTTGGATTCAAATCACTTAAGAAGCAGTCGTTGTATTTTTTACGAGAATCAGAAAAATACAGCTGGAATAATGTACAGGCAATGTTTAAAATATTTTTTAGAAAAATTTGTAGAATATTTATTGAATTTTTGTTTTAATTTTGATCTACTTAATATAAAAAGATCAATCGTCAATTCAACACAAATATTATGGAAATGATTAATTTGATTTTAAAATAATAAACATTAATATATGATTCAATAACGTTTTACTCTGTTACCAATCTGTAACGTACAGAGCTCAGATGAAATAATCCCTTATAAAAAGTCTCCCTTTAACGAGTTCCCTTATAAAGAGTCTCGATAAAGAGGCTCTTTATAAAGGAAAAAAAAATCTTCAGCTACACATGTACACGACATATTACTCTACTATGTATTTGACATTAAATTCTTTGAACATAAGAGCTATATACACACTTTTTTAACAAAGACTTTTTAATTTTTTTAACGGAGTAACTATAACTAATTTATTTACAGTAATAAATATATTAATGAAGGTTAAAAATTAGCTACATTCAAGAAATGCTCTCACTAAAAGATTGTCATTTTTAAGTTAGACAAATCTCAATATTAATTCATGCTATTAACAATTTGGACTTTGTGGAATAAAAATAATTTAAACAAGATATCCATAACAAAAATTCACATTTGTAAAGATTTATCAAAATTTACAATGTCTTAATCAAATCTGGAATTTTTAAAGCAAATTCTATTGAAACATTACATTTGCAACCTATAAAATTATATATATATATATATATATATATATATATATATATATATATATATATATATATATATATATATATATATATATATATATATATATATATATATATATATATATATATATATATATATATATATATATATATATATATATATATATATATATATATATATATATATATATATATATATATATATATATATATAATAAAAACTGTTCCTTAGATCTCTGCATAAAACATTTACAGCTGTAAATAATAAATAAATGATAAACAAGAAAAAATATTAAGTAATCGTACATCTCCTCGGAAACAAAAGAAAACAAAGATATTAAATTCATGCCCTCATGCTATACATTTCCTTTGCATTGGATTCGCGGTACGATTTCTCATCAAGTAGATACATATTCTGCAAGCAGAACCCTACATTAACCATAATTCAAAATCATTTATCTTCTTTTGAAATCCTTGATGATATATATTTATTCCTTCACTCTCTCATTAGATGTATCTCCTCTGAATAAATGATAAAATGGTTGTACAGATTTCAAAATTATACTTTTATGACGAAAAGGGCTCTTTATTTCCATGCAGAGACTTAGTTATTATGAACTAAAACAAACATATCAAAATATCTTAATACTAGAACATTCAGATTTTATTTTGTTATCTGAAGATTTAAACATAATGGTTTTATCAGAAATAAAATTTTAAATCGTCTTTCAGTCTTATTTAGTAAGTGAGACACTAAATCCTTTCTCAAGTGTTACTTGAATAATTTTTATTATAAAATACAGTCAAAATAAATTTTAGATTCCATTTAAACTTAATATTGATAAGATCTTTTTATGAAATAACCTGAGCTGATTTCCTTTTAATGTAAATTTATCTCAGCCTGTGTTAACTTCATATTCATAAAATTGTCTATTATTTTACTAAAAAGAAATTACTTCGGGATCATTAAGATTTCTAACGATAAATAGTAAAATTTAAAGTTAAATCGTTGTAAATGCTTTTATACATATAATGTGTGTTCATTGTTATTCAATTTACCAGAAAATATATCCTTCAAAAGTATCTGTTTTGTTTTGAATGAAAAAAAGTAAAGGTAAATAAATCCAAATATGTGATAAATATTGACAATTTTTAAGAAAGAAAAATAAATCTCCGAGCTTCCAACATTGAAAGATGAATATATCTTTTCTCCAACTCCCAGTTTCCTAGGCTTTCAAATCTCGTATTTAGACTTTAATAATAAATTGTATACATATATTTCTATAAGTACTAAAAATGCATAATTTTTATTTAATAATAAAAAATAACGATCGAAATATGAACATATTTTGATTGATATTTTTGAGATAAAAGTAAATATACTTTATTTGCAAACACCCCAAAGTATTTCGAAAATACTTTATTTGGACAAAACAGCTCAAATCAAGCTAAAATATGATATATAAATTTATTCACATTTGAATCAAAATTTATCTCTAATAATGTTTTTTTTCGTTAGTGTGGAGAATATGTAAAAAAAAAAATAGCTAAAGGACTAAATTTCAAAAGTTTGTAGTTTATAATTTTAGTTTTAAGATGGAAGCTTTCGGATTAATTTAATATCTACCAAATGTTTATGCCATATTATATTTTTAAACTTCGATTAGGGTACTGTTTCAAGAATCATCGTTATTTGCTATATGGTTATTTTAGTTTTACATGGTTAAAGATTTACATTCTAGAACAATATTATAATGGAAATACGAGATAAAATCTAACAAAAAAAATGAAAACAATAAACAGCGGTTAAAAATATATTTTCCCATTTTGTATCACTTAATAATGTCTGGTTAGTCATTGATTAAATAACTGCTATTTAACTATAGACTTTAAAATTACTTCCAACGTCGATTGATTCTGTATTAAAAGTCACGCTTTAACTATCTCTTCGTAATTTTGTTCACCATAAATCACTAGTAACTGATGATAGTTATATTTAAATGTTTAAGTCTAATACTATATGAAATTACCAAATATTTTAATATAAACCTGAATAAAAGCAAGACTTCATTGAGGTATTGTTAAAGAAATTGTACAATGTATATATTTTTGATTTATTTGTAATTCAAGAAATACAAATGCATTGAGAAATTTGCTATGAACTGAATAGAAACGAAATAAAGAGGGGAGAAATTCCTTAGATGAACAAGATTATTTCGAGGCATAGTGTAATGTGGTAATTTGACGATATATCAGCGAAATAATATAGTAGAATTTTACGAAGTTTTCATTATATCAATTTAAATAGGTAAATTAGCAAAGTTTTTCATTAGAAAAGAAATAAATCAAGAGCGAATAACGTCTAGAGCTTCTAGAATGACTAGAAACAATCTAAAAAATCATCTAGTAAGTCTAGAAGATTGTATCGTACTCACAAATTATTGATCGACATATAACATAATGTTAAGGATTAGTGACCATTATTATCAGTACTATAAAAAATACAATTCAGAAGACAATGACAATATTGACCCGGACATTGACTAATTCTTTGAATATTATTACTATTGTGTTTTGCCTAAACTTTTTTGAACTTCTAACCTTACTTACCTTTTTCCAGGGCAGACTTCTTTAACTCTTTTTTATCTATTTTACAGCACACTTGAAGTTATAGTTAAACTTCCGTGATCATTTAAATTACAAAAAAATAATACTACATGTTTATATGTAAACTTATTGTGTTTGTAACTTCTTTTTAAAACGTTTAATGATCTTCAAACTTTTTACAGAGCATTGGTAAAACAACGTTTTAGTAACTGCAGCAAAATATTCTTCCTTGTTTTGAAGAACAATGGAACGTTGATTCATCTTTAACATCATTAGTCACCTATATTGCCTATAATATTAATAATACTTAATGTGCTTATTTTAGTACTATCCTATAAGAATGGTCTTTAGAAATGAGCATAATGCAGTACAACCAACCCATACAACGTAAATTGAATTTCGATGCATAATAAATCTTATTAAATTAAATTAAATTTTTATTTTTTTATCTGCACAACAAGGAAAATTTATATCTGAAAAAAATTTTTTTTTACATTATCACTGATTAAAATCACTGTATTAACGTATTGTGTGTGGGTACATTTCGCAGCGGAATTGTATGGTGAGCGGGCGTTCTGAGCGTACATTTAGTTATTCAGTTAAATCTCAATAGATCGAAAATTATTTAATTTTTTTAACCAAATTTTCGTATTTTATATTGAAATATATAAAAAAATGTATAAATAAACAAATCAAATAACAACCATAAGATTTTTGTAAACAATAAATTTATAATAGTATCATAAATATGAAAAGTCAAATAGAAATAGAAGTATACAATTTTATTTTTTTCGAATTATGTTATATATAAACATTTTTACATTATAAAAAAATGAAAAGAGCAATCATAAAAATAATAATGTAAAAATTAGTTTTTATTTGTCGAAATGTTTTCAGAATCTATGTAGTAGACAAAAATATTCGGCTTCGTTTTCCTGTAAATACCGTTATTTTTGTACCACAAACAAACCATGTTGTTACACTACCCCGTATTAGTACGTGACCCACGCTCAAGTATCAATCGTCAGAAAACGTACTAGTACGTGTCTCGCGCTCAAGTATCAATCGTGAGAAACCTATTAGTACGTGTCCCTCATACAATGTGTTAAGTGCTATTTGTTAGAACATTTTTCATTATTTTGAATAGCAAATTAATTTTCGCCTATCTTTAAAAATATTATCTCAGAAAGCCCAGGTTCTAATTCAGCGTTCAAATTATCATTGTATACATTCACCGGATGCTCAGTGGATCTTGTTAGGGTAAACATTTATA
>CM063502.1:95466645-95524145 GCA_032207245.1 Pardosa pseudoannulata
GGTACAAGTCATTGCCAAATTAATGAGTCAGAATAAAAGAAAACCTACTAAGAAATGCCGTGTGTGTTACAAGAATCAAATTAAAAGTGAGACTACTTGGCGGTGTAAACAATTAAGAATTCCTTTGCACTTTGTTTTGAAAAGTACCACTAGCTTGAAGACTATTTACTGTATACCTTATTAATGTTTTGCTTTGATATTTTCTTAATTTTACTGTTTCTGATATTATTTAACACTATGTAAAAAGGGGATTTTAATTAAGAATATGTAAGAATTGTAAAATGAAACAAGTTTTTTAAATAAAAATTAAAGGGTTATTTCATGCACAGTTTTTCATTATTAAATCATACCGGAAGGGGTTAATCCCCATGTTGCAAAAATATAGACCACAGAGCTCAAAATCAAATCAAACCAAATAATATTTATTATACAAACTTAAGAAGTATCTGTATTTAAGTGTTCTCAAAATGCGATATAAATATATGTCTCAAACCTGTAAAGAATTCCGTTTAATACTTATTACCCTGGATATGCAGAATACCCAGAAAAGCTGTTCTAAATAATTTAGGAAAAAAGACGATGAAAGAATTAGAAAAATATTCTGTAATTAGAGAAATAGAGGTTCGAAGAATAAAACTATCATTTCTTTCATATTTAAACACCGTTTACTTAGTGAAATAAGAAAAAGAACTTGTAGATAACATAACTGAAATCGGTAAATGTCTTGGATAATTTTATTTTTCTTTGAGAGCAAATTAATATTTTGAGCCTTATGCAAATACGTAAATTAAAAATATATTTTTCTGATAGATATTGATGCTATTAATGGCAAGAAGCATAATATCGTAAACTAGATAATGTAATATAAAAAAAGGTTTCCGATGAATTTAATGGGAAATAATAAAGAAAAGAATCTATTAACAAAGGTAAGGCGTTTAGTGGCATAATACATTTAAAAAGCAGATAAAATAAAACCTAATATAGAAAATATCTTATTATTTATATTATCTTCTAACTGTTTTTATGTAACAGAGAAAATAAAACTAGAATATGCTAATGTAAGGAAATGAGTTAACAAAGATAGTGTATTTAGTTTTTAGTTAAGATACATTTTATTATATTATTTTCTAACTCATAAGATATCTTAATTTTCACTTTTTCCCTCAGATAAAATTGATCATGTTCCAACCCTCACTAATTTTTATAAAAATCATATACTATTTATAAACGTATTAACATCTTCATCCTTGACTTCAACTTTAAATCTAATTAAATATAAATAACAAGTGTTCTGAAAGTCTACCATTTGTATAGTGGATAGACTCTTTGTTTTAAAACAGCTTAGTTCCAGGTTCCAAGAGCTTTCTTGTTAAACATTTTTTATTTTTTTTAAAGATAAAACCACTATTCGGGTATTTGAATTTTTTATAACTTATATATATATATATATATATATATATATATATATATATATATATATATATATATATATATATATATATATATATATATGTAATATGGGCGAGACTCATTCAAAATCACAACACAGTTTATTTCTGGTGAGAAAGATGAAATCCATACAATAGGCAAACACTTTTACAACTTCGTGCACATAGACAATGTGATCCCGCACATACGCTTTTCAAGTAGGGATTCCTCAAGTAAAAAGACTACGAATAATCCCAAAGCACAATTGATCACGTGGTAAAAATACCCATGTTTAAAGAGAATGCGCGATGTATTGGCTAAAGTAGTACAGACAGAGGCTGAATTAAGTCTATAGTGTGTCTGGAGGGAAAATTCAGAATTACAGTGCAAACCCGGAACTTATTTAATGAATAAAAGTTATTAAATTAATATTAAAATACGTAAATAAGGGATTTTAATATTACACACACACACACACATATATATATATATATATATATATATATATATATATATATATATATATATATATATATATATATATATATTGTTCCTACCTCGGAGAAGCCGAATACCATGCCGTATACATGACTTTTGTTTTTTAAAATTTATTTCTTTTTGCCATGTATCCTAATGCACTTGGCTACTGCTCTTCAGTACTGGAGTTCGAGAATTTGAATTCCACTGCTGGTAGGGATGGTCATCAATAATCGGAATCGACTTTAAGAAATAGGTCCTGGTTTTATAAGCCCATGTATAACAAAATTGTAGACTCTACCTCTTCAAATCAACTAACCTAACTCATTGTTGAATTAAAGACATGATTCTATGGATTTTCGATTTCAAAATCAGAATATAAATGAATAGGTTTAAAGTATATATTTATGGTGTTCTTTAGCTGTAACTGATCTTTAATTGTTATACTCAGAATTAAAAAAATAGTTAATATAAGTCTATAATAAAATTACTTAACTTTTTTACAACGTATGGTAGGAAATGGAAATAAAAGTACACTAAAACTTAAAAATAATATCATGTACAACATCTTCCTTTGCAATGCATGTAATAAAAATATACTTGAATAAAACATCTATTTTCTACCGTGTACAGTTCTCTATTTTGAAATGTACTTGTGATCATCCTTTTTTCCCTAAGCCGGGAGCCTTATGTTACAGTTCTTTATCAATTACACTGTACATGCATTACTACTTTCACTTAAACCAAAATCTCAGATGTACCTCCACTAAATAATGTCGGCGACAAAACGACGCAAGAACAAGGCAATTTCCCTCCTTGAAAGTTCCTTTCTTACAGAACAACAATGCTCTCTGATTTGCTCTTTGATTCTAATCTCATTACATGCCTTAAAGGTAGAGCAGAAAAAGAGGGCCGGGATGAACCGAAGTGAAGAAACAAGTGAACACGTGGATTAATACTTATCGCTGTGGCTCTTTATTTGGCATTCCTAAAAGAATCCTAATTAAATTGCTGCACTTTTGATCTAGCATTGGGTGATTTTAAGTCCCTTACACCTGTTAGATTTAAGACTGTATTTTGAAACTTTATTGTGATAGATCTATAGAAGAGAATGTACTGTTTGAAATTGCAGTGATTTTACATGAAAACTTTTTTTGTTATCAGCAGTTAAAAATAATTTAAAACAGTTTTATAAGTTTATACCACTAACAGAGATACTATGTTAATTTTCTTTTCTTCCAAGAAAGAATTTACTTCTTGTTAGCCTAAATTCTTGTGTTTACCTAATTTTATTTAAATAATATCATTTCTATATGTATTTATGCACTCTTTATCTCTCTGTATATATGTTACACACACACTCACACACACACATACCTATATATATGTATGTGTGTGTAGATATATAGATAAGCAGATATATAGATATACAGAGAGAAATCGTATCAGGCCAAACTAAAAAACTAACTTTTAATATAACTTTTGACATTAAAATATGTTATACGGAAATTAAAAACTATATATATATATATATATATATATATATATATATATATATATATATATATATATATATATGTGTGTGTGTGTGTATATATATATATATATATATATATATACATATATATATATATATAAATACACATATATATACATATACATATATATATATATATATATATATATATAAATACACATATATATACATATATATATATACACATATATATACATATATATACACACATATATATATATATATAATATATATATATATATATATATATATATATATATATATATATATATATATATATATATATATATATATATATATATATATATATATATATATACGGTCAGTACAGTGTGTTCTGTAAATATCTACCATTTCCAAATTTCTTTCTCCAACAGTTCTATTTCTAACAGAAATTTTTATCACTGCTCATAGTACTTCTAAAGTCTGCATTGTAATAGGTAACACCATATTAACTGAGAACAACGCACGCGATCGGTACATAGGGACCTCTGGTGCATTGGAAGCATGCAGCTTCGCTCTCTGTTTTGACCGATTACAATTTAAATAAATAATATTTTTCCTACCAAAGAAATTTATAGACCTCTAGAGCATAGGATGCAAGGATTGTACTTTTAATAAATAATTTTTACTGTCAAAGAAATTTGCACGTGTTGCGTATTAATACCTAATTCCTGAGTGGAATGTAAAAAAACTAGATAAATCATAAGAAATTATCTATATAAAACTAAACAAAAATATTTTGTCTCTATTAAAAGTACAAACAATTCTGAAATATATAAGTATTGTAGGATCAAAGAAAACGTCAAATCGTTTCTTTACGCAATTTATGTTTTGATCTGTCTTGATCGTTAATAGAATAATTCCCGACACTCAAATTTTTTATCCTCAAAACCTCTAATTTTTTCTGGCAAAGAAATTTACACATGTTGCTTATTAATATCTATTTCCTTAGTCGGATATGCAAAAACTAGATAAAGAATAAGAAATTATCTAAATAAAACTAAACAAAAATACTTTTTTTTCTATTAAAGTACAAACAGTTCTGAAATATATAAGTATTGTAGGTGTGAAGAAAACGTAAAAGCCTTTCTTTACGTAATTTCTGTTTTGAGCTGTCTTGATCGTTAATAGAATAATTCCCGACCCTCAAATTTTTTCCCCTCAAAACCTCTAATTTTTTCTAGAAAAGACATTTACACGTGTTGCTTATTAGTACCTATTTTAGTCAGATATACAAGCTAGGTAAATAATAAGAAGTTATCTAAATAAAACTAAACAAAAATATTTTTTCTCTATTAAAAGTAAAAACAACTTTGAAATACATAAGTATTGTAGGTTTAAAGCAAACGTCAAAGCCTTTCTTTACGTAATCTAAAATTTTTAGCTGTCTTGATCGTTAATAGAATAATTTCCAACCCTCAAATAATACCCAAATGGAAACTGGAAAGCTGAAATTGTAATTTTTCAAAATTATCGGAAAACTAACTTTACAGAATTTTATTTTTTCATATCATCTGAAAAAGTATTTTCTTGAAATGAAGAAAAAACACCAGAAAATTGGAATTTAACTGAGAAATAAAAAGAATTGAGATTAATATGTTTTAAAATATCTTAATATTTCTATAATCGTTAACCGTGAAATTGCTTTCAACCATTAATAAAAGAGCAACCGAAAATAACTTATGTTGAAATGAAGAACCACAGAACATTCTGATACCGCTGAATATGAATACACTGAATGTATCCTTTCCTAAGATTTATAGAGGTTCTCGGGGGGGCTCATAACTCAAACAAGCCTCTAGTTCTGTAGTTGCTTTAGTTGCTTTTCTGCATTCCTTAAATAGAATATCCAAATCTTCAGGCTTGTTTAAATCATAAAGAAAAAGTATGACAGCAAATCGCGAATCTGCACTAATAGAAATTTCAGTTTTCGTTAGCTCTGAGATTTAATATATACTATCCCTGATGAATGTTGAACTCCCCCCCCCCTCCAGCGAAGATTGCATTTGCATATATGCACTATTAATTGTACGTAGTAATTATCTTTTGCGACTTAAAATGTTTTTTTTTATTATAGCAGCTATTTTTCAATTTTTCTTTAAGTGGTCCTTTTCAATTAAGTTGAAAGGTTAGAGCACTTATCTTAGGTACAAATGTTCCTGGGTTCGAATCCCACTGTGGCATGGGTGTTTGTAGCTGTTCATAATCTGCTTTAAGCAGTAGGTCCCTGGCTCATTAGCCCTCGTGAAGCAAAAAAAAGTAGACCGTAGTGCTCCAAACCTTTGCAAATAAATTTTTTAAGGAATTTTTTAAGTTCTTTAAGGACGCTCTAACTTTCAAAAAATGTTTAGTTTTGTCATTTCAAGTAGTTTTTATCCTAAAATAACAAACAAAATATACATCAAATGAAAAAAATTACATTCCCTTAGGCGCAAGATGATTTTAAAATATGTATTTAAAATGCAAATGTTCGTATCAAATTGAAGATAAACATCTTTTTTATTCTGTAAACCTGAAACTTAAAAGCATATGATTTTTAAAATTTTAAATATTAAAGAATCGTTTAAAAATTGCAACTTAAAGAACCATACCTTTCTGCTACTATAAATAAAATATATGACTCAGATTAATGTAATTTGGGCTAAGAGAATAAATAAGATAATCACTTTTTATTTGATATAAAAAATCGTCTATAATTTCAAAATTTTTAAAGTTAGAATTTAAAGTGAATGTATAATTTTTCACTTGGTGTATAAATTTGCTATAAAAGAACTACTGCTTCGTTTAACAAAGCTAAATAATTTAATAAGTTAATTCTTTATTAACAATTTACCGAAAACAATTTTCTCTAACTGAATTAAAAAAAATTGTTTATTTATAGCTATTATAACGAAAAGTTTTCAGCTCAAAAAGTAAGTCTCTTTAAACAACAATATTCGATACAGACTGTATTTTTTGTTAAATATTATATATGAATACAAATACACATTGCATCAGTTTTTAAATTATCAGATGTTAAAAGCACACAAATCTGGATTAAATATGCCAAGCGGTTAAATGATTTACTCTATGCACATAACTATGATTAATTTGTTACTTAACACGTTTTCAATGTATGAAGGGAATCTTTTGTTATGCGCAAACAAATCATAAAAACTAAAATGGCAAAAGATTTAAAAGAATTTTTATCCTCTGTGAATTTATTTTTAAGAGTTGCAATCCTTTCAATTCCATGTCCCTTTTTTTTTTTTTTTTTTTTTTTTGAAAAGCAGTACAAAACTACATCTAGAAAGGCTTATCTTTAAGAATCCATTCGTGAATATTATAAACTAACATAAATATTTTATTAGAACAAGTATAATTACCTAGGGAATAGCATCTATTTAAAGCCGTTAAGCATATTTTCCTGCAATAAGCAAATAAGCGAGTATCGTAAAAGCGGGAGATTTTCATAAAAGCAGTTACAAAGGAAGCGCTGTAAAATCCTCATATTTCAGCTCCATTCTTCTGTTTTTCTCACAGTAATCCCATTACTTTGTCTAACACCTCTCCCCTAAAGCAATCTTTCTCGGTGTCTGTTGAACAGTGCAGAAGGTAGAACAAGAACACTACAGACAAACCTTTAACTATCATTTCTTACACGCATTACCACTCCAATGTTAACGAGAGTCTAGGGTCTATCTGAATCGAATAATTCCAGGACTGAAGAGCACAATTATTTTTCCTTTTCGTTAGCCACATTCTTTTTTTTCTTACAAAATAACAATGTTCCTTGATTGTAATCTCCTAACGGTTCGCAAAGATGAAGTCGGCAACGAGAAAAAGTGGGTTTCTTAGCGCCTTAATAAAGAAATTACAGCCTAAGGATTAGCACTTATCTCTATAGTCGCTTTAGTCGGCGTCCTTAAAAGAATCCAACTAATTAAATTGTTGGGTTTTCGTGCCTTTCTCTCTGACATTGTGTCGTGTGCATGTTCTGCTTAAAAGGACAATCTTGGCTGATGAATTGTGATAAATGAGTGGAAGACTAATTTGGAAGAGCTGTAGTGAGAGAGAAAAAAAGACCAACTTAGAAATAAAAATTGTATAACAGTTGCTGAGATTTGTTAGTCGTGGGGATAAAAGACAAAAAAACCCGTATCTAACTGAAACTCAAATATATACTTAGCCGCATTAAAGTCTTACATTGATTAAAAAAGAAATAGGCTTTAAGAATGATATAAAAAACTAATTATACGGCTTTATTTATCATTATATCACATCGAAAAAAGCATCAAACGTCTGTTAATTTACTTTAGAATCATTACTGAAAAATGCAAGCAAATTGTTTATAAATGCAAATGTCGTCATCAAACTTTCCACTGCACCTTTTATATACGCTAGTAAATGCTGCCAAAATGCTGTTACTCCCAATTAGCATAGAATAAAAAATTTTTAATTTACTTAATCGATATCATTTGATCTAATACGACAAAAACATTAATTTACAAATAAAATTATAAAACCGTAAATAAAAGTAGCACGAGGGCGAATTTTTATCATTTTATTCTTCGAAGTCTCACAATATTGAGATTTAATATTCAATTAGCGATGTTTGATTCGATTTTAAACGTCAGAAAAATTCCCGAAACGCATGAAAAATTAAAAACTTGCTGTCGAAAAATTTAGCTTAATAACTTTAGAATGAATATTTTATGCCTGAGTTCATAATCCACTTTTTTTTTGTCGTAGCTGAATAAAGGATAGACATTGATTAGATAATTAATTTTTGCAATCCTAAATATTTAATATAAGGTGATACAATTAAGTACAAAGAAACGTATATGTTCATAAAAAGGAAACAAGTAAACTGAGAATCTATTTTTAATCAATCGAACCTAACATTTTAATAAAATAGTATAAAGAAAAATTAAGCAACAGTTGGATCAGCGAGTATTCTATGCTACTTTATTTTTAGATAGCGATTCAAACTTTTTTATATCCTGTTGAAAATTTTATTGATTTAAAAATGTGGCGACCCTCAAAGGGTTTAATTAAATTATAATTTAAGTATGCCTATTCATATGGACGCTTGGTAATCTAAATTTAATTATTGTGGAGACATAATTATTTTACACAGGATCATGAAGATAATAATGTTCAGGTTAGATGAAGGGTAACTTTTTAAAGTTTAAAGTAACAATATTAAAACAAAAAGTATAAGTTTTTTATTCTATAGGTATTGCTTGATTGATATCAAATCTACACCTTTTCTTCTAACGACATTAATGATAATTTTAGAGAGAAGTCATAATAGAGGACACCACGACTATAAGTTATATGTTCGAATCAAACAATGTACCATTTTATCTAAGTGTAATGACTTTAGAATGTGGGCAGATATTTAGTAAAAACAGTTAGTATTTATTAAGAAAATATAAAGCTGGCATTAACAAAAATCCTCTGTAAAGCATATTACATCAGTTCTTCATACTGAAATTCAAAAAATATTTGAGATCTCAATACAGTTGAATGTTAAGATCAAACTTCCGGAGTTAACGTAAAATGGCGATGCGATTTATGTTAAATTAGTTATCCAACTCTTCAGGTTAGATGAAGAGTTGGTTAACTTTTTAAAGTTTAAAATAACAATATTAAATCAAAAAAGAATAGTTTTTTATTCGATATTATTTTATTCTGTAGGTATTGCTTGATTGATATCAAATCTACACCTTGTCTTCTAACGACATTAATGATAATTTTAGAGAGAAGTCATAATAGAGGACACCACAACTATAAGTTATATGTTCGAATCAAACAATGTACCATTTTATCTAAGCGTAATGACTTTAGAATGTGGGCAGAGAGAAGTCATAATAGAGGACACCACAATTATAAGTTATAAGTTCGAATCAAACAATATACCATTCTATCTAAGCTTAAGGACTTGTGGCAGCTTAAGGAATGTGGGCAGATATTTAGTAAAAACAGTTAGTATTTAATAAGAAAATATAAAGCTGGCATTAACAAAAATCCTCTATAAAGCTTATTACACCAGTTCTCCATACTGAAATTCAAAAAATATCTGAGATCTCAATCCAGTTGAAAGTTAAGATCAAACTTCCGGAAATAAAGTAAAATATAAAACCTTTAATGTATAAATTGGTTCCCAGTTTTAATTAAGAATACTATTTTATATGAATACTATCAAGCTAAAATCAGAAATTCATGAGCCGAAAGATGGCCGAACGTTCGAATCCCGCTGCTTACATGGATGTTCGTAGCCGTTCTGAATCGACTTTGAGCAGTAGGTACCGGTTTCATTATCCCACGTGAGCAAAATATTAGACTGTAGCTCTTAAAACCAAACCATAAATTTATGATATGTAAAGATTCAAATAGAAAACTGTGAAACGTATATTGATACAATTAATTAATTACCATTAAATTAGTAATTAGGCTATATTTTTAAGATAATTAAATTTATTTACTAAGTTTTTCTTATAGATACGACTAACAAATACAGCATTTCATGGAAATTTTGTATAATTCTTATGGAACAGACCAAACGGGAATTTTTCAGTCATTAAATATACGTTTGATTTTTACACTTACCATTCTTTTCTTACGAACACACACACACATAAATATATTTTTAATTATTAAATAATTTAAAATTTAGATTAATGTGATTGTTAAGCGCGTATTCAATAATAAAAAGAGCCTCCTTGTTTCGATGCAATCTTCAACAGTGAAAATATATAATTGTTAAGACAACGATAATATGTATCTCGGTTAATTCCTTGCAGTCCATTCATTTTACTCCATTTAGTTGTTACTTGCAAAAATCCACGATTAATTTAACTTTTAATAATTTTAGAGATACACTATTAGATGAGAGTTAAAAAATCAATTCTAATTGCCAACGGAGCGTTAAGCGCCATCCATCAATTTAAAAAAATGTCTCTGACAACTTTCAAAAATGCCCTTTTAAAAAACCCATCAAAAATCGATCAAAAATGCAATTAAGCAATGCATAATCTATTAAAAACGACCAAAATGCCTTGATTCAGCATGTGATAAAAACAAAGGCAGGAATTTTAATCTCTTAAAAAAATTATTAAAAACATTCTTGACTTGATATGCGTTTCTGGTTTAATACGAAATAAACGTGACTGTCATGACATTGGTCGAGCTGTAAATGTCAGTGAATTAGGCAATAGCTCAACACCAAAAACATAGATGTCAAATAAAGCGGAATGAATGACTACGGAAAAAAATTAAATGATTTGAATACGTCATAAAGCGTAAAATAAAGCATTCAATTTATGCTACAGGAATCTAAATTTGTCATTAATTCTTTTTATTGACACTTACAGCTCTTTCACATGCACATTATACCATAATTTTCTAGACTTCTTACTTTTTTTTATCTAGATCACCATCTGAATAAAAGTATTCACTTAGTGCTGAAAAAAAAGACTCTCTGTAATAAAAAGCTGTGGTATTACGGAAAATGTCTTACTATTTATGATGGGAAAAAGAATATAAATTTGATTTAGTGTAATAAATATATTTTGGCAGATTTTATGTTAAATTAAAAGAAGAGTAAAAAGTTCAATAGTAAAAAATCAACTACTTTAAAAAGTACTTTTTTAATATTCCATTTCATGAGTAGTATTATTTTTCCGCACATTTTACATAGGTTAAATTCAAATATATAACCATGTCGTCGAATCCTAAAAAATAAAAATGACTGGATTTTATGTTCTTTCCACACCTAATATTTCAGGATAATTCCTCATGAAATTTTGTAGATATTCTATAAAACGTCTAAAATCGCAGGTGATCGGTCGCCTTTGACCATACATTCTATCCGAGTATTATAAAAATAAAACAAAACTAAACATATAGTAGACAGTAAACTTTGGTTTGCCTTTCCGAATACTCTAATATAAGTGTGTGTCTAGGTGTTATTATAAGATAATACTTTAGGTGACATTCACTGGTTAAACAAACTCTAAAGAACTAATAAAAAATTGTCACATTTTTTCCAAGAAAACAAGCGTATTTTTAATTAGTCGTCATTTATATGTCTCTCTAACAGTTCTTTTGATTTATCTAATGTCTGTTAGCAATTGACGGTCAAATGTGTGTTTAACGTTTTCTTATCTGATTCGAATACATGATATAAGTGTATTTGCCTGTGTTACTATAATAGATTACTTTATATTTATTAAATGCACAGGCTTAAAGTTAATACCCATAAAGACTATTATATTAGGGTATCCGAAGTAGATAAAACAGAGTTAAAGATATATCAGACCATAAAGTGCTAAGAGATAAGAAAAATAAGGAAAAAAATGTAGAGATATATCTAAATGACGATTCATTAAATCATAAATGCTTGTTCCGTGGAAAACAAACTGAAAATTTTCTATTGCTACTGTAATTCTTTTAACCGATATATTTATCTGGAGCATTTCTTATAAAAATACCTACAAATGCACTTATATCAGGATATTCGCAAATAAAACAAAGTTAAAGATAGATTAGATGGTAAAGTGGTAACAGATAACAAAATAAAAGAAAAGATAAAAAGCATATAGAGATGCAAGTGAAAAAAATTTTGATTTCTCACAAAGGTTTTGAAAATGGAAGCAAAACACAGATGACTCAAAAGAGATACCCGGAGGCAACTGAAAATGTCCGACAAAAGTTTCGCATCTTTATCTGCCACAGATTTTCTGTCGACATACAATGAAATCTAAACTAAAGCTTTCTCTTCCCTCCTTTTTTTATCCATTTTAAAGCCCGGATTCGCTATGATTGGGGTTAATTCTTTTTCTTAGCATTCGCTTGTACAGCCAAGTCCAGAAATGAGAAAAATAATAGGAGTTAGTGATTTTAGAAAAAGGTTAAAAGTCCTGAGTTCCTACTCGAAGAGTTGGCAGCAGGAGAAGAAATCTTTTCTCAAATCTCTATCTCGTTTTTCAATCTGGAAGTTACAAAAAGAAAGAAGTACGTAGAAGTTGAAATTATTTAAAGCCATAGTATAAATATATAAATAAACTAAGACATGAACTAACCGTTAATTTTGTAAGACATCATAAAAATTTAATTATGTAATTGTCGTAATCACCGATTTTTGAAATATTTTAGAATTTAAAAAAATATTTCTTACAGTATTTAATAGGATGTCTAAAATGACGTTTTCTGCAAATATTATGTGATTACGACGGTCTTCACTTAGTAAATCAAATGTGCCATAAACGCATTCTTTAAAAAATCTTTTAATTGTATTTGTTAAATAAATGAAATTCTGACAGTCGATCATAAACTGTACAGTCAGTGTTTTACAGTTTAGGGACTAGTGAAATATATCAATCTGTAAGTTAAAAAAAGAAATAAGTACATTGAAGTTGAAATTATTTAAAGCCAGAGTATAAATATATAAATGAACTGAGACAAAAACTAACTATTAAAATCAAAGAAATTTTGTAAGACATCATAAAAATTAAATTGTGTAATTACGGAAATCACCGATTTTTGAAATCTTATAGAATTTTTAAATTTATTTCTTATAGCTTTTAATAAGATGTGTAAAATGACGTTTTATTCAAATACTATATGATTACAACGGTCTTCACTTAGTAAGTCAAATGTGCCATAAACGTATTCATTAAAAAATATATTAAATATATTTGTTAAATAAATGAAATTCTGACTGCCGATCGTAAACTTTACAGTCAGTGCTTTACAGTTTAGGGTCTTGTGAAATGTATATCTATTCTATAATGGCAAATCCGAACTTCAACAAGCTTCCATGTCAGTAGTGAGACTCGAAACCAAATTTCTGATTTCTAACGCCAGTTTCTAAGCTGTTAGACTAGATAAGCAAAGTTATCTTAATTAAATCAGTGGTCGCAAAATATACAGTCAATTGTCAAGTGTGTTTTTATGTGTTATTATAAGATATTTCTTCAGGTGAAATTCACTGGTTAAAAAACTTTAAAGCACTAATAAAAAATTGTCATATTTTTTCCAAGAAAACAAGCGTATTTTTAATTATTCATTTATATGTCTCTCTAACAGTTCTTTTGAATTATTTAATACATGTTAGAACTTGACGGTATAATGTATGTTTACCTTTTTTTATCTGATTGAAATATATAATATAAGTGTATTTGCCTGTGTTACTATAACAGATTACTTTATATTTATTAAATGCAAAAGTTATTAAATGTTAAAGTTAATACCCATAAAGACTATTATATCAGGGTATCCGAAGTACATAAAACAGAGTTGAAGATATATCAGACCATAAAGTACTAAAAGAAAAGAGATAAGCTGTTAGAATAGATAAGAAAAGTTTTCTTAATTAAATCAGTGGTCGCAAACACACAGTCAATGGTTTTCCATTTAGAATCTATTGATATTCATATCTACTGCATAAGGCCAAATCTACGCATTTACAAATTTCCATGCCAGTAGTGAGACTTCAGTCTGTATATTTAGATTTCAAATGAGAGTGAAACGGTTGTTAGACTAGCAAGGCAATTTTCCCTCTCTTTAAGCAATTCAATAGATTTTGTGCAAATAAACAATGTATGTTTCTAGTACAAGTAAAAATGTAAAGATAAAAGAAACTATTTTCAATTCCCCTAAATCGCTTTAAGTTTTTAATCCCGTTAAGAAGATTTTAGAAAGCACAATTAGAAACTTTTCATTTACTGTTTTAGAAAAAAAATGTAAAATATAGGAAAAACAAGGAGACAGAGGAATACGTCAAATAAGTCATAAAGTAACTGCTAATTTAGCTTATTTATCTAGGACGAAAAATATGTTATCCTCTTTAAATTAAAATTTTTTCTGTAAGAAAGCAAGGTTTAATACTTTTTAAACAAATATTTGATTTGTAAATAACTATATTACAAGGAACTAATATAGGCCATAATAAATTTTTACAGTTTTCGAATAACTCTGAATAATGTGTTACTAAAAATGTGGACTTTACAAAAGCAACCAATAAAATCTTAACGTCCGGTAGTAAAGTTGAACAAAATAAGATATTGATGGAAAAACTATGATAATCATTATAAATAAAAATCTTTAATATTTTATGCTTTTTTTTTGGGGGGGGGGGATTTGAAATTTAGGAGCATCTTAAATTTATGCGATTTCACCGATTATTGAGAATAACATTCATGAAATTTTATAGATCTGCAATTCCATTGCTTTTATCTTACTTAACTGACATTTAATGATAAATGGCTTTCTAGAAATACAGCACATGGTAATAAAACAATTAATACGGAAACAATGTATCTCGATTCCACTTTATTATAGGATAATTTTAAAGCAGAAAAATCTTGATACAGAAAAAATTATATATAAGGAAAGATTCACATGTTGTAAAATATAATCCATTAAACAAAATTCTTTTTTAAAGCTATAATCTTCTATAAAATTCCCCCGGGAGGCAATTTTATTGGAATTAGAGTAATAACATTCTAAAAATTTCTAGACAGTTACTGCTATGCTCGTGAGTTTAAGAGCATTTAGCTACTAATCTATAACGAAAAGAATAATCCTAATAGTTTTTAAAAAATCAATTTTGTAAAATTGTAATATATTGAGACTTTAAGAAAAAATACTATTATAAAAATTGTTAGATATGATCGCTCAGAGATTCTTAAATAAATCATAAAATACTAAAAAAGAAACTCTTTCATCAGTGTATTGGGTCGAGATAAAATGCACAAAATCTTTCAAAAGAATTTTAAATCAGGTCTAAAGAAGAAACTAATGGATAGGGTATGATATACATCAAAAGAAAATGTTCTACAGACAAAGTTTTCTATGCATTACTACAGAGCAAATGAAATTTCATTTCTTTAAATGCTCTCTGCTTTTAATGATATGAAACCTCTCAATAAATTACCTCTTTTGGG
Organism: Pardosa pseudoannulata; assembly: GCA_032207245.1. Lineage (NCBI taxonomy): Eukaryota > Metazoa > Arthropoda > Arachnida > Araneae > Lycosidae > Pardosa > Pardosa pseudoannulata. Next base: position 95,482,024 of record CM063502.1, read on the forward strand.
TCTTAAGAGGTTCAATATTTTTTATTTAGAGCTTTAAAATTTTATAAAAATTAAATCTAAATACTCTACGGAAATGACTATTTTTTAAATTATACGAACAACACATATATAAAGAATTTAAGAAAACATTTGAGTTTCTTTGTATCCAGATTAAACATTGTGCTTTTTAAAAGTGCTGTATAGATAATTGTGTAAAAATTATGACATTACAGGATTATCATTAGGTATAATTCTCCTGAAAATCATAAAAGAAAAGTAAAAAATGCTGAGATAAAAATATTAATTTATAATGCTCATAGAGTGACCAAACTTTGGTAATGACAACTAAAGTGACAAGAAAGAACTCGGTTTCACATTATGCTTAGCCTGTCATTATGCTATGCTTATTATGCGAGGTTAAACATTATTCTTTTAAAAATGATGTGTAGATAAGTGTGTAAAAATTATGACATTACGGTATTATCATTAGGTATATTGCTCTTGAAGGTCATAAAAGAAAATCATAAATTATACAAGCAACACATATAAAACATTTAAGAAAATATTTGAGTTTCTATGTATCTACGCATGTATCCAGGTTAAATATTATGCTATTTAAAAGTGCTGTGTAGATAATTGTGTAAAAATTAATATATTACACTATTATCATTAGTTATAGTGCTCTTAAAGCCCATAAAAGAAAAGTAAAAAATACTGAGATAAAAATATTAATTCACAATGCTTATAGACTGACCAAACTTTGGTAATAGCAGCTGAAGTGACAAGAAAGAAGTCGGTTTTATTTTTCTATCATTGTTTTCCTTAACATAGGATTCGAGCTATTCCGCAAGATATTTGTTTCTTCTTTTGCTTGTTTAAATCTGGTACTTTCCTTGATTGAAATTAATAGAAATGAAATTTAAATACTCTACGGAAATGTATATTTTTAAACTATACAAACAACACATATATAAAGAATTTAAGAAAATATTTGAGTTTCTATGTATCCATGTTAAATATTATGCTTTTCAAAAGTGTTTTGTATATAATTGTGTAAAATTATGAAATTACAGGATTTTCTTTAAGTATATTGCTCCTGAAGGTCATAAAATAAAAGTAAAAAAGTAAAATACTGAGATAAAAACATTAATTCACAATGTTTATACAGCAACCAAACTTTGGTAATGACAACTGAAGTGACAAGAAAGAAGCCGGTTTCATTTTTCTATCATTGTTTTCCTTAACATTCGAGGTATTCTGCGACATATTTGTTTATTTTTCCTCTTGTTTTAAGAGTGCTTTCCTTGATTGGGATTAATAGAAATGAAACTTAAATACTCTACGGAAACGTATATTTTAAAACTATACAAGCAACACATAAAGAATTAAAGAATATAAAGAATTTAAGAAAATATTTGAGTTTCTATGTATCTAGGTTAAATATTATGCTTTTAAAAAGTGCTGTGTAGATAATTGTGTAAAAATTATGACATTACAAAAATATCATTAAGTATATTGCTCCTGAGGACATAAAAGAAAAGTAAAAAATGATGAGATAAAAATTTTAATTCATAATGCTTATAGAGCGACCAAACTTTGGTAATGACAACTGAAGTGACAAGAAAGAAGTCGGTTTCATTTTTCTATCATTTTTTTCCTTAACATAGGATTCGAGCTATTCTGGGCGATATTTGTTTCTTCTTTCGTTTGTATTAAACCTGTGCTTTCTTTGATTGAGATTAATAGAAATGAAATTAAATACTCTATTGAAATGTATATTTTTAAATTATACAACCAACACATATATAAAAAAAATAAAAAAATATTTGAGTTTCTATGTATCGAGGTTAAATATTTGTTTCTACTTCCTCTTGTTTTAAGGCTATGATTTCTTTGATTGAGATTAATAGAAATGAAATTTAACTACTCTATTAAAATGTATATTTTTAAATCATACAAGCAACACATATATAAAAAAAATTAAGACAATATTTGAGTTTCTATGTATCGAGGTTAAATATTTGTTTCTTCTTCCTTTTGTTTTAAGCCTGTGCTTTCTTTGATTGAGATTAATAGAAATGAAATTTAACTACTCTATTAAAATGTATATTTTTAAATCATACAAGAAACACATATATAAAAAAATTAAAAAAATATTTGAGTTTCTATGTATCGAGATTAAATATTATGCTTTTTTAAAGTACTGTGTATGTAATTGTGTAAAAATTATGAAATTACAGGATTATCATTAGGTATATTGCTCCTGAAGGTCATAAAATAAAAGTAAAAAATACTGAAATAAAAACATTAATTCACAGTGCTTATACAGTGACCAAACTTTGGTAATGACAACTGAAGTGACAAGAAAGAAGTCGATTTCATTTTTCTATCATTGTTTTCCTTAACATAGGATTCGAGCTATTCTGGGAGATATTTGTTTCTTCTTCCTCTTGTTTTAAGCCTGTGCTTTCCTTGATTGAGGTTAATTCCGAAACCTACAATCTGCCCAGGATAAATTGGCCGCTGCAGAAAGAGGAAAAATAACACCATTTAGTAATCTAACTCAGGGGGTTAAATTGAGACATGGAATTGGCATTTGTGAAGAAACAAAACAGTTTTCATTATTTTCTGTTTTAGACTCTATGTATCGGCGAGACTTGAAATGAAATTTTCTGAGGATAGGAATACGGATTTATGGATAGTTTATTTAAGGAATAATTTATTTACTTTATAAGTGTTTAATTTATACTGCAGATTTAAACAGAAAAATATATTTCCCATGAAAATTTTCAATCCAAAAGAATGCAACTTGTCTAAATAAGAAGCTATAGAATAAAGACCAGATATATGTAAAAGTAAAATTAGTTAGCTTGTAATCAAGCGATTTTAATGTTTCATTGATCTTTCTGATTATTATATTCACATGCAGATTAAGGAGAAAATATCTCAACAACTTACATTTATAGCCTTAAACAAACATGAATATTCTAACCCATACACAATAAAAACTTTATCAGTGTAAAAAAAAATATTTCTCTGCAAAGAAAATTCAAGAAATTAAATTAAAACCTCGAGTAGCCAGCACAGAATTCTTGCAATATAGCTGGTAAACAATCTCATTTGGATTGTAGGTTAATTTATAAGTTGATGATGAGTTGGTAAAATAAATTATCTGAGGTACTTGACACTTTCTGCTTAAGTTGATGGCTTTTCTTTATTTTCATTAAATTGCCTCACAAACTTAATGCAAAATAATTTAACATCACATAATTCACTCCCATAAGTGATTGATTAAATAATTCATAGAAGCATTAAGTACAGGAAAACTGAATAATGGAAAAAAATTCTTGCACAATCAGGCAGATTTAACAAAGTAAATAGTGTAGTTCTTTTTCTAATACTAACAAAAAGATATTTATCGTGGATAAAAAATGTGGAGACATGAGACAATTCCCTTGGAATGAGTTATGATAGTTAGGCAATTCCCATGGAATACGGCTATGATAGTTTTGTAAATTTATTTCTTAAAGAAATGAAAACACATTTATTTTATGAATTAAACGAGATAGATCTATGTAATCAGTTTTTTAAATTTCCTAAAAGAGGAAAATTTCGCTAACCAGTGGTCCTCCAATTTTTATTAGAAGGGTCCTTTGGGGTCCCCAGTTTTGTCAACTGTTTATTTTTGCCTTTTTGCTTTTACGAAACAAAAAAAATATTGAAATAAATGTAGAAAAGGAAGGCAAAAGTGTTATTTCAAATCTAATCATTAATCACGAGGGAGTGAAAAATAAACTAAACGCAAATACCAAAGTAATGAAATTTCTATTTAATGCATCACAAAATAAAGGGACTGCCACTAAACTAAAAATAATCTAAAATTACCCAAAGGAAAAACTCGCGTCCGATCTATCATAGCATTGATTAATATCTAAAAAAACTGTAATTTGATAACGACTAATTTTGAGGGAAAAAGTACACAATTACGTAGTGTGTAAAAGAAAAAAAACCTAATAAATGTCACGTGAGGAAAAAAATGATCTGGAATTAGAACAATATTTTTATTTGGATGAAAAAAAAATGAATCAGTCCAAAATTTGTTCGAAGATATAGTTAATTTCAGATATTACAGCTAATGACTATCGGGATAAAAATCATTTATCTTTTTTAAATAATCGCACAAAATTTTCAAAATAATAATTTTTCAATCCGTATCGCTATTGTTTAAAATTAAATATAAAATTTAAATGGATCGGCTTTTAAGGCAAAAATTTTTATAAAAAATATTCAAAATAAATAACTGTATTTCCACATTGTGCTATTTTAAGTATTTATTAATAGATTATATTCTATATCTTATTATTCTAAATCTTATTATCTAAATATATAATCTAAATATATAAAATATTATTATTCTAAATGGGTGCATGAAACTGAAAATAGATCATATATCTGGTCCAGATATATCTATTCTAGACATAAAAATCTACCACAGTTAAAACTTATCAGTGCACTTTTCTATAAGAAATGAACAATGTAATAAAGTCCTGAAAAACGCAGATTTTCGAAGTATGTTTAAACTAGTGAATAAAGTAAAGTAGGAATATAGAGGAAAGTACAATTAATTTACTTTGAATTTTACAAAACAAATTGTTTGTGTGTCAAAATTGTATCATTCTACTAATATATAATTTATATGTTAACAATTGACTTCATAAACGGAATGTCAGTGCATTTAGTAAATAGAAAGAAGCAATCATTTATGTTATAAATAAAGACTAATACCATGAACAAATATAGCAATCAAAATCTTCTATTACATATAGCTTTTATCTTCGTTAAATTAATATAAAAGTATAATGTTTCCGAAAAGAAGATATTTTTAAATTCTTGCAAAATGATATGAACATTAAGAGAATATTCAGTCACTCATTAACGAGTTTAAATTTCCTTCCGCAATAGGTCATTAGGAGATAAATTAACTTCTAAATTTTTCCTCTACTTAAAATTTAATCTTTTTAATTTTTCTTCGCTATGTCTCAGTATCTATCAATGATTGTTTACCGCAACGGATAAAGAAATTTTATCAGAATATTTATCAGTTCTGCTGCTATCTGGAATTTCATTCTAAGCTTGTAGGACGAGCGATCAGATAATGTAATTTAGAGTAATTAAGAGATTCCATAATGTGTTCGCCAGAAATCGAGCTAATGCTAACCAGGACTACGTCATAAACGATAAGCAATATCCGAAAAGTTGTGAATCCGCAAAGTTTAGATACTAAAGGAGTTTCGCAGTCTCATTCCGTTTTCCTCTGGAGCCGAAATGATAACAAGTGTCATTGATTGACCTTATTTCCCCAACACAGCAATCAAGTCCTTTATCAGAGAATCGAAGCTCCAGTAGGAAGAAAAGAAGACAAGAAATATATCAAAATAAACAGCCGGACCATTAGGTAGGATATAAGCAACATCTGAGCGCAATCTAGAATAAATAGATCTTTCTGCAATGGATGGGCTAGAACATTAAGGTAAAATGTATCAACAGTCATCAATAAGAAGCTATAGGAATTACAAGGGTCTAGGGAATCATGAGTAAACCTGTCAGCGTCCTCTTTTGTTGGGACAGAGGTACTGAAAATAGACGTGAAAGAAATCTACTTAAGCACAGATCGACGAAGATTTCATAGTATACCTTAGAGAAAAACTTCTTTCTAAAAGTCAAAATAGAATATTTAAAATAAAAATATGTTATGCGATGTAATATATAGGCTACTTTAGAGTATAAAATATCATCTATATTTGAGTAAATAAAAAATATATATGTAGATTAATATGCCATCCACATAGTCTATCTTAAAATTTTACTCTATCCCCCATCTACTTGCAATAATTCATTTGGAATAAATTATATACTATTCAAAAATAATACAACCCACCTAAAATTAAAAAAAAAATACATAAAATTATTTTTGAACTTATATTTTCTTTTTACTACCTTTATTTAATAAAATATGCTATGTAAAATATATTAAAAGAGCATATAAATTAAAAAAAAATAATTTCCATGAACAGTAAAATACACAAAATTTAACTAAGTATATTACAGCGGATGTCTTTTTTAAATATAAAATCAAGACTTAAAAGTACCGTATTTATTTGTTCAAAATGCTCGATTTTTTTTTTCAAAAATTTAGTGCATAAAGTCAAGACATGCGCTATACACAAAATAATTTTTAATTCTCTAAGTAATCACATGACATATATATTATTGAAGGTAATATTTCAGGAAGAAAATGAAAAGGGAAAAATCTTACTCTTTAGAAGTACTGCTGCATCTTTATTTTATTCTCATTTCACTTATTTTAAACAGTGGCAGTTAACAGGAATATTTATTAACTTTGAATGTCAAATTGGAGACCTGCTTCACGGTGTTCATATTATTTTGAGTAAGGTTTGGTTTGGTTTGGTTTGGAGTACTGCGGTCTACTTTTTGCAACACGAGGACTAAACTAGACCTATTTTGAGTAAGGATCTACTTACTTGAAGTTAAATACTACAGTGTAGTTAGGGAGTTTTTATATATTGATAAAACGTTGTCCTAAAGCACTCTTTCTTATAGTATGTAAAGAAAAAAATAAAATATAATCTTTTGTATTAACACCCCTCTTATTTTAGGATGTAGTGTAAGAGCTTTTCAATTTCAGCTCCACAGTTAACTTAAAAAGTCCTCCCAATAACAACATATAAGCAGTAACAAGCGTAAAGTATATGGTTACGAATGGAGAATAATGACGTTGAAACAACATTGGAGGTTGATTCATTTGGTTGAAAATCTGGACACTTCCTGTAACGCACTATATGGGATAAGATTTATTCCCATTTGTTCAGTATAATAAATAGATTAAGCGGTTTACTAGAGTAAAGCTGGCATATAAAATGTTGCTTCCAGCAAATTGGGTTACAAAACTGAATATGTGGAATTAGTAGCATAACGAAGGTATTATGGGGATTGCAACCTTACCTCATGATGGTTACGTATATGTATGATGGTTACGTATATGATGGTTACGTATGCAATACGATATATGTATTGCATATGTAAGGATTACTGCCTTAATTTTTAGATATTACTTGAAATAAGAGTAACCTCTCCTTGAAAAATGTCTCTCCGGGAAGATATCTGTAGCATAATATAATGTATGAATGTTAGAGTGGATGACTCTAAATTTAGTGGAAATTGGCGTTCAAAGAAACTAATTTAAAAGCACTTTCAACCAAATTCAGTATAAATAACCTTAACAATGATGATATGTAGCATATCTCTAAAAGTTTAGATTGGTAAAAATAGAAAACTGTTGCATTATGGATTGCATTAACGTCAGGGTAGGTGCCTCCCAATTTGGTGGCACAGACGTTTTCAAAAAATAATTGAAAGATAATTTTCTCCTAATGCAGTATAAGCACCCTAGCGATGGAGATATTTATTATTTTTCCAAATCTTACGTCTAATATAACTGCACCACAAATACACCGTAAGTGAGGATAAATATTTTTCACTGGTATTAAACAAACATATCTCCTATTCCCCTCTAGCATTCTTGCCAAGTCCCACAGCAAAATACAACGTAGAAATGCATTTTAAAATATACTTAGAACCCTTTAAGGATTTTAACTTTTCTTCTAAAGCAAATGTTAGGCCCCCAACTCTTTGAAAATTCCCAGTTTCTAAAATAAAATTCATATTATTTAAAACACGCTCACTTGAAGAAATTTAACAAATGAAAGTATTTACATCTGAGAGTTTAGTTACTCTTTAAAACTCTTTCTGTTGTTGAAGATTACTTAGGCTACATAATTATACAATTAAAAATGAATTTTACTTCGTAGAAATCCACACGATTCTTCAAGAATGCTTCAGCTGCATATTTCAAATTAAAATATATACAAATGTTGAGAAAACTTCTCAAGTTTAAGTCCTGATCTCGAGGTAATTGTAATTAAGTATGTTAGAAAAACTTTGTCATGGAAAAATCTTTTACTAATAAAACCATTATATATATGTGTGTGTGTGTAATATGGGCGAGACTCGTTCAAAATCACAGCATAGTTTATTTCTGGTAAGAAACATGAAATCCGTACAACAGGCAAACACCTTTACAACTTCGTGCACACAGACAATGTGATCCCGCACATACACTTTTCAAGTAGGGATTCCTAAGGTAAAAAGACTACGAATAATCCCTAAGCATAATTGATCACGTGATACAAAATACCCATGTTTAAAGAGAACGCGCTAACTATTGGCTAAAGTAGTACAGACAGAGGCTGAATTAAGTCTATAGCATGTCTGGAGGGAAAAATCAGAATTACAGCGCAAACCCCGAACTCACTTTATGAACAAAAGTTATTAAATTAATATTAAAATACGTAAATAAGGGATTTTAATATTACATATATATATATATATATATGTATATAAATGTATATATACCGGGTGGTCTAGAAGAAGCTTCACCTATATACGAGTTCCAAAATACCGAACCGTTCAGCCAATCGATAAAATTTCGAAATTTTCGAATTGCAACACCCACATTTTTCGTGTGTAAATTGATCAGAGCATGAAATAAATGGCGTTGTAACTATTATACGTGATTATATACATGTATCAATTGTATTTACAGATAGAAATGTCCTAAAGAGAAAAGTTAAAGATGTTTAAAACACAAATAATTTAGTTGCAAGCTGAAACAAACTAGTTTATCAAAACTATATTTTAACTAAACCCTTTATATCACAGTGATACAAATCCTCAATTTATGCGAAAATTAACATAATTTTCAAGGTGAATTTTAAAAGACTGTTTTGTTAATTGAGGCTATCTTACAACACTTAAATTTAAAAAATCCATATCAAATGGCGGTATTAAATTCAATGTCCGTATAAGAGTTTTAGTACATAATTATTACTTAAACAAATTTTCGATTTTGAGTAAGAAATTGCGGATACGTCATAAGTTAATATAATCTTAAAATCTTATATAGAATGATTTTGTGTGCAAAAGAGTTTAGAATATTTATGAGTAATACGTATTATTTATTCTAGAGAATATACACTTTTATGTTTGAAATTTTTAATATTTTTACATTATTGAAGTAATTTAATATTTTGTAATGTAGTTCTTTGTAATTATTTTGTAATTAATTTATAACATTTAAGAAAGTATTTTTAAATAAGTGATTGTTGATATAAAAGTGTTAAATATATACATATGTTGAGAAAATTGTACCAGTTTAAGGGGACAGTTTACTTATTTAACATAGTATTTTTAGATTTATGTGAAAGTTTTTGCAATTTCAACTGATCATTTTATCTTAAAACTTATTAACTATTAATTGTCTCATAAGAATTTTTGAAAATGTTTGGTGCACATCCTTTTTAAATGTATTAAAAATAAGATGCCTTTTATACCTCAGAATAAAACTTAGTTATTATCGTAAGTAACTGCTAGAAATATACTTAGAGGAAAGTATTAACATATAAAATGTAAATTTTATTGTAAAGTATATGCATAATAATTCTTTAAATTGCAACATAGATAGGGTTTTGCTGTTCGAAATACGTTAATATTAACTAAATTTTCTTTTATATTTTGCAGGGGAAGTAGATATAATTTGACGGGATATGACGTTTAGAAATGCAGCTGAAATGTTTAAATATTTTTAAAATTCATAAGTTTTATTTAAAAAACTGTTAAAAGTAGATATTAGCAAGGTGAGGAATATTAAAACACCACCTTATATTCTTCTTCTAGTTATATTTCACAATTTAATCAAATAAAAATATGGAATTTATAGGCAAATTTTGCTAAGTTGAATGTCTACTATAACCATAAGTCCTGATGTCTAGCAAATTGTAATTAAGGAAAAGTTTATATATTGTGGAAAGCTCTTTCTCTAATAAAATCATACTATATATATATATATATATATATATATATAATCTTCTGCGTGTGTATCAATATAATTTACAGAAATGCCCCTCCGAGAGAAAATCCGAGAAGTTACAAATACAGACAGCTTAGTTGCCAGCTAAAACAAACAGACTAGTCCATCAGAAGGATAAAAGAGAATTGCAACAACAATTACTCGGAACTGCGAAACGATTTGTCGATCCCTTGTCGACGCTTAAATGTAAAGCGAACCTCACTTTATTTTGGGGAAAGAACAACACACTGGTTAGATTAGGAGTCAGTTTCGAAAGAGAAAGAAAAAGTGGACAAATAGAACTTAACTTTCACAACAAAGTGGGCAACTAACTCATCTTAAAAAGTATTTTTACGTTTTGAATTTAAATACAGGAATTTTTAAATACTAAAGACAATACAAATGTCTGCGAGAAAGCATATTAATCATACAATCAACACATTCATTGCTTTGTGAAATAATATTAACAAAAATTCATGAAAAAATATAAATTAAATGATATTTCATAGAACTCAATTGCAATTTTCCAATCAAACTGTTCTCGTAACAACATGATGAACAATTTCAAATAGATAGAACGCTGCTCTTCCTATTTATTTTGCTTCAGGTTCAGGTGTGATAAGATCTTTGGGGGGGATTGAAAGTTTTCACTCCTTCACGAGAAATCCGCATATTCTTCACCGGGACAAGGAATAGTAAAATAAATATGTTGCTTTTTCAACATCTATAGGTCGTCCTCTGATAAGGCTTTAAGAATGACAACTAAAAAGGGGATATGTTTAAGGTTCTGATGTGACAAAATTATTAAGCAATTGAAAGTTTTCGCTCTTTCATGAGAAATCCTCGTATTCTTCACCGAAATTAGGAATAGTAAAATGAATATGTTGTTTTTTTAACATCTATAGGTCGCCCTCTGATAAGGCTTTAAGAATGACAATTAAAAAGATATATGTTTTAGGTTCAGATGTGACAAGATTATTAAGCAGTTGAAAGTTTTCGCTCTTTCATGAGAAATCCGCGTATTCCCTTCACCGAGACAAGGAATATTAAAATTAATATGTTGCTTTTTCAACATCTATAGGTCGCTCTGTGATAAGGCTTTAAGAATGACAAATAAAAATGGTGATACACTTAATACTTTCTTTGTTCATCTTTTTCAATTGCATTAGTTTAAGTTTAATGGAAAATTCATCAAAACATCAGATTTCCCCAGACTGAAAATCAATTTATGTGATGAACATTTTCCCCTTTGGTGTACTGTGTTACACGCAACCACTTTGAGCATGCATATATAATGAGTAAAATAAGAAAATTAACTAAATTTATGATTATATAAAGCTGTGTGAAATGACATACTATAGAACACAATATTATAAATATCCATTAAATTCCATTAATATTTAGTTATAATGTATGCACAAATCTTGATTTAAGATTTAAAGCACACTATACGCTTTATCCAATATAAGCCATCTGTCTATTTGCTTTTTTTGTATACTCTGGAATAGCATTTTATGCAACTTTCACTTAAAACTTAATAAAACCCAGATTTACTATTGAGCTGAGAAAAATGATCTAGAAAAACCTTTCCAGAAAAAAAATAGATTTATTCTTTATCGCTGACTGTAAGAACCATTCGAAAGTACCAAACAGAAGTTCTAATTCTGGCACGGCGGTGAAAAAATACACTATTTTTATTAAAAATAATATTGCATAAAGACGTATGAGAATTGCAGAAGATAATAGTATTAATCTTCATTAAATTGCATTAGTAATATCGTGAATGCATAAATCTTGAGTTAAGATTTAGAGCACTCTATACGATTTATCATTGTAATCCATCTGTCAAAAAATTCGATTTTTCTGTACACTTTGAAATGACATTCATGCAACTTTCACGTAAAATTTAAGAAAACCCAGATTTACTTTTCGAGCAGAGAAAATCGAGAAAAAAATGACGAGGAAAAACAGATTCTTTATCGCTGGCGATAGGAACCATTTGAAAGCATCAAACAGAAATTCCGATTCTGACACGGAGATGAAAAAAATACTTCAGTTCCATTTAAAATACTGAAATATAGACGAGACTTTCATGGCGTAAACTGAAATATCGTGATACGTTTATGTTCTAAATCCTGACCGTACGTTTTTGACTAGGAACTGTAAGGAAAAACAAAATTAACAAGTTTTTAGTTAAATAACATATAAAAAGAATAGGGTTCCAATTCAACGTTTAATTTCATTTTTCACGTTCTAAATACAAGAAGTAATGACTTTACCTGTTAAATATATGTAATAAATCCGATTAATTATTTTAATATATATTTTATTTATATATCCATTTTCAAGTTTAGCTAGGAAGAAAGAGAAAAAAGTAGCTAGGAAACCAAAATTTGTAGCTTTGAAATTTAAGAAAGAACTTAGAAGTCTATATAAACTAAGAAAGTGAATGCGTTTAGTTCATGTACGCCCTCAACCAACCTTGGTCTTAGACTAGACTGGAAAACATGAACAAACTTACGGAAAACATGGTTATGGCACCTTCAAAATTTCATCTTTTTAACTACCGGTAATGGATATGAATATAAAACTGCTTTCTATAGACAATATGGTAGAGATTACTATCAAACAAAAGGTAAAAGTTAGAAGGAAACTTTTCTGAAGAAAGCATAAAAAAACATTCCTCTGCATATAAAAATATATTGAAAATGAATGTCACAACTACAAAAAATAGTGATTGGTTTGGTTTAAAACTCTGAGATCTACCTTTCTTTATACGCTAATGAAGCTAGGACCTACTGCTTAAAGTTCATGCATTTTACAGGTTACCTGGGTATTTCGGTTTTGGCATCTTCAATTTTTTTTCTTTTCAGTAACCTAAAATCATTTATGAATTGAAAACAGTTTTCTGCCGGCGATATTGTCCAAAGTGCTATCAAACAAAAGGTAAAACATGCAGCGGGAGAGTTTTTTGACGAAAACATAAAAAGTTCATTCCTCTGCTCACAAAAATGGGTTGAGAAAGAAGATCATTATGGTAAAAAAGAAGTGATTGGTTTGGAAGTAAGCCCGATGTACTACATTTTCGTTACATGACAACTAATGAAACCGGTGTTTACCATATAAATCTGATTTTGAACTGCTACAAACATCGATGACAACAGTGGGATTTGAACCCACAAATTATAAATAATAATTGATGTACGAAAAAAGTATACATCAATCGAACATAGTAATGAAACGTAGAAAAAAGTAGCTAGGAAATCAAAATCTTTAGTTCTGAAATTTAAGAAAGAGCTTACAAGTTTAAATAAACTAAGAAAGTGAGTTCGTTTGGTTGATGAACGCCCCCAACCAACCAACGTCACAAAACTCTTGGACTCGACTAGAAAACATGAACAATCCTACTATAACCATGGTTATGGTACCTTCAAAATTTCATCTTTTCAACTACCGGAAATCGATATGAATGAAAAACTGCTTTCTACAGATGATATGGTCGAGATTGTTATCAAACAAAAGGTAAAAGTCAGAAGGAACTTTTCTAAAGAAAGCATAAAAAATCCCTCTGCATATAAAAATACATTGCGAATAAAAGTTACAACTGTAAAAAATAGTGATTGGTTTGCTTTAAAGCACTGAGAATCTGCATTTCTTTATACGTAAATTAAGGTAGGACCTACTTCTTAAAGTTTATGCATTTTATAGATTACCTGGGTATTTCGGTTTTGGCACCTTCCATTTTTTTTTCTTTTCAACAACCTAAAATGATTTATGATTTCAAAACAGTTTTTTACCTGCAATAATGTCCAAAGGGCATCAAACAAAAGGCAAAACAGGCAGAGGGAGAGTTTTTTGACGAAAGCATAAAAAGTTCATTCCTCTGCTCACATAAAACACGGTAAAAAAGAAGTGATTGGTTTAGAAGTAACCCCGATGTTCTATATTTTCGTTACATGACAGCTAATGAAACCGGTATTTACCGTATAAATCTGATTTTGAATGGCTACGAACATCGATGTCAACAGTGGGATTCGAACCCATAAACTATAAATAATCATTGATGTACGCAGATGAATTTGAAAAAAAATTATAAATGCGTATTGTGCTTTTGATTCTTTAAAAAGTAATTTTACTTTATCCTAGTTTAACAGACATACTAATAAAAATATCGGAATATAAAAAACCATGCAAAATCTCATTTTTTCTTCTCGAGATACAAGTAATTTTACCGAACACAGTTCCTATAAAAAAATAAAATCTGCAACTGCAGTGATGTCAGTCAAACTGATGTATAAGTCTTAATGAAAAGAAAACCAGCATTATGAAACTTTCCTTGTAATAAATCGCACACAGAGAAAAAAGCCATTAATGTACGGTATAAAATATAAATTACTCGCACAACAGTGTTAGCACCAGGGAGAAGAAAAGTAACCGGAGAAGTTGCAATTCTATAGAAAAAGTTAAGTTTGCGAAAAATGGGTCGAGATAAAAATTAATCAACTGAAGAAAATGCAATTTTCTTGCAGACATTCACTTTGAATAAAACTTGTTGAAAGTATAGAACATATTTCTGTACTTTTTTAAAGGGAGAAAATGGTTCTCATACCATAGTGTTTATATGTGGAAAAATGTAAAGCAGTATAATTTCAAACTTTTGTTTGCTGAAAATAATTTTGATATGGTGGTTCTTAGTAAATTGATTATTTTGGAATTAGTATCGTTTCAGAAATATTTGAAAGCTATATGTAAAAACTTAACAGCTAGCTGACTTGATAACTACCAATGATAATATTAGATCTCAGTGCTTGTAAAAATTTCTTGGTAGTTTCAAACTTTTGTTTGCTTAAAATATTTTTAATATGGTTAAAATATTTGCTGAAAATATTTTTAATACTAAATTGATTATTTTGGAATTAGTATCTTTTCAGAAATATTTAAACGCTATATCTACAGAACTTAATAGATAGAGGACTTTCAGTCGATAGGTCATAATACCAATGATAATATTAAATCTCAGTGCTTGTAAATATTTTTTAGTAATTTCAAATTTTTGTTTGCTGAAAATATTTTTAATATGGTTGTTTTTTATTAAATAGATTATTTTGTAATCAGTAACTTTTCAGAAATATTTGAACTCTATATCTACAGAACTTAATAGCTAGCGGACTTTCAGTTGATAGGGCATAATACCAATGATAATATTAGATCTCAGTGCTTGTA
The DNA here is from genome assembly GCA_032207245.1 of Pardosa pseudoannulata. NCBI lineage: Eukaryota > Metazoa > Arthropoda > Arachnida > Araneae > Lycosidae > Pardosa > Pardosa pseudoannulata. Next base: position 95,497,211 of record CM063502.1, read on the forward strand.
AAAATTTCTTGGTGATATCCAATTTTTTGTTTGCTGAAAATAATTTTAATATGGCGGTTTTTAGTAAATTGATTATTTTGGAATTAGTATCTTTTCAGAAATATTTAAACGCTATATCTACAGAACTTAATAGATAGAGGACTTTCAGTCGATAGGTCATAATACCAATGATAATATTAAATCTCAGTGCTTGTAAATATTTTTTAGTAATTTCAAATTTTTGTTTGCTGAAAATATTTTTAATATGATTGTCTTTATTAAACTGATTATTTTAGAATTAGTATCTTCTTAGAAATATTTGAACACTATATCAACAGAACTTAATAGCTAGAGGACTTTCAGTTAATAGGTGATAATACAAATGATAATATTAGATCTCAGCGCTTATAAAAATTTCTTGGTAATTTCAAAGTTTTGTTTGCTGAAAATATTTTTAAGATGTTTTTTATTAAATAGAATATTTTAGAATTAGTATCTTTTCAGAAAAAATTAAATGCTATATCGAAAGTACTTTATAGCTAGAGGACTTTCAGTTGATATGTGATTAATACTACTACTAACATTAGATCACCGTACAAATTCTTTGGGAACTTTTTCTTACCATAATTTTGAAAAGTATTTCTTTGACTCACAAACGATAACAATACTTTAACTGCATTAGACAGTATAGAAAAAAGTTCCAGATAAAAAAGTATATTTTAATTTATATAATTGATTATGGTATCAGGAGCCATTAAGCATTTTATTAAACTTTATCTTTATTAAAGACGTAAATAAGCTCTCGACATTTACTGATTAACAGAAATATCCATATTTATACATGTATTAAAAGAAAAATCTATGTTAAATATTTTCATTAGAATTATTTATATCACTATATCATTGAAAATTACTTTTTTTTGCTTACTAGTATTCATATATTTACTATCAGAGCAGTTTTTTCTTTTTACAGAGATATTTTCTGAAAGCCATTCATTTATTTTAATGAATTTCTACTTCGAAAGATAAAAATTCTTATACATCAATTTTCTTTCAAAAGCTTCATATTTTTTCCTTTATGCACTTCCATGTGATTAAAGTAAGAATTTAAAATACTTTTCAATAATACCATAACTGAAATGTTTTAAAGTACCAATTTTAAAAGACTTAAATCTTTAAAACTTTCATAATTTTAATTTTATTTTGGGTAACACAAGATTGTACAACATTTATTTAAATTTAATCTTCAAACTTACTTTCAAGTTTTCATTCCTATTGAGATTTCATGAGTTTCAGAAAAATTCTATTTAACTTATTAAAGTATGTAAATAATATAATAATACTAATTTATAAAAATAGAACTTATAGTATCTTCCTCAAGACTTTTCTCAAAAACTTTCAAGTACAAAACTTGAGCAGCTATAGGATTTTAACTTAAGAAAATTTCATGAATTCTTGGCTTTCTTAGAAAAGTGTTTTATGTATTTATGTATATATAATACATATATAAATATTACAAATTTATTCATACCTTTCTGGATGAAAAATAAAATAGAATATATTATTTTCTCTATGCAAGCTATCCTATCTTGAGTTTTTTAATATACATTTTGTATTCATAAGTTATATAAAGAGCTTTAGACGTTTTCACATATCTTTGAATATATTGCCTAATGTACCTAATGTTTGTGTGTTATTTAATAATTACTAGAAGTTAATAATGAAGCACAGAAATCAAGAATAAATTTTTTTACGATTAAAAAAAAATATTTGATCATTACATTGGTCTTGTAATATAATACATTACGAATCAAAATGATAAACAAACAACATATGCGCACTGTTTTTTACGAGTTATTTACACATATAATCAAATATTTGTTAGCTCTCCCATTATAAAATTTTAATACGGTTAAAAATGCTATTAATCACTGCAAAAGTTATCTCATATCAATCCTCAATATTTCTGATTATTATTCATATGAACGATTTCTCAGCTACATACTGAAGTAGATACTGGGTAAATTACTCCTGATTCAATCAACAGAATAAATGTGATTTCACATAACATTTAAAGAAAAGCTATAGAAAGCTGCAGAAAGAGTTTGTTGGACTCTGAAACTCCATTTCAGCAACACATTTTTGCATATCTGTCAAATTAGTAGTCAGCTGCAGACATTTAAATTCCCTTATTATGAGATTCAAAAATAAATTGTAAAAATTATAAAAAATATACTAATAACAATAAAGCATCCTTATTTAAAGATGGTTATAGTATAGTTAATGATTAAAAACATTAATAATAATTAATAATTAGTCTAGTTAATGAACTTTATTTATATCAAAGTAGAAAATATGGTACTCAAAATTTGTGAGTATTATTTAGATGGATGCTTCCCTAGCTTTATTCTGAATTAGTTGCTCAGTAGATTAACGGCCCGATTCAATTAACAGAATGAATGCGAGTTCAGAAAACAATAACAGAGCAACTGTAAAAAGAGTTTGTTGGAATCTGCAACTCCATTTTAGCAACAGATTTTTTATCATATCAATCAAATTATAAGACAGTTGCATACTTTTCAATCAACTTATTCAATTATACAAAATTAAATTTATAAACTATGTAGAATGAACTATTAATCCATCTCCTATTATTTATAATTCCTTGTTTAGAAACAATATATTATGACCTCGCATGTGAATTTAATTTTTGATTAGATACATAAACTGAAATGCCATATTTATACTTTTAGAGCTATTTTTAATTTAGAGTAATGTGTTAACATCCTATAGCAAATTAATATACTATTTTGAAATTTTCTGTTTCATTGTTATTTTGGTTAGTTAGGAACACTACGAACTACTTTTTGGTACACTAGTGCTTCTGAGACCTGGACACTGCTTAAAGCCAAATCCATATGGTTACGAACATACATGCCAGTAGTGCGTTTCGAGCCCACAGAACAGCGACTCAACAATTGTTCAGCTAAATATGTTATTAGAGCACAAAGCAAACAACTTGTATATTGAAACTAATGGGGTTAATACTTGTATTTATTCTTATTTTCCCAAAGGAGTTAATATTAAAAGAATCTGAGATATTCATCAATAAACAGGGTCCAAACTTGAATTTTTAGAAATCCAATTGGTGTTTAGAAGAATATCCATTTCCAGAAAATCTTTTGTTTGAACACTATTTTTAATACATCAGCCATATTTGCATAATACAAAAATGGTTAACTATCAGCAAATGGGATTTTTTTCAGAGATTGTTTTATTATAATGTTTAAAAGATATAAAAATGGTTATATTGTGTGTAGTGGCCATATGTCTGACATTTTAAGGTAAAATAATTAATATTTTTCATAAATTCATGACTATTAGTCATGTTAAATTGTCAATCAGACTGTTTCAAAACTATTGTCAGATGAAGATGGTATATGATAAAATTATTATGTGATTGGTACAGCTGAAAATAATATTCATATATGTAATTACGTAATCATATATATATATATATATATATATATATATATATATATATATATATATATATATATATATATATATATATATATATTATAACCCTTTAGGATTTAAACGCATTTTATACTTGAGAAGCAAAGGTAATCAGCCTCTATTTTTTTTTTTTTTTTTTTGAAAAATTCATTTCAATATAAAATCAGTTTACTTTTTATGTAGACTTTTATAGCAAGCTATTAATACAAAAAAGGCTAAATAGACTTACCTATTGATATGTATGAAATAAAAAGAAACAAGATTCTTACCTAAAATGTAAAAACAAAACAAGAATTAAACGCTATGTATTAAATTTATACTTTAAAAGTGCACAAGTATTTTATCGTCAAATTTTTAAACAATATAAAAATGAAAATAATCTAACTACTGTACCTTTTTAAAAGTTAAATATATAACTTATAAAGACTGAAATTAAAGTTAATACTCTCTGAAATGGAAATTATTCATATTCTGTACTGAAAGTAACTGATACAAACAGTTTGTACAAGAAAAATAGATAAGTTCGCTTCTATTGTTTCATCTCTTAATATTATCCTTGATGGCTTATAAAATAAACAAAGATTTCTTTTTGGGTTTTATAAACAAAAATGGCTATATTATATTTAAAAAGATGCGTGCAAAGAATTCCTTTCTAAACAATTCATAATTAGTATGTTACAGTGAATTTTAAACCACTTGCAAAACAACACCAGCGACATATTAAATTTTCAATTATATTAATTAAAAAATAAACAACTTTATAATATCCCCTATCATGCCAAAGAAAAAGGGATTTTTTTTTTCATTTCAGATACGATTTCAAAAGTCACTTACTTCGCATTACAGTTTAAAGATAATTATGTTTATTAAAATAATAACTTAAGCTGATTTCAAAATATACTTAAAATAATTTTATAACATCAAGAAGCTATATTTAAATGCTTAAATCAACAAGTTCTAAATTTGTACACACTAAATCTATTAATGAGAAACTTAAAGCAATTATAAATACAACATTAGTTAAATTGCAAAACCAATAGAAAATCCACACATATTAGCAAAGTTACCATTTTGCATTTAGTTTTAATCCTTATACGCTTGCTTTTATTCACTAGAGACAAATAGAAAGCGCCCATTAAATTCCTTGCTTAGATAATGTAAGGAATGATACCTTAACAATTAACTTCTCTGGAAATGAATCTTGCTTCGTAAACTGGTATCCACACAAAAGACGTTTTTGATATTACGAAACGTTAATCAAACAAATTTTCTTTTATGCATTGCATTATCGAATTGTTGTTACACTTTTAATGCTAACTAACGTCCGTGTGTATATTTTTGCTAGAAGAAAATTAAATTTTAGAAAATAATTCTGTTTCGAATAATTAAAGTAGTTACTTTAACCTTCATACGCTTTATATTATTTCTACAAATGAGTTAAAAAATACCACATTATTTCAATAACTAAAATTTAAAACTAGTTTTATGTCCGCAACAGCAATTTACTGATTAAATTTCAATAATTATAAAAAATTAAACTAAGGAACACAACAAAAAAGTCTCGACGACTTACGAAATAAAATATTACCAAATCTCTACCAAAAACACGATATAGTGGAATGTTTCAAAATTGAATTGATGCAACACATCACAGTAATTGTTAATATCAGTGTTCCCGAAGAAAAGTAATTTAAGAAATAAATTCCATTAAAATAATAAAAATTCTTGAATAAACATTTCAGGCATGTATATAAAACTATGAAGTGACTAACTAAAAAATATTTAATAATAAATTCCAATTGAATTTTACAATTGAAAATGAAGTTTTATATAATAAACATGCAGTTGAAAATTCAAACTTTTGTTTATATAACTGAAAAAAGAAGTTAAACATAACATCAAACTTTCTGCTTAAATGGAGTACTTTAAAAATTTTTAGCTTAATTAATGAGATTTTTAACAGCTAGACAAAAATATATTCTGAAATCATAATGTAAACAGAAGACATTATTAATAACAGAAATAAAAGATATTTTATAATAAACTTCTTTCAGAATACTAATGATGAGAAGAACTAACACAAACATTAATAATAAGATTCAAATGCACACTAGTCATAGAAGAAAATTTAATCTAAGCAATAAATTTAACCTAACATAAGTCTGGCAATATGGCATGGATTTTTAATGGTCAAAAATATTATTAAAATACATTTAACTTACAAATAAATATTTCAAACTGTTTTCAAAGTCCTTATTCTGCGATAAAAATTGTTGAATCTCCTTATTAATGATGTCTTAAAAGATTTCTCAGTACTAAGGGGAAAGGCGTATTGAAAAATAGCTTGGCGTCACTTATTTTAAGATTGCTTTTTGAGTAACGAAGCCAATTGGATAAAATTAAATCTTAACAATGTTCAATAATATTTTTCAAAACTCTTCTTTGGAGAATGAATTTTAGTCAAAGAGTTTTCTTTAGAGTGTACTTTATTTCTGAAAATATTTAAAGAATAGCAATTCTTACGGAATCGTACCTCTTAAGGAGTAAAGAAATTCGATTTTTCTTCCGAGTTTTGAAGAGAGTGTAATTTTAAAAATATTTATGTAAATCAATATCCTAAAGAATATTTTCCCTTTATTTAATAATTAATATGCTGTTAATTGAAAGTTTTACTGGATGGTGTGGGGTTTATTTAATTGTAAATTTAACGCTTTATACTGTGAGATATTTTAAACAGAACAAGTGAAAATAAACCAGTTCTTACAGATATAGATAATAATCAGAAAAACTAACATATTTCATATTGTTATGGTTTCCACAAATGGTAGAAAGAGTTCAGTTTAAAAATGCTGAAACCATATAATACAGAGGTGTATGAATTGAATTGCACAAATAATCTATAATTTCTATTCCATGGATGCAGTACGTGAAAGCATGTTTTGAACCCATATAAACTTATAAATGTCTGCTGCAACTTTGACCTAAATACTTAAAAGTGTTTTTCCAATATATGGTTTCACAATGGGAAGCTCAGAATAATAAAGCATTGCTTAACTACCTTCAAGGAATTCCATGCGAATTTATAAACTAATACAAACAATTGAAAGCGCATAGTTTACTTTACAACTATTATAAACAAATATATTTTTAGTTCGGGAATAACTAAGTTAGATATCATAGAAACGTCCCATTTTTCTAGAGATGGAAATAAGTCAGGGAAATTGAAATTTTTAGTTTCTGAGACTCTTCATAAATGTAACGGAAATAATATTTGGTGGAAGTATTATTTCCTATTAGCATAAAGAAAATGCTTAAAAAAGTGTAAATAATATACAGGAAAATATCATTTCTTGTTATTCAGGGGGATATATTATGCATTCATAGGAATCCGATTTATTTAATTTATTCAGAAAAATTCATTTGAATTTTATTACCTTACGCTTATTATTTGATGAATTATATAATAAAAATAAGTCTTATTTGATGTGTTTCAAAAACGAGTCTTCACCTTAGTATTTAGCAATATGTACAAACGCATTAAAAATACGGCACAAATAGAAAGAAACCGAATGCAGACAGATGTTTCGCTATAAACGAGCTCCGTTATTAAAGCGAGTGAACTCAGTGGCTGAAATTAGAGACTGAGAGAGGAGACGGAAGTACGGAATTTCAAGCAACTGAAAGCAACTGAGTCTGGCTCCCCATTTCAGTGGTTCTAGCTTGCATGGATAAATCGTGACATTTAAAATATTCGGAATTTAAAAGATTAAATTAAGATTTTCTGAAATAATTTACGGTTTTAATTATTTTTATTTAAGAGTACTTAAAACAGTACTGAATACATGCTTTCCTCATACAAAAATTTACGATATACGGATATATACGAAGTAGAGTTATTTACGGTGAGTTATATAAGTTGCAAGGTCAAAATTCGATGTATTTACCATGTATCATAGTAAGCAATAATATTTCTAATAGTTGAACAAAACGTACACACTTGACGTTTACACTTGAAAATGTTAAAATAGTGTTAGATTTATTTTTAACACTTCTAATATCTAACTTTACAGGAGAAAGCCCCTTCTCTTCATTAAAACCACTTAAATCTCCTTATAAAACGTTCTTTAGTGAATAAAATATATCACTATTGGTTTGTTAGTACCAGATATGGATTTAACATAAAAATGAGACTTTAGCGAAGCCTTGATTAATTTTGTTTAAAATAATATTTGGAAAATAATCAAGCATTAATATGCTAAAGATTAATAAATTTTGCTGACATATTTATTTTCTTTTTTAGTTAGGAGGTGAGGTTAGTTATTTCACCTATGATTTTAAGAAAGAAATGCATGCGTATATGTTACCTAATTTAAAGCATATACATTTCACTATTTTTTTAAATATCAGTATTTATTCATATTTCTTTTTCTGTAAAAGATGTTTTTTTATCTTGAAAAGTGTCCTGTCATTAAATATTTTCGAATTTAGACGACTAGACTCATAACGTTTTGAATTTACATTAGTTTCCAAAAAGTATTGCTAAAGTGTTATTTTTAACATCAGTGGAGGCCCCGATTTCCTTTTGTACACTGAACTATCTTTCTTTTAAATCGACCTCTCTTTAAGTTTAATCCTTCAAAGAAATTTAAGTAGTACTTATCGTCAAATATTCTTAAAACATTATAATAAACGTTTCAAACAACAGTATGTAACATCTATCTGTCAGTTAAGTGTAACGTGAAAATTCTCCTTAAATTTATAGTACGGGTAGAAAGCACTTAAAATGTGATTGAAATGGTTGAAAATTGAATACTATGAATTCATTTCGGCAAATAAATTATATAAATTGCAAAAACTGTTCCCCTTATTAACTTAAAAATGAATGTAAAGGAGACACAGTAATGCCAATAGAGATACACAAATGTTTAATATTGGATGTTTCATTTAAAACTTTTTAAAATACATTAAGGAATTCAACAGCATACTAGTTTTCTAAAATGATAGATTTCTTAAATCATATTTATCATTTAAGCTTAATCTTTCACAGCATTTTATACATTATCTACCGTTAAAAACATTTACAAACAATAATCAATAATAAAGGCTCCTAGAATCAATATGTAATATTTATAATACGTGTCAGTAAAGTGTAACTTGATAGTACAGGTAAGAAGACGGTTAAAATATGATTGAAACTGCCAAAAATTGAATCTTCTGATCTATTTTTGACAAAAGAGTGAAATAACCTGCAAAGAAAAGGTCCCTTTATTAGCTTAAAAAAGAATGTGAACCGACAAGGAACAAAGTAATGCCAAAAGAGATTCACACATGTCTCATATTGATGCTATGCTTAGTATAAAGAAGGATGGCGTTAAAGAAAAGACTGGAATGTTTCACCATTCTGTCTCAGAAAGTGACATTTTTGTAACGGTAATGCGACTGATCAGGTATCCTCCAGACCATGGATAAAAGCCATGCAGTGAATAATTCGGGCTCTTTTCTTACATAAATATCACAGAAAACTTGACACTTGATAGACTGGGATAGTTCTGCCTATCATAGCTCATGTGGAAGCTCGAATACTATGGAAATTAAAATAAGTAACAAAAGTTTTTTTTTATGAAATACTAAATAAAAAGGCTTATTTAAAGAAACGTATCTTTTTCCTTTAAAAAGATATGAAGTATTTAAAAAGCATTTTTTAATGAAAATGGAATGTCCTTTCGACGATAAAAAGACACCGGAATGTAGTTGTTCAGAAACGGTACGCCATAAAATTTATATGGATGTATATTTTATTTGTGTAATATTTCGTTGTAAATAACAGGAATTCTTTTAGAGTTAGTTTTTTCACATTCCATATAGAAATTATGACTATGACCTCTTTGGGAGAGGTCATGAGTGGGTTGTTCGTGTTTCTGTTTTAGAGATTCGTACTAATTTGTTCCGGTTGTTCGTTGATGAGTGTACAAAAAATCTGTATTTGTTCAAATTCTTTGTACTTTAAGAGCAAAACATTAATTCTATGCAACGAAACAAGAAAAAATCACTAATAACAGGTACCAGGTAATAAACTAGTAGTAAATTATAATAAGCTAAAAAACTATCTAGAAAATAATACTTCAGAATGTGCCCAAAATAGAAACATAATTGCTATAAACTATCAATAAATAACATGTCATATTTCTCTACAGCATCCTCAAGAATATATATTGAGTAAAAAAAATTTTCTCTAATATAATATAATCTTATCTATATTCGTTAGTAAGCTATAGTTACATTATAATCGAATCTATATTCCATATTCTGAAGTGAAATATTTTTTTTAAACATAAACCATTAATTCTATGCTGCGAAACAAGTACAAAAATCATTAATAACAGGTACCAGGTAATAAACTGGCAGTAAACTATAATAAGCCGAAAAACTGTTTAGAAAGTAATACATCAGAATGTGCTCAAAATATAAGAATAATCGCTATAAACTGTCAATGAATAACATTTCGTATTTCTCTACACCATCCTCAAGTATACATATTGAGTAATACAATTTTCAATAATACAATAAAACATATCATACCTATATTCGTCTGTAAGCTTTAGTTACCTTATAATCAAATCTATATTCCACCTTCTGGAGTGAAATAAATTATATTTTTAAACATAAAACATTGAAAATTTGATATATTTTATCATCAAATAAACATCGGATAAAGAAATAAGTTTTCGCCAGAAGGAAATGTAATAAAAATTATTCTAAAATTCTTATATCATATGTACGATATAGTAATAAATTTTGTTATATCGAAATTTAAAATATAAATAAAGCAGTATTTACTTTTACACTGTGCTGTAAAATAATAATAAATCAGTCTAACACAGATAGTAGTAAAAATTGTATCTTTTACGAAATATAACTTGATTTTTATTGCTTTACACAAGTTCCAAGATCTAAAATATCTTTTATTTATTATAAATACTATTTCAATAAGCAATCATAATCTGTATAAAATAATATTTTGACAAAAATCACGAAGTAAGGATTAATAAACTTTATTAAGAAGTAAGCAAATAGTTATATAAAACTGTTAACAGCGAATCAATTGAACAATTTTTATATACTTTATTTTGTAAATAAACCACCGACTACTTCAAATACTTTTCTTTTTTCTCCTCTAATTAATTCAACAGAACCTCAAAAGGTATGATATATTTGAAATATTTCTCAGTGACAAGAAAAACAAAAAAATTGATATAGTTAAAATGTAAAAAATAGTATGAATTTATTCCGTTCCTAATATTCGCCTTTTTATCTTTAAATGACTGTCCGTTAAAAGAAAAATGCATCTGACAAGACAAATGTAAGAAACAGTATTTTAGGTGGTACACTTTAGATATCAAGATAATTCCAACTCTGATCATCGAATTCCAATAACGAGAAGAAAAGAGTTTCTCTGGGCAATACACATACTTTGAAGCATGCAAGAAACAGCGGCTAAGAAAGAATAGTTTTCTTATAGATCTCTTCGCCTAAGAAACGAGCAGAAAGCTTTAAAAATACCCTTTTGTGTGCCATGAGGTTTCAATCTAAATAAACTAATTACAAGATAGTGCCTTAGGATAACTTTGCAATTCTAACGGAGAGAAGTAAATTAATATATTCCAAATTATTCTTATTTAAAACGGAGAAATATTTGACTTCAGTTGTATCAAAGAGGTGGGTTTAGAGTTCATGTTAAATTAAAAATGAACAATAGTTTTGTTAGAAGTGTAGCCATTTTCTAAAACCTAAAAGTTAGAGAGTTGTACTTTAAAATAAAATAGATTTTTTTCTCTTTGTTGTGAATTATAGAAAATAAGGTGACCATTAAAATGATTTATTTTTACTTAGCTTTTTATCTACAGTTAGAGTTAAATATTTTACTTTTCACATAATAGATTTGTTAATTATAGAAAATTTTTCATACAAGCATTTGCAATAGGTTATCTTCTATTCCTCAAATAATTTCACGTTATCCCCCCCCCCCCCGAAAAAGTCTTGAGTCAATTATACCTTTAACGGTTACAGCGTGTGTTATTTATACGATCATAGTTACTACATATTCAACGAAATAATATACATATATGGCACTTACAGAAGAAAGTAAATAATATAAAGAACACAGTACCTCCAATGATTGAAGAAAATTTATTAGTTAAACCGGGCTTTTATTTTCGTCTCAGGACTAAGGAGGTTAAATAAATCCGATTTAGTACAGCAATCTATTGATCACTTTATAAAGAAAAATTATGCATCTTTTCAAATGTATGGTTGAAATCTTAAAAGGTTTAGGTTTTATGATGCAAAGAAGATAGATCCCTATATGTGGACATCGGAATGGAAGCTGTTATAGTAAGTTAAGTAGAAAAGAGTATAAAAGACTTAAATAAGGAAAGAAAAACAGAATATCCAATAATTTATTTAATCTATGGTTATTTTTCATTTGGTTCAGAAATATGTTACTACTTCTATAGGACAATTTTTGGTTTATTTTATTAAAGATTTAAAAGTCATTATATTTCTGTTATGAATTACCCAGCAAAATTACAATTCATAATAGATATGTAATTTGTGCAGTTAACTGCATTAGTAAAATGTAAAAGCAGTTAAATTCCTTTTCAATTAAACCAGCTATATAACAAAGCATCAAGAAATATTTGAATTGCTTAAAATTAGTATAGTGTCTAGAGTTTGCATAATCAGACTTTCATTTTAAATTAGTTAGCATATTTGCTTTTTTTTTCTATATAATTTTAGAAATTTACGGCATCCTTACAAGATTGTTTTAACGTTACACATTCATTATATCTGTAGTGATAGCATTACAAATTCTTTAGAATAGTGTAACTTCAGCTTTAAATATATTAAAGCTTCAAAATTGAAGCATACTATTTAATGTGTAAAACGGTTTAGAAAGATTTGTCACCATTAGCAAAAATATTTTCAGAAGTTTAAAATACAAGTGATGTTTAAAAGCATTATATCAAAAGTATTACCACTGCATTTGTCTGTTTATCGCAGGTTATTTTTCCGATTCACAGAAGGTTTAAGGATAAAAAAATATAATAATTATTTTATTTTACTTTTAATTTACAACCATGGAATCATATATCTTCCATACAAATATTTTAAAGAAATTCCTAAATTGCTTTCTATTATCATAAATGAATGTAAGAATTTTTTATAAATAAAAACTACGATAAAACGTAGCATTTTAATAATCCAAAATAGTAGCAAATCTCTAAATACAAGTTTTTTTATGTGTGTATATTTTTGTAACTTTTATTTCCTTCCGATAAAATATATTTATATAACCTAGAATGAACTAAAACATTTACATAAGGAGCAATTACTTTTGACAAATAATGATTTTTAGTAAGAATTTATATTAAGATATTGACTTTTAAAAGCGTATGCTTTCTAACAAAAATAACTGTAAATGGAAATATGATACATATTTTCTAAAATAAAATGTTTAATAATAAATGCCTACCAAATAAAACCGGGATGAAATAAGATTGAAACTTTTTGAAACTACTATCACATCTATTGTTAAAAGCTTTAATTTGACTCATTTTTCGATGCTGCTCTAGGAAGAAGTTTTATTTCTGAAGATTGTTATTAAAGAAATGGAAATAAATGACTAAAAATATCTTTCTGTAAATGGTTCTTAGGCATTATTTATTTGTTATTCATCTCTTTTTGTGTTGTAAAACAACAGTAAAAGCTCAATGAATTTCGCCGTCCTTTTATATTTTTTCAGAGCAATCACTTTGCTAAATTTTAATTCAAAAATATGTATTTGAAATTACTTTTAAAATAACGGTTTTTCTTCACATGTAGGTGGAATGAGCTCATTCAAGCCATTTCAATGTTCTATTTAATACAATGCCTGATTTGATTGTTTAAAAAAATCTAAAATTGCTTCATAAGAATAACTTAAAGTAGTAAAGATAAACTGTATTGAAAACTTAAATCTATACATATATATGCACAATATCTAAATTCTTTAGAGATCCATTTTATTCTTCGGGTATCTGAATAATTTGACGAAGAATAATGATTTTAAGAACTGCGGTTTGCATCATTCGGATAAAAAGGAAGTATGAGGTTTTGTAACAAAAGCGTACTAAATAAATAAAAAATACTAAAATAGATTCATTGGCACTCTAAAGGTGATGATAAAATTATTTATCTATCTTTCAGATGACAAGTTAAGTATAACTTGCCAATAAAACACAAATGTTCAATATACTTTACACCATCTAGCAGAACTACTGTGATTCAAAGTATCATACTATTCACAGCAGTTAGCAACATTTCTTTCGGATTGGCAAATGTACGCTGTTGAAGAACGTCCGATTGCTTGTAATAAAAAGAACATTTGCTTTAAAATTTCAGTCCTTTTGAGCAATGCAGAACATACAAATGATCCTTCAGCACTCATCACATGAAGTGAAATGCCCCCAAATACACCACTGGTGCTTTTCTCTTTCTTCGTGTACAGATTAACTAAAAATATCTTCTTCACTAAAGAGAGCTTTCTAAGTATAACTTCAATCACCAGTATCTCATGCAGATACATTAAATTAGTTACTGGTTTGCACAAACCAATGGAAGAAAACAGGTAAACCAAACTAGAAATTTAAAAAATAGTCAAAAGCATTTATGCTTATGTCTAATAAAACCAGGTTTCATTTCCCCCTGATTGGTACAAACTGCATTTTTTCAGCTATTGAAGCTATATTATTAGCTATTATATTATTCTATTTTAAATGGAATTAAAATTTTTATTTAATTTCATTTTTATTAGCTATTGAATTATTGCATTTTAAATTTGTTTTGACATCTAAAACATCTGGTATATTCCTTAAGAGCAGTCAGGTTCCAATGATCTTCAAGTAGATGCCCTTTAAACGTCATCTTAAACGTAGAGTAGACATTTTAATCCCAATGAACATAACAATAGGTTTGAAAATCAAAATGGGGCCACAAAAGTAATTTTATTTTAAGAATTTCTGTTCTTTTCGACTTGGTTAGTGTAAGCGATGCAGTCTAAGCTTTTGCTACACGAGTTTTGAAGTGGTAAGACCTATTGCTTTAAGCTATTTCTCAATTATTACGAGAATCTATGCTAATTAAGGGATTTAAATGCAAATGACATTTTTTAAATTTAAATCATTATAAGAAATTTCTGAAAAAAAATTGCCCATTCCACTCTATATTAAATCTATCAGTTAACACAAAATTTTCAGTACTTCGAAACCAGTATTGTAAATCATTATTAAATCTGTAAGCATAAACCAATTATCTTAACCCTCCGAGTGGAACACACAAGATTAAAAAAAGTCTTCAAAAAATACGCTAAAGGTTTATTGTGTCAATGGTCAAAGCGTTCTATGATTTTTTACTTCACCCTTTGTCGACTAGAATGGAATACGGTAAACCCACCCTCTTTACTGTCCCTTTACTTCCGGTTATAAATAGATATATAAATAGATATTATAGATTGTTAATGTTTAATACACATAAAGCTCGTTAAGTCTCGAAGATCATCCCATAAGAAATAATGGATTCTAAAAGTACAAATAAAAATATTCTTTAAGAAAATTATTTATAATTTTTTCAAGATATTTAAGTGGTGCAATTAGAGATATATCTGTTACCGCAAACGAAATACTTCGAAATAGATTTACAAAGCCATGAAAAGCTATCAGCGTCTTTGTGCCTCAGGCAGAAAGGGTGCATCCCTCAATAAATGTCAGTCAAAGATTGATGCAGTTTTTAAACAATCGACCTGACCCTCCTACCTCAAACACTGGCAGAAATATACATTACATTCATTTTCGGAACGTTTTTGAGGCATCGAAAATTGTACGTGACAACCGCTTTGAAGACATCATCGGTTTGGCGGAATTGTACGTGCGAAGCGCTTAGAGGGTTAAATCTATATTTAGTCAACATATGTAATGAATAAAGTATGCAATAAACAAATATACAAATCAAAATCACTGTAAATACGCGTAGCTGCTTCTGATGGAAAGTTTGTCACAATAGAACATACGTACTGTTAGTATTATAAAACGGGGTACACTTTCTTTGCTTTAAATCCTTATTTTGAATCAAGAATGTGTTTATGAAAGTCCACATCAACACTATATATCGTTAAATATAAAAGATGATTAATTTTCATTAATGTAATTTCTGGTTTGGTTTGGTTTGATTTAGAGAGCTACGGTCTACATTTTCAAAACGAGGGCTAAAGAAACTAATATAATTTCTGAGTGAAATGGGTTTAATTAGAATAAATAACAAAGGCAAATGTTTCAAGTCCTACAATTTATAGGTCTACAGAATTAACAAACTGCTACACGATACATCACTGAATCAGTTAAATTATCCCCCTACACGCAGATTCTACATATTTATTGGTTCAAGGATACCTCAATCGAAATAGATATATTTTCATCGAATTTTTATAGCTATATTTAGTTCCTTTATTTACATTGAATAGGCTATCAAAGTGAAATACTGTATCCCATTGCTTCATAGTTCAGTGCACGTGCCACTGTAAACGATACCGTTGACTAAAGAAAATTGCATCGATAACGTTCGTCACAGATTTCTATCCTGTTTTTTTTACCATCTGAAAAATAAAATAAAATAAAATAAACTATTTTATATGTATTTTATAAAAATCCATGTGTTATCTTAGAGTGAAAAATTAAAAAATTGGTTATAAAATTAAATATAAAATTAAGGGAAATTAAAGATCAAATCATGCAAGGTTTACAATAAATAAGTTTATTTTATTTCTCATTTTATTTCGAAAGAACATGGTGTAAATTCATCTAAAATATTTAGAGAAGTTGTGATTGAATCTTTGTAAATTTTGCTACACTTCTGCTTTAAGTTTATTGCATCACTTTACAAGTTTAGGTGTTGCATAGTTTAATAGAATTTGTTTCTTTATACTTTTTTGTGTCTATTTTTGAGAACAGATAATGTGAATTTATCATGCGAGTATTTGTTGTGATTTATAGATAGGAATATTCATGACCTATAAATGATGTGATACAAGAATAATAACGTAGACTCTAAGTGCAAGTATTAAGTACTCTAAGTGCAATATATATATATATAGACTCTATAGATGCTCTCTGCTATATAAAGTGCAATATATACATAAAAGAAGAACAGGAAAAAAGTCAATAAATTGCAAAAGTATAATAGAAAATTATGGTATGATGCTACATGAATAATATAAAATGCAGCTTAAAATTTAAGAGGTTTGAAAGGAGAACAGAAGAAATTTAACGAAGGAAAAATACCTTTAAATTAGTCTGTTAACACACCGTCATTTTGCGTGACACTTTGAGGTTTGGAACATTATTTTATTTTACTGAGATTATATTACACGACATCAACATTAATGACATTATTGAGATTACATTACACGATATTACATCAGACATTACACGAGGTGTAATGAGACCAGGACCTACTGCTTAAAGCCGATTCTGAGCGGCTATCAGCATCATTACCAGCAGAGGGATTCGAATCAACGAACTTCGACGGCGAAGAGCAGCACCCTATTCATTCTGACACCGTTTGATATGGAACGTCAAGAAATAGGTGGAAATGGTTAATAGTCATTAAATTTTTTTGTCTCCTAACTTTATGTGTATTTAAACCAAAAGTTGTTAAAGTTGTAAACAAAAAATGTTTAGAAAATGATTACCTCATTTTCAATAATTTTTAAACATATAATATAGTTTACTACTATGGATATATAATGTAGATTACTATTATAGAGAGTTTGGCCCTAAAGAGTAAATTATTTACTCGATCCTTCTAGTTTTTAAGCGGGCTTAAAAGTGAAAAGTATAAAGAAGCAAATAGGTTTAAAGTACAAGAAGAAACACCTAAGCTTTGTTATCTAAAGTGTCCTCAAATGCATTTATATGGATTGCATGAAGGTACATAAGATAAACGTATACGGAATAGCTGGAAAAAAGCTCTTTAGTTAACGAGAGCAATTCTGTAATGTTGGCTTTTCTTCAGCGCTTTGTTCAACAACTTCTTTAAAGCTGCCTACCTAACCCGAGAGAGGTTTCGTTCTATTGATTAACTCGATTTCCTTTTCAGCTGGAATAATTCCCCAGCGGGAAAATATAAAATGAATAAAATAAAAAACACAGAAAAGCAATTCAGGATAGATTCTACCACAAAGTAGATTAAAATAAGAGCTCTACAGCAGTAAGATCGGATAGTGAAGCAAAACTGATATTTCCACTACGTGTTATATCTCAACTCGACTTGCCTTTCTTGGGAAAAAAATACTTTCCCAGAAAAGAGAAATCAGATTCATCAATCAAATTTTTTCCGCTGTGGGTTACGGTATCAAAGGTAAGGACTTAAAGCATTTAATCTAAAGTATAGAGATACAAGCAAACGTATTGCTAGTTTTTATCAAGAATTGAAAACAAAAACAGGAAGGAAATATAAAATTTATAAAAAATTATATCGAAATCGGTAATACACTTGAAAGTTTTGATCTAAACTAAAAGGTTTAAAAGTGATAGAGGGAAGACTAAATTTTCAAATATATAAATTACCAAATATTCTTAAGGTAAACTGAAACACAAAACTACCATTCTTCTATTCATGCTTTGCCGAAAGATGGCCGATTTGTTAGGTTTGGTTTGGTTTGGAGTGCTACGGTCTACTTTTTGCAACACGAGGGCTAATGAGACCGGGACCTACTGCTTAAAGCCGATTCCGAACGGCTACGAACATCCGTGCGATTGTGGGACTCGAACCCACGAACTCCAGTACCGAAGGCCAACACCCTAACCAATCGGCCATCGTTCGGCGCCGATTTGTAAGAATACTGGTTTTTGGTGTTCCTGGGTTCAGATCTCCCTGTGGCATGGATGTTCGTACCCGTTCGAAATCGGCTTTAAGCTGTAGGTCCCGGTCTCATTAGCCCTCGTGTTGCAAAAAGCAGACCGTAGCACTCCAAACCAAACCTATTCATGCTTATATTTATATGAATGCATGACCTCAATCTAATTTTCATAGGAATTGTTCTTATATATTCATTTCCTATATATTCCTTTTCTTATATATTCCTTTACGTTCTTATATATTTCATTCCTTTTATATTTTTATAGAAATAATTATTATTTAGACTTACAAAAATTTAAAATACACATATATAAAACCTATAATAACTTTCTATTCAATAGCTGTTTTCGAATAACATTTTTCCTTTTTGAATAATGGAAATATTTTCAGCTAATGATAAATTTGGATTTTTGATATAAAATATCTGAAAAAAATTAATTTTATACCTCTTTTAAAAGTTTAATAAAATGTAAATTAGGGAACAGTCAACAAAATAAGCTCTTTTGTAGGCTTCATATTGTGATATGCTCTCAATTTATAAACGAAAACTATTACCTAATATACTGACAGATTTGATAAACAACTACGAAATTTTAACAGCATAAATGTAGTCGCTATACTTAAGTAACATTTATCATTCATATAAGTATGAATATAAAATGAAGCATCGACAGTTAGCTTCATTAGCTTGTCACTCTCGATGAAATAAACTTTTATTTAGTTTTGGCTGAGTCTCCTGCATATCGATTCAGTTAATTTCTATTTTAGTCATTTTTAATGCTGATGTTATTGCTGTCTGAGGTTATTCACAGTGAGACAGGTCATGCAGAAAAAGAAGACAGGTTATTCTTAAAGTAATACTATTTCCTGACTCTATGTCGTGTCAGACTAATGTTGTAAACACGCAGCTTTCAATATAATGTCGATTCGAAAAAGAGAGCGAAGTAATTCACTTAACGAAGTTAAAGCTTGACGTTATTAAAAACTCAATCAGATCTTCTGCCTTACAGGTAACTAAAGACCTAATTAACAGTCTACTAATTAAAAAGGTTTCAGGCTGAAGTAAATGAGTTTCAAAGCAGTAAATAAAAATAAAATACTAAAGCCCATTTTTAGCATGTTAAAATACAAATTCGAGATAAAAAAATGGTTAATAATATCTATAAATATACACTAATAGTTTAGCAATTTTCACATATTTTTTCTGAATGCTGTAGCTGTGTATAAATATAAAAATAAATTTCTGAAAATTTTCACTTAAAGTAATTTTGAAATGACAAATTGAAAGTCTATTATTCACTTTTATTTTTGTAAAATTCATAATTAATTGAAAAATTCTAAGAATTAAAAAGTGAATAGACAAAGTTTTATCACAAAAAAATCATTTGGCAGTTTTATATATGTAATAATAATGTAGAAAAATTTATCTAACATTTAATAAAAATATTGAGCATTACTCTGCTTTTGTTTAAAAATATAAGTAGATATATATGAGGAAAGATAATTTTAATTAATTACTAAGTGCGACTTTTTTGACGGAAGTGTAGTCCAACACATACTGTATAATTTTCTACCTATTCTCTAACGATTAAAAAATTATTCCGAACACCCAATCAACTCCTTTCTAAAATTATAAGGTGTCTGTGCTGTATAGTAAAAGAAAGCAACTGGAAATGTTCCAAAATATTCTATTCATTGTGTGATATTATAAAATACAACAGCTATAAAGCTAAAACTTAGTTTTAATTCCAAGTTTAAAAAATCAACACTATTCCTCATCTACAGTTGAAACAAATTTTATTTGACAAATATTAAAAAAAAAAATAACTTCAAACATTACCTGTTATAATAAACCTCATATTACATTCATAATACTGCATAATAGAAAAACTCATGATATTATTAACATTTTCTATAATTTTTCAATGAATGCAGGTTAGCATAAAAATTATATAAAATAAAAAAATACTTAATTTCATTTGTAAAATTTTGCTTAAAAAATTTTTTTAAATCCAAAATGATGGTATAAATTGGATTTAATGCATGCTTGTCATTAAATAAAATTTAAACTCTTGACGGCAGTTCGAAATTTTCAATTTTTCTACACAAAGGAATCTCAGTTTTCTATGTACGATGTATGTTCCTGATAAATTCAAAAGATTCCAACAGTTCATAGCTTTAAAGCCAATTGCATACTCATTTATATGTATATATATATATATATATATATATATATATATATATATATATATATATATATATATATATATATATATATATATATATATATATATATATATATATATATATATTCAGAACACTGATGTTATAGTCTATCATCATTAGTATATTATATTAAAAAGTACGCTTGTTTAAACTGTTGTTGAGAGGATATTTTCCAATATTTTTGTATTTTCCAATATTATATAACCATGATATTTTACAGGATTTGAACAACAAAAGTAGAGAGAAAAATTAATATTTTACATTAATTTTTACAGGTATTAATATTTTACACCACTATATCTCCATATGCATTAGTTTTAAAAAATAAATTTATCAAAAGGTGAAACCACGTATTATATAGGCCGATCAATAAATACGTAGTTTTGTAAATACAACTATAAAAGGGAAACAATTATTTAGTTGAATGATTGGTTATTTAGAAGCAATGTAGTAAATCAAGTGATAATTGGACTAACACTTAATAGCTGAAGAAAATTCCTAAATATTACAATAACAGATTTACATTGTCTCGATTGACTCGAATCCTTGTGGATTCGAGCTGTACAGTACATTAGCAATTTCATCATAATGCTTCACAATATTTCAGTTAAAACAACTGATCGGTCGAGCTTCCAAAAAGATTACAATTGTACACCTTATTAAACGAAGTGTTATCGACTTTTTGAAAAATTTATGAAAAACAGTTAAAAATAATTGTCGTCAGAACGAATAATTACATATATTTCACTGTGTTATAGAACATGTATTGGAATCTAGTTATTTAATATATCTACTTTTTTTCACAGATAGAATGGCAGAGGACGAGTGGCAGTATTTTAAAGAAAATGTAGTGTAGTCTCATCACCAACGTTAGATAGAATTCTAACAGAGGATTGATAGAGAGGGAAAGCTACTGAACGTGATTAGTAACGCGAGGACTACTCATACCAAAAGAGACTGCTAATTCTGAACAGTTACAAATAATTACAAAATTGGTTTGCGAACTCGAAAAATCTGACTCCGATCTCAGAACATCTTCGGTATTCGTCAATGTCCAGTTGTAGTAAAGGGATATCGTAGTTACAAAACCAATATTTTTGAATCCATGAAAATTAATTTGAGATTATTTATTGATGAATAAATGCATATGATACAGGTATTCATGTAATAAAATTGACATTAAAAACCTAAATCGATAACAATAAAATAAAAGTAAATATTTTGATAAATAAGACCATACAAGACATCTAACATTTTTGAAGAGCATATTTTAAGGCATTTACTGGAAGATTTTTTTTATTCAATGAGCTGCAGAGTAAGTTTGTTAATAAAGACGGAATTTTTTTATTCAAGTCACATTAAAAATGTTATGTGTCAATCTCTAACCATGCCAAACAATTGTATTAACGTGTCAAATTTTAGCATAAATTATATTCGTGCTAGATACAAAGCAATAACAATTACTAGCAGTTTAAATAATTATGAAGAGTTAAGTTATATAAAATGTTTCTAAATTAATTTTTCAACCTCACCAATTTAATTAAATTATAAATGAGAACAACATAAAAAATACCTATCAGTAAAATTTATTTATTCATTACTTGGCCAGAATAAAAATAAAGGTAAAAAATTATAATGTTATGGAATTAAGAATAAAAAAAAATTAAATCACAATACCTATATAACATTCACCTTCTCTCTTTAACAGAAACAAGGGATAATCTCCTTACCTGTAAAAATATAAAACATTTTAAAATATATTCATAATTACTTAAATGTATATAAAGATTAATTATCTTGTTTAAAATATACATTCATTTCAGTTCTACTTTCGAAGTAATGTTTTAAATGATAAAAATTTTTTACATCTGATTAATACATTAAAATCAGAATTTTTAATTACATGAAATAAATTTTCATAATTCAATAAGTAGTAATGAAGAATTGTGATGTTACAAATTTTTATAATGAAATGGTTCACATTTTAATTAATATTTAAGAGAAACTTACAGCTTGTGCCAATATTAAACACTTCTTGTATTGAAAGAAAGTGATGATAATGTATTATAAAAAATGCACAAAACTATCAATTATTATTTAACTTGTTTGTTTTAGTAAATCTAATCTGAAAGCACTCTTTTGTTGTCAATTTAATCAAAGATGTTTTTTCTTTGACAGATGATGTAAGACGACCACTCAAAATTATTAATTATAATATAAGAAAGTTTAATATTTTAAATATATATTTAATGTTTTAGATATTTTAATAATGATAAAAAAAGAATTCATTAATGCAATTAAACACACATATATGTTATATATATATATATATATATATATATATATATATATATATATATATATATATATATATATATAATTTACAAAAGAAGTTAACTAGTCCTTATTTGGTTTACCGGATCTAGATTCGGTAAAATAATCCACTTTTTACCTCTAGAAATGCGCTCTAGAATATGACTCTTTTTAGGCAGTAGAATATATTTGTATTAAAAATATATTATTGAAGAGTGTATGAGTTATAACATACAAGTAGAATAAATATCTATTAGACATTTTTTCTGTATCTCACATGCATTGTCTTTAGATAATAGGATATTTTAGATATTGCAAAAGTTATTGTAGGCACTAAAATTAGCTTCTCTTTGCATTTTCAATAATTCGTTTATTTATAACACATTTGAATTTGAGACATTATACGTTCGGAATTTATGTAAACGTCCGAATGGATATAATTTAGTTATGTAACAGGAACTAGGTTTGAAAATGTCCAAACTTTTATAAAAAAATGTGAAAATCAGATTTAAAAGATTGAACAAAATTTTTTTATAAATTATCAATACTTATAGTAAATGCACATACGTTTTTTGTCATTTGGTAATTCAAAACACTCATATATACAAAATACATTTTCCTAATTAAGTAGATTTATATTTATATATTGACATTTCCTAATTAGTGATATTTTGTAAGCAAATAATTCATTTAAATTTTAAAATAAAGCAATATCATTTCATCAATGATCATTTATCTCTGCATTATGTTTTATATACATTATGGACTACTAAACGGTTGTATTATTTCTTTCTATTAAAAAAAAATTTGGATACTATCTCTAAACCGTTACTGATTTTTCATTTTCACTTTATAATTCCATTAGTATAAAATAAATTCGGAAACTAGGTTTGAAATTGCATTTCGCAATTTGCTACAAGCGTCTGTATACACGAAAAATATCATAGAAAAATACGTAAATATGGTAATTCAGGATAACAAGATTAAGAGCTTTTCAATAGCTTCACATAAAACTGTAGAGAAAAGGGGGTAAACTTACCTGTTAATTTAACTTTAGGTCTAAGCAACATAACACGAGAATATAAAACCTTTCTGCCAGAATATAGCAATAAATGCAAGGCCAATGTAAGTAATGCACCAATAGACTGAGACTAAAGTCAGGCAGCTGTTTTACAGTAACGAACGAGCTACATTACCAATGCGAGCAAAATCGGTGACTGGTAAAGAAGACTCTGTCAAAACGAACAGCTGCCTTCGCCCAATCTGTTTCAATTTGTGGCTTTGCCTGTAATGCCAAGCTACTTTTTCTGTACATTTCTTTAACAGTCATTTATGACATAAAATGCATTTAAAAATCACAGGAACTTTTCTTTTGCAATAGTTTTGTAGAAGGAACAACTTTTATAAAATTATTTTCTTTATTTCACTGCTTTAATAAGAAATATCCAAATATTTAAAAAGTCAATGTCAATCACATTAAAAATCTTTTTAAATTCAACAAATATTATCTCATTTGATACATTACATTGAATAATCAACGACTGAAACATATTTAGAAGGGGCATATATTTCTCATTTTATAACTATCCCTTTATCTACTGCATTACGAAATACTGAAAATATCTTTATATTGTTTTTTAGCTGTCACATTGATAATTATATGCAAGTTAAATATACAAGTAAAAAATCTCCCCGGTGTGAAATTTAGTTTGTTAGAACTATTTAATGAAAGTGGGACTTAAAAGTACCGTCAGTACATAAATGGTTAAGGTGATTGGTACTTATAAGTACCGTCAGTAGATAAAGGGCTATACCGTATTTTACCGTATATTACACTACGTAATCGCTTCCATATTTTTCTAGAACTCTTATTTAAGAAATAGAAGAAACCGGCCTGATTGTGCTTTTATAAGGACATCACCCAACAATGGTAAAGCTCAAAAAGAAAAATCCTTTCTCAGGTAAAAGTTTGAATCTATCCACAAGCGCTTCACGTGAATTATATGCAGCTAACTTGACTGTTTCTGATAGCGTCCTGTGGTAAAACATGCAAACCTTTTTGGGAGTAATATATCAACCGTAACATATTAAGTAGAGAGTTGGAAAACGTTTCTGCAAGTAGAACTTTAAACTTTCCCCGAAGGCTGAAAGATATATAAGTAGACTACAATATAAACTATTTAAAATCCTATTCAGATAGCACCCTATCATTTAAAGATGCAACTATTCTTTCATACAATGTAATTTCAAGTTCTGTATTAGTGTGCATAGAAAAGATAGTATATTTATGGTTTGTTCTTCTTACAAAATACTTCTATGTATTCGTTTGGCAAATTTGAATTAAATAAGTTTAAATATCAATGATGGCGTTGATTGCATTAGCTTGTATGTAGTGAAATACAAATTTGACTATTTTCAATCTCTAACATTGTTATAAACCATACGAGTAAAAGATAAGCAAAAAAATGCAAGTAAATTAAGATTTGCAATTGCAGATAATAGCAGAGTTAATATCTGTTCGAGATTTGTTTTTCTGGATGAAGTTTAATAAAAAGCTTTTCAGACTTGAAAATAATTGCATACTGTTTTCAATATTTATTACATTATTGCTTTATGAACCTTTTTACACATTTATGGTTCCAGCTAACATATTTGTGGTTTGGGTTTGGAGTGGTGGAGTTCAATTTTTGCGACGTATATGGCTAACTTGACCAGGATCTACTGAGTATTAATGGCTAATTTATAGCAACACCGGGATTCGATCCTTTGGATTTTAGAAAGATAGCTTTTTCATTCAGCCAGAGTACAGATTGTATTTTATGCGAAAATTCAAATATTGAGTCTATTTCTAACAAGAGCTTGCTTTACGAACTAAACGTAGCTCATTGTGGCTGTATGACAGCAATATTTTCAACTTCCATTTATTATTTCAAAATTATATTTATAAATTTGTATTATTTATTTACAAAAATCTCAGAAAAGATTAAATTTCGTAGAAGTAAACTAAAAAATAAATAAAATAGTCGAGTAGGTCGAATCAAAGTAAAAACGATAGCCTTAGTTTATCCATCACTAACAAAGAATGTTAATACAAAATTTTAAATTCATAATTTTAAATGAGGATTTTAATAATATATCCGTCTTAATGTTTTGAATTGTTTTAAATTAATAACAGGCTCTGGAAAACTAATTTTATGTGTCTTAGAATATGTTTTCAAAAGAAATATGTTCCTTAAAAATAGTGAAAAATTCACCCAACATTCTAATAAACTAATATATATTCTAATCCTCCCCCTTGGTTTAATAATATACTATTTAAAATTCAGAAATTTAAATTAGAAGTCTAACATTAGATGTGCTTTTAACATTCTGGAACTACTGTTTTAAAATAAATCGAACTATCACTAACATTTGTTTTATATAGAACGTTTTAAAAAATGAAAAAGAAAGATAGATTTTCTCCATATTTTGACAGAGTTTAAATTACAACCAGATTATTAAGAAAAACATACATAAAGTAAGTGCGCAACATTTAATGAATATTTGGTAAGCTTACGCTGTTAAATGATTTTCACGGAAAAAATGGTTATTTTCTTCTTTGTATTATTTTATCTAAAGCAATAAGAAGTATCTCATAATTGAAAAATTCTTACCAAAAATGTAATTCTGATTTCTACCTTCTTTTTCTTGCCAATAAATACAGAATTGGAATTTAAATCTGAGTAGGATTTATTTCCATGAAGAAAAAATTATTATTTTATTTGATCAAAAAATAATTCAGTTTTATATTCACAGTATACGCTTATTTGCTTATAAAAATTATACTAGATCTTACAGTTCTTAAAAAAATATATATAGCATAAAAGTCATTTATTTCATCATTTCTTTTTGTCAAATTTTGATAATATTTTATTAAATGTATTGAAATATTTTAAAAAAGTGATTTTGA
>CM063502.1:95529145-95531645 GCA_032207245.1 Pardosa pseudoannulata
ACTGTTAGATGTAGAATTTTGTCATAAAATATCAAACATAAATGAAATAGTTTTTTATTAAAAATGTTTTAGCAATATCGTTTAATTAGTAACCTTTACATTAGAAACGGAGCTTTTTTACTGATTAATTTTATTCTGCATATCAGTAAAAAGGTTAGAAAATGTTGAAGTAACACTTTATGTAATATAACTATTATATGTAGAATTTTCTCATAAAATATGAAACATAAATGAAATAGTTTTTTGTTAAAAACGTTTTAGAAATATCCTTTAATTAGTAACTTTTCCCCAATGATAAGCAGAAACATCTTTTGTAAAATTTTTTAAACTCTAATCACACGGCAAATGTTTTTAATAGTACCTACTGTGCAGCATAAGTTAGAAGAACACATTTGTACAAGTACATGAGTTAGCTGTACAAAAGTGTACAGCTAAGCTGTACAGAAGTGTAATAACTATTACTGCTCATAGGTTGCTTAGCTATGGGCAACATTACCTTATATACTACTACTTGTGTAGATAGTGCTCGAGATAAATGTTGTCATATCAAAATGTGCAGAAATGTTTGCCGTTTGATAAAAGTATTATGAAATTATGAATATAAATAATAATTTCAAAAAATCGAAAAAGTCCATGGTTTCATAGTCCTGCTTCTACTTACGCAAATGGTACTGGGAAAATGAATTTAAGTCTTTTTCTTAACTAAACGAGAATAGTTTTAGAATATCCTGTCAGCACAAAAGACTCTAAAAATAAAGGATTGGACAGCTTTTATTCTCCTTTTCTTTAGAGAAAGAGAAGGATTGATGCCCTAAATCCTCCCAAGCCTATCCACGGAAAGATAAACATGAATTCACTCACTTTGCAGTTGCACGTGCATTATCCTTCTACCTGCTCTACCCCAACTATTCTTGAAAGCTTGACAAAGAATGAGAGGTGATTTTTCTGGGGGACTTCTAAATAAAGAAAAGTTCTAGAAATATGCAAAACAGAAAAGTTTGTAGAGGTAGAACTGCGCAATATTTCTATTTATGCTCAAAAAAGAAGAAAAATGGTGGTTTTTGTAGGATCGAAACAACCGGCTTCTTTGATCAATGTCAAGACCGTTGTTCTGTATTTTTGTTTGCTAAAAGCGTAAGCAGTTCTTCCAACGAAAAATAAGCAGGAACTAAGGATATGTTCCGCTTACAAGTAGTTTCTCTCACAAAAAATGTTGTCTTAAAGAAATTCGGAAAACGGATTTTAATACTATGATATATGTATTTACGTACATAAAAATGAAGAAATATGCAGAGTTTTTTAAGATCAGGACACAGTGGCATTCGGTGTCAAAAACGTCCTGTTACCTTTGTCAAAAGTTTGTCAAAGGTTTAAGCAGTTCGTAAATGAACAGGTTCTAAGGACATTTTCAGTTTACATATATTTTCTTTTATTAGAAATATTTTTCTTCCAAAGGAAATGCAATGTATTATTATTCTTTGCTGTAAATACATTTAAAAAGTTTATTACAACTTCCAAGATAAAAAAAAAGAAAAGTAAACTATATTTTAATATGTTAATAATGGCATATAAAATTTTCAAGCAGATTGACTGTAAATAAATTTAATTAATTTTATAGGTCCACTATCAAGGTTAAGCAAATGATATCGGAAAACCAATTTTAAGTCTTTTTCATAACTAAACGAAGCTGGTTTTCAAAAGTTCCGACAGCACAAAATACTTTTAAATTAAAGAATTTCATACCTCCCTTCCCCATTTTCTATGCAAAAAGAGAATGTTAATGTCCTACGTCCTTCCAAACCTATATATGGAAAGGTAATCATGCACTCATCCCCTTTGCCATTACATTATCCCTCCATCTCAGCCATTCTCTAAAGAGTGACAAAGAATGAGAGATGAATTTTGAGCGATTTCTCACCAAAGATATGTTCCAGAAATATGCAAACTAGAAAAGTTCGAAGCGGTAGAATGCGCTATATTTGTATTTATGCAAAAAGAAAATCAGCGAGTTTTTTTAAGATCGGAACAACTGGGTTCTTTGATCAATGTCAAGACCGTTGTACCGTCTTTTCCTTTGCTAAAGGCGTAAGCAGTTCTTCCAACGAAAAATAAGCAGGAACTAAGGATATGTTCCGCTTACAAGAAGTTTCTCTTACAAAAAATGTTGTCTTAAAGAAATTCGGAAAACGGACTTTAATACTATGATAAATGTATTTACGTACATAAAAATGAAGAAATATGCAAAGTTTTTTAAGATCAGGTCACAGTGTCATTCGGTGTCAAAAACGTCCTGTTACCTTTGTCAAAAGTTTGTCAAAGGCTTAAGCAGTTCGTAAATGAACAGGTTCTAAGGATATGTTCAGTTTACATATATTTTCTTTTATTAGAAATAGTTTTTGTCCAAAGGAAATGCAATTTATTATTATTCTTTGCTGTAAATCCATTTAAAAAGTTTATTACAACTTCCAAGATAAAAAAAGTAAAATAAACTATACTTTAA
>CM063502.1:95534145-95564145 GCA_032207245.1 Pardosa pseudoannulata
AGGTCAGATTTTATATTTGCTAACTGTTAATGGATTTTACTTTTGAAAATTAGATTATTTAGTTGTATTAAGACTGTTTTCTGGCGTTAATTTTAAAATAAATACAAGAATATTTCTGGGAAAGAGATATCGCGTTATATAAAAGTACACAATGAAAGCGTTCGATGTAATTATAAAAGTACAAATGATTGCACAAAGATAATACATGACTGTTCTCACCTATATATCTATAATATATGAAAATTATTATCCTTAAAATAGATATCTAAAATTATCCTTTTTTTCTCCTTGTAATACCTAATTTCCCAACCGTAAAATGATAGATAGGATGTGTTTTCCGGTGTAAACTCTCTTTGCCCGTCTCTCAAAAGTAATTCTGGAATAAATGTTAATTTTCTGTCCACTTGCCCCATTTTTAGGCTTTCCCATTGAAATGGTTTCGCTTCTCCATCAACCAAATTGCTGCGTGTCTTGTTTTGGATCTCAAATATTCAAAGTTCAATAATTCTTCCCAAAAGTAGCGAGCAAAATCAAGTGATTGTTGCTATTGGTTTCGACAACTGTAAAAGATATATTATTTTTATAGCATTCTATTTTGAGCTTTTGTACCGTTCAGACACTAAGTCGACCTTTAAATTTTTATTCTCAACAAACATAAAGTTTCACAATGTTAGAGCTGTGTCTTTTGATGGAACTACGATTGCATTTAGGCTAGATTTTTTTCACAGTACTCCCGGGAAAACTTAATAATCGAGACTGATATTCAGTGTAATTGGTGACATATAGTTAGTTTCACTAGTTAGATATATATTTATATATATATATATATATATATATATATATATATATATGTGTGTGTGTGTGTGTGTGTGTGTCATAATACATATATAATACATTTAGTACATTAGATGATAATCGATAACTTTTGGAAGAAATATCTACATATTTTCATCAAAAGTACAATGAAGCAGTGACGATAATCCTTAGAGGAATCTCAAACTACATACATTTTACCACCACATATCATTTCCCTCTATTTTAGTAGAGTAAAAATGTCGAGAATGAAATATTAGAATTTAAGCCCAATAGAGTAAGATGTTTTAAAAAAATACGGTTTGAAAATTGTGCTTCAATTCCTACGGGTTACCCAGGGTCCGGAGCTTGATACAGTCAATGTATTAGAGAAGAATTTATATTTTTGAAAGAAAATAGGAATGAGGTTTGAAAGAATATTCATAACTTTTGTTTAAATTTTCTCACAGTTTTCCATCGTGGAAGGAATGTTACCGTCGTGGAAAAGTTTGAATAAACAGCAGTTATCATATATTAACTGGAACATTGATTTACAAACCACTCGCCATTTTTACCATTGGCAAAAAATTTATTGAGGTATCTCTTGAAATTTGTACTAATATAGAATAAAATAATAATTGACATTTTTAAGAAGAAATATGTTTACATTTTTACCGAAAATAATCCTTTAGAAATATAGTGAAAGAAAGAAATATGACCCAGTGGAATTCTAAACTGCATATAGTTTACAACCACATATCCTTTTTTTTTATCTCAGTAGAGTAAAAATGTCGGAAATGAAATATTAGAATTTAAGTTCAACAGAGTAAGATTCAGTAAAAAACATTCAGTTCTATTCAGTTTATGGTTTGAAAATTGTGCTTCAAATCCTACGGGTTTCCCATGTTTCGGAGCATGATACAGTCAATGCGTTAGAGAGGGATTTCCAACAGCAAGTGAAGTAGAAGAAGCAAAGAGAGGAAAAGAACCTACATGGACCAGACTATCTATTTATATTCTCAGTAGAAAATACAGGAATGAGGTTTGAAAGAACAATCATAACTTTTGTTCACGATTCTGAAAATGCTCCCACAGTTTTGCACCGTGTAGGGAATGTTTGCCGTCGTGGAAAAGTTTGAATGGAACAGAAGATATCATATATTTCCTCGAACCTTGATTTAAAATCCTCTCGCCGCTTTTATCATTGACAAAAAATGAAAGGAAAAAAATTCTTAAGGTAAGTCTACGAATTCGTACAACATTTTGCAATTCAAAAAAGTGCGAAAGGAAATACTCTTCACGATTTTGCTTCATGCATTGATTTCAATTTGGAATAAATTTACGAGGAAGGTAACTAGAATATGAAATAAACGTCTATGTCAAAGTGAAAAGAAGCCCGATGAGATGAAATTTCTAATACCTAGAATTTTATTTCTCCTTAGATTTCGGTAACTAAAGCAGTCTGATAAAAATGAATTTTCTTTGGTCAATTTGGACCATAATTCGGGATTCTGGTGGGTTATACATTTGCTTGTTTTCTATATCGGATTTTAGTTTCACTAACGTATGTGGTTAGTTAGTTTTATACTTTTGATGTACCGTAAAACTACTTCGCAATGAATATTTTAACTTTAAAAACTTAATGATAGATTAACAAAAATATATTTAAAATTACATTTTATTTATGAATCATTGATCCACAATCTAATGGCCTTATTAATATGCATAAGAATAAAAGATGCATTTATTTTAAACTAGAAGCCCGTGAATGGCCAAGAGAAAGCCAAAAAGAATACAACATTAAATATAATAAACTTGAAATCTAGTTAATAAATAAAACCAAATTTTCATTTGGTTTTATAAGTTATAGAGACTATAATGTTAACAAGTTCTTTAACAGACTTAAAAAATATGTAGAGTCAATTCCCTAGAGAAAGATATTGATTAAAAATATATAAAAGATTTAAGTAAGTAACTGAATTGTCTAAATGTTTTCACTAATCAGTATTCATTTCTTCAGTAACTTCAAAAAACTTCATAAAAATGGAAATTCGTTATGTGTTAAAAATAGTTACAGATAGAGAAATTTTGACAGAGAGAAAAGTACAAAGTAATCTTTATTAAGAATAATGATAGATTAACAAAAATATAGTTAAAATTACATTATATTTATGAATCATTGAAACGTATTCGAATGGCCTTATTAATATGCATAAGAATAAAAGATGCATTTATTTTAAACTGGAAGCCCGTGAATGTCCAAGAGAAAGCCCAAAAAAAATACCAAACTTAAATTTCTTTTTATAAGTTATAGACACTATAATGGTAACAAGTTCTTTAACAGATTAAAAAAATATGTATAGTCAATTCCCTAGAGAAAGAGTATGATTAAAAAATATTTAAAAGCTTTAAAAGATTAACTGAAATGTCGTAATTTTTCCACTAATCAGCATACATTTCTTCAATCACTTCATAAAAAATTCGGTATATATTAAAAATAATTAAAGATAGAGAAATTTTGGCAGAGAGAAAAGTACAAAGTAATCTTTATTAACAATGAAAAATATATTATCACACACATATTGTAGTATATGAAACTAATAATCTACATGACTAAGTTTAGTAAGTACATCAACCAAGACTAATGCTGCATATGAAAAACAGACCTATATTTATGCAACACATATTATTGTAGTATATGAAACTAACAATCTACATGACTAAATTTAGTAAGTACATCAACCAAGACTAATGCTGCATATGAAATACAGAGCTATATTTATGCAATGTAATAAAAATCCATAAAACAAAAAGAACAGAGATTTGAATAGCACTTTGTACGAATGACGTCAGACGAGACAAGAGAAAAATAACTATTTTTAGAGATTATAACATAATTTTAAATTTAAAGAAACATAAACCACCATTAGATATTCATAGGATGTAGTTTCAGGTTTCTTGAATTGAAAAAAGAAGGTATTTAAAATATTACCTATTAGTAATAACGTTTGGAATTTCTCGTTTGCGTTTAAAATATTTTAAACTTCCCTGCCAGTAAATTTTATACAGGTTCTCGAACTTGTTGAAACCTTAGGATTAATGGCGGAATCTTGAAGAGATGACGAAGAATAACGATGGAGAGAAAGATATACGGCATTTTACGCTAAGACAATGCCTCACCCTCCCAGAATAAAAAAAAAAGTTAAAGGAATGCGCTTAAGTTAAATAACTCACTCTTTAAAGTACACCACAAATCAAGAGGGGAGATTTGCTTGTTTAGATTCAATTTGCGGTAAGGTGAAATTCATTGAGCGAAGTAAATCTCTATATATACATAAAAGTGAATGTATGCATGTATATATATATTTATAAATTTGATCATTATAAAAAGCCAAAAAGATTTTAGTAGATGTGTTCAATTTCACACAGCTGTTAAAAAACAAACAAAAGAAAAATGTCCATAGTAAAATTTAACAATATTAAGCCTGTTACGTGATATCATCCCTTAGCTGATTTTAACTTGACAGTCGACGATAGATGGCAGCACAAAATATCTAATACAAAATTTTATGTTGCGAAAAAAATTGTATTGGATCTATCTATCTATCCATCTATCTATCTATCTATCTATCTATCTATCTATCTATATATATATATATATATATATATATATATATATTATATATATATATATATATATATATATATATGTGTGTGTGTGTGTGTGTGTGTGTATGCATGCGATGATATTTTAAAGAAACCCCACCGACTTAATTATAATTGTATTCTAAAATAAATTTGGGAGTATTCTATAACTAAAATTACATTTTTTGGAGAAGTAGCCTTCTTTCTTCTTTAATTGTGGTAACCTTTGGCAACTCTGAAGATACCAAAAGTAATTTCTTCTAACTCAGATATTCTTATATAACTACGTAATTTAGTTTCACACCAAGCATCTTCCATATGAAAAACTCTTAACACTTCGATCGGATGGCTCACTTACACCCTCACGGCACTATATAAAGGAATGGAAAACGCTAAATGTGGGTTGTCTGAACAAATTCAGTATTTTTATTTCTAAATTTTTGTCTTTCTTTCATAACCAAGAACTGCACTCTATCCAGCATGAACAAACACTTTTCTAAGTTAGTAGTGGGTAAAATAAAACCCATTATTAAGAAAATACCCATATTTATGTATATATACATATGCGCATGTGTCTATAATATGAATTAGTTCGTCATTACAGTTAGTTATATAAACTTGTTATATAACACCTTTTTAAGGTAAAATTTAAATTGTATGGAGTTCGCATATTGGTTAACATGAATAGTATAATTAAAAGCGAAATCAACAAATGACAGGAATAGTGGTTTATTTGGTTATAGAATCAGCCAAAAAATATTGTATCATTTAATTAAAATGAAAATAATTTGACTGTTATTAAAAAATCTTTATACAAGAATAATTATTTGATTGGATACAAGTGTTATCTTTTCAAAAACGAGTAATTTGTAGTGTTTTATACTTCTCTATTAACAGCTTCAAAACAAAAAGATAGTTTTTTGATCAAGTAAGCTGAAGAAAGAAAGGTAAAAAACCGAATCCTACTGATTATTTCAAAATAAATACAATATTTTTAGAGTAGCTACTTAACGCTAAATCGATTTACAAATTTCTAAAATAACATTGCACTAAATATTAGAAATAAAACGTTCTAAAATGAAATTAATATGCATGAAAATAAAAGCGATTCTACATGCAAAAGAGATTTTTAACAATTATTTAGGTAAAGTATCCAATTATAACTGAATTTTATACCGTTAGAAACAAGATGCATTTGAAACGTCCTAATGTAGGTGGTAAACCATCGCAAAATTTAATTTATGCAAATGAAGCACGTAGTTTGCGGAATATAAATAAATTTTAAGATATAATAAATAGTCTGAAACAAAAACAATTGTATGCGAACAGGAAACTAAAACACTTGAAGGTGATAAATTTAAGCGAGGGTGAAATTATGTAAAATAAACTCTGGGAGAAAAAACTACCACTGTGAGTTTTAGGACATAAACAACCTGTTCTGGTAGCCAGCCACTTTAAATTTCCTCCTGTAAAGTTTGTTTCTGCTACTGACGTGTGTTTCTTGTTTCAATTTTATGTTAAAGCAAAAACAATGCTGAAAAATTCTCTTAGCATAAGAAACTATTATTACGCACATTTCAGTGCCTGAAAGTATGTCTCCTAAATTGTGGACAATTTACCATTGCGAATGGATAAGTGGGAAACAAAACTTAATAAAATTGCAAGCGGAAGGAAAAGAGAGGAGATAAGAGGCTTTTGCTTACAAATTATATTCATTAGCATTTTTATCCTTATAAATACAACATTTTCCAATTCTGTATATCCCAAAGAAAATTATTTCTACTAGCTAAATCGGCCCGGCAATCGAAAAAGTTTTCCAACCACCATTAAATTCTGTCTTTATTATTCGCGTACCTCTGGTCCCATAAAATGTGCAGGAATTTTATAACCCCTAATCGATCGATACAGGTCACCATTAGAGAAAAGACACATATACTTTTTCCCTTCTCTATGAGCGCAATTTATGTCTGTTATTTGCGCGAAGGAATAAAAAACAAGAACTCGTAAAAAGAAAGGAATCACATCTTAAGAGGTTTTTTAAGCTCCCGGCATATATTGGTTAGCTACAATGTTAATCGATAAATCCGATGCTTAGGATAATGGTAACTTTTTGATATTGAACAAAATGAAAACGTTGTTATTCTGTTTCGAAAGACATTAGAACATTTCAAGAATTTTCCACTTAAGTGGATCAGCGCGAAATGATTGCTAGCCACCAAAGTGAAATGTTTTGGAAAAAAAAAGAGGAACATTTGTTATACCTTAGTTCGAGGAGAGAAAATATATTGCGAGCGCAGTAAAAGACATATCAGTGAAATACGATGTAAAAAATTGAATGGATTATTTCAGTGAGAAATAAAAAATGGATTTCTTTTTTTAATATTATTTAAAAAAATAGAAAATATTGCAAATTAATTTCAAAATTAATATGTCTGTTTCTAAAACTAAAAAATATTATTTTTAATTAACTGAGAAGAGCATATGTGTTTTAACCTTTTAACAGAAATACCTCTTTCCAGTAGTTTGATCACTACATTAAATTTCCACCGGAACAAAACCAGGGGGGGAACATTACGTATAAAGAGTGGTAGTAGCGTATTAGTCTACATGAAGGGACGGTAATATACAGGGGTAAGAACTGAGGGAAGCCACACTGGGTGAGATATTCATGAATATTCGCGGAACAGCTTGTACTAGAATATATACCACATTTATTTTACAAGCTACGAGAACTGGGAAACCCTAAGGAGCCTTCAGAATGAGGTAAGTTTAGAACGAAACCTGCTCGTTAAAAAATCTAACTTAACAAAGGTGTTGGGGTTAAAATTGAGTATAAAAAGTGGTAGCTTATGTCTACATGAAGAGACGGTAATATAGAAGGGTAAGAACTGAGAGAAGCCGCAGTAAGCGAAGGTATTCATGAATGTTCATGGAACAGCTTGTACAAGAATATATCACATTTATTTTACAAGCTACGAGAACTGGGAAAACCCTAAGGAGCCTTCAGAATGAGGTAAGTTTAGAACGAAACCTGCTCGTTAAAAAATCTAACTTAACAAAGGTGTTGGGGTTAAAATTGAGTATAAAAAGTGGTAGCTTATGTCTACATGAAGAGACGGTAATATAGAAGGGTAAGAACTGAGAGAAGCCGCAGTAAGCGAAGGTATTCATGAATGTTCATGGAACAGCTTGTACAAGAATATATATCACATTTATTTTACAAACTACGAAAACTCGGAAATACCATGATATCTTCAGACTGAGATTTGTTTAGAACTAAACCTGCTCGGTAAAAATTCCAGCAGAACAAAAGGGGGGGTAACATTACGTATAAATAGTGGTGACGTATAAAAGGTCTGCATGAAGTGACTGTAATATAGAGGGGGAAGAACTGGGGGAAGACGCACTAAGAGAGGTATTCATAAATATTCATAGAACCATTTGTACAAGAAGATGTACCACATTTATTTTACAAACTACGAAAACTGGGAAGCACCATGGAGTCTTCAGAATGAGGTTTGTTTAGACCGAAACCTGCTCGGTAACAAAATCCAGCATAACAAAGGGGATGATCAACATTACGTATAAAGAGTGGTAGCGTATAGGTCTGCATGAAGGGACTGCAATATAGAGGGGTAAGAACTGTGGAAAGCCGCACTAAGCGAATGTATGCATGAATATCCATGGAACAGCTTGTACAAGAAGATATTCCACATTTATTTTACAAACTACGAAAACTGGGAAGCACCATGGAGTCTCCAGACTGAGATTTGTTTAGAACGAAACCTGCTCGGTAAAAATTCTAACACAACAAAAGGGGGGGGATATTACGTATAAATAGTGGTGACGTATAGAAGAAATGCATGAAGGGACTGTAATATAGAGGGGTAAAAACTGAGGGAAACTGCAGTAAGCGAAGTATTCATAAATATTCACAGAACCACTTGTACAAGATGATTTACCACATTTATTTTAGAAATTACGAAAAGTGGGAAACACCATGGAGTCTTCAGAATGAGGTCTGTTTAAAACGAAACCTAATCGATAAAAATTCCAATTTAGTTTGAGAAAAAATTTTACAACTCTCATTTATAATTAAAATGTATGGATTATTTAATATTATCGTTTGAAAAAAACTTTAAAAATAATAAAAAATAAATAAATATTGTTACGTTCATTCAGGATATCAAAATATTTTGATATATGTATATTTTTGAAATTTTTATATAGTAGAGAGAGCTTAAAAAGTATATTCTGATATAAGCCATATAAACATAATAAATCGCAATGAAGATAAATTTTATGAATATAAAGTTATGAATCTTTCCTAAAAAGCTAATATTTGAAATATTTGTTTATTCACATACATATAAACAGAGATATTGTAGGGATAAATGTTAACATATTATATATATATCTATATAATATTTTAAAAAGGAATTAAACATTTTTGATGTTTACAGTTAAATATATTTTATGTCAAAATAAATCATTAAAATTTATTTTAACTATATTAATGTATTATTTTTTATTAAGCAAATATTTTATTTTGTAAAATAAATGAAATACAAGAAATAAGCAAGAGAAGTGTATAACTGGTTAATTTTAAGATTTTACCACATACTACACACACATACATAAATATGCATATATAATATAATACATATATATATATATATATATATATATATATATATATATATATATATATATATATATATATATATATATATATATATATATATATATATATATATATATATATATATATATATATATATATATATATATATATATATATATATATATATATATATATAATGAGAGGGAATGAGTGTTCAAGAAGAAATTTGTTTGAACACCTAACTGCAGGCAGCTCCTTCCCCCACCCCACTCTGATGCATTTATACGTATGTATATATATATATATATATATATATATATATATATATATATATATATATATATATATATAATGCATATACACTTACATATAAATGTATGGACACGCATCAGAATCGAATACAAATTCTTGAATCCCTATAGATTTAATAGAACACTTTTCAAATTATATAGTTGATAAATACACTTAAACACTACTTAAATGAATATATTTTAAAGAACAGAAAACGATTTTTCAGCCCATACCTTAAGAGCAACGGATTCGTTCACAAATGTTTGTTAAAAACCATTATTTTTGAACAGAATGGAAAAAAAATAATTATCATCTTATCGATCATTTCTGTTTTCTTTAGGACGCTAATGAATTTTAAAGAGGATGTATTTTACTTTCTGGAATTTCTTATGGAAACACATCACGAAAATTTGCATCGTATAGCAAGAAAATAAAAGAAAAAGTTCAGAATCTTAAAAAGGAAGTTACTCCGATAAATCAAGATTCTCTTGAACTCGGAAAAGGTTAAAGTTCTTCGAAACAGAAGCTGCTGTCAACACGCATACCATGTTGGCAAGAATTCTAATTCTGCCTGAAGGTGGAAAAATATAAATTGCCCTGAAGATTAAGTTCTGCTTGCTATAAACTCAAACATCACGTAACATCTTATTGAACCGTTATCATTAACGCATCGGTTTTGCCCCAAGGAAAACGAAAAATCGGAAAAAATCTTAATAAAAATATATCTTTAGCATGAAGCCAATAATTAATTTTGCTTATAGGTCTTGATTTCCTGTATCATAAGAGTTTATTTGCAATTCAATTATAATATTGACAACAGCAGATTTATTAAAATTTTTGTTATAGATTTTCTAGCTCTACTTTTTTTCATAGATCTTGTTTCCTAGTTCACATTCATTCATTATAGCAACTGTTATCACCGGAAATCGAGAGCTGGTACATAAAGCATTCATTAAAAAACCTATATCCAAGCCTAAGAGTGTAATTACTTCATACGTTGCAGGTCTGCCTTTCAGTCATAAAATATACAATGAAGAATATCAACAGAAAAAGAAGTAGCAGATAATCACAAGCTTGATATGGATCAACTTCAGGCAGAAATGCATAAATGTATCTTAGGACATACTTATAATAACATTTTTGAGAAATGTGGTAAAAAATGTACTTTATTAAATGATCTCTGTACAGCTTTGAAGAGGATTTATGATTAAGGTTTAAAATCTATGATTCACTCAAATTAAAAGAGACCTGTGCTTCAATATTAATCATTTTACCGGCTAAATCCAAAGGACCAGGCCAATAATGTATTGTTTTATAATAAACAAATATTCCATGTCTATAATTTAGGACCGGTTTCACCAAAGTCGTTTAACAGCTAACCGCGATTAACCCAAGGTGCCAACCAATAGTGAGACGCAATTCTCCTTTTAAACAGAGATTAATCGTGGTTAGCTATTAAACGACTTTCGTGATACCTGCCCTTAGGCTAGGAAATTAACAGTAATATAAACACAATAGTTTATATATTTTATGGCCGCTGTCACGCATTATCATTTTGTGGTGAAAACAGTCCGAAAAATATTTTTCGATCTGTCAGTTCGTTTAACATGTTTATGTAGATTTAAACACAATTATTTATAAGGGTTATTTTAAACTGTAAGTTAAAGTCTACTTAAGACCATCGCAAGGTCATTTGGGCTTGTAAAATTTATTTCCTTGATAGGTAATCGTATAAATATAAAAAACAGAATTTTATCTGGACTTAAAATTCCCGAAAGAACTATACCAATAAGATAAATCGCATATGTACCATACAAGTGATACAGAATTTTTTCAGATAGAACTCGTTTAATATAGATAATATTTAAAAAATTAAGAAACATCTCTCTTTTTTTTTTTTTTTGCTTAATTTTGTATATTTAGATATTTTTTATTTTGCCATTCCAGAAATATTTAAAAAGGAATATCCCAGTTCACATGTAAATAATAAATATATAAAGTGTTTAAATGATATTTTAGAAATTAATATATATGAAGAAATGAGGTATTTCTTCCCAGTATAAACCTGTTTACATTTATTAATATTACATTCTACCTTACTTTTTTCCTAAAAATCAGATGCTTAAGCAGAAAACAAGGTTTTGCTTAAAGCACGCATACCAAAAAAACAAAGGGCAATAAAATGTGTGAAGAATACATTGATATTGTAGCAGCAAACTGTTTTTTTGTCTGTTCCCACAGACAATTACGTGATGGGGTAGACGGTGATTATGAACCCAGGAGTGGTTGCCTTTAGCAGTCTCAAATGGATGATAACACCAAAATAGTTTGACAACTGTTGCTGAAAGATCATCACTTGTCATTTTTAATGATAACTGATGGACTTAGCGTAAGTAAATACACTATACAGGAAATGGTCATGCGTGGTATTTTTTTGTTAAATCCATCGTTTTGTGCCTCACAAATTACTTGAAAAGAAAAAGAAAATAAAATTCTGCGTGATATAATCAATTTGGAAGTCAGTAACCCAAATTTTTTCTGAAAAAAATTTTGTCTGCGTTAAAACAATGATTAATGAATAATCCAAAGACAAAGCAGAAGTGATACTTAGATATACTTAGATTAAAACCATCGCGCTGTTCACAGAAATTCCCCGATCATAAACAACAAATAATAATTAGCTCGCAGATTTCATTCGTTATTAAATCTGGATCGTGGTACTATGGAAATAATTTATTTATAATCGACAGATGAAATCAGTATTCTAGCAATGGTCTCATGTTTCCGATATTATGAAGTTTTTCAGAATGGATTATTAGGAATAATTCGCAAGTGAGCTCAAAGATACTTCTTAATAAAATCTTTGTAACTAAGCAATTTTCATCAAATAAAATCGAAATTATTACATTCCAGCTATCTTTCACGATATTACCTTTTCTTGGAATATGCGTTTGGTGGTTGGTATTAACAACAATTTAAAATTTATCTCAATAAGTATTCATATACATCATATACACACAAGTAAAATTAGAATGCTGCCTCATGAAAATGGTAATCAAGTCCAAAATT
Organism: Pardosa pseudoannulata; assembly: GCA_032207245.1. Classification (NCBI taxonomy): domain Eukaryota; kingdom Metazoa; phylum Arthropoda; class Arachnida; order Araneae; family Lycosidae; genus Pardosa; species Pardosa pseudoannulata. The sequence continues at coordinate 95,546,567 of CM063502.1, forward strand.
TCAAAGAATATCTATTCTATATCATCCAATCTTCAAAGTTTAGGGAAGGTAAATGATCATTTTCATCGTAAGAGCAAAGTATTTTATTTCAAGATGGTACTCTAATATCTGTATGTTGTTATAATCTTCATTTGCAACCCATCATTCACTTACAGTTATACATATAGTAACAATCTAGCACTTGAGTCAGAATAAATGACTTAATGAAAAATAGAAAAAAATCTTTGATTAATGTTTCATTTAATTGAAAAGGAGCATCAAAATCAGAAGGAATGATCAGCTTCTAAAATTAATATTAATGAGAGTCTACTGCACAGCTCCAGTGTGCTCATATCCCTTTAACAAAGAGTCTACGAAATCTCATAAGACGACAAATGAAAAACATTGCATTCAAGTTTCAGCACATCCCTTATCCTTCCAAAAACAATCGTTGGAAAAGAAGTTAAACCAATCCGACTCAAGTAGTTACTGTCTATATGGAAAATCACCAAAAGCTTCATATTTATAAAAAAGACAGTACAAGATTAAAAGTTGCATTAATTTTAAGCATTGTAAAATATTATGCCACCCTAGTAAATCAACAGAACAAATAGAAAAATAAAGAATTTTGTTGGAGTTAAGTCAGAGGAAGAATCTCTACGAGGTATTAAATGCTACATTTAGAATATTTATTTATTGGTTGAATGGTAATACTACGGTAATTGTTTTGCCAACCGAGAACTAAGTAGTCCGGAAATAGTTTCCTGAAACCTGATTCTGTACTCCTACAAACATTTATGAAAACAATAAGACTCAAATCCATAGAATATATTTACAAATAAAGCTCCCTAAGAATTGAGACTACATAGGGAAAATATTTATCGAAGTTTAAAATTCAAAAGTTTTGTACATCAGGTTTTAATTTCTTACAAATTCAATCTTAAGACGTTGTAGAATTTTTTTTTCTATGAATACATGTATATCCTTGTGTGCTCGAGTGTATTGCTTATATACTTATTCATCATTTATTTATATATAATATACACTCCATAAAACACATTAACCATTATTTTCCTCTTCCAGTAATTTGCGTCAGTTTTATTTTTGCTTTATGATGTATAATACATGTAATCCCCTTACTCAATTTAATCGAATAACCACTATAAAGGGAACAACGATCCACTGTAAACTTATGCTCTGAATTACTTTGACTATCCAGACCCAATATTTGAGTCCAAAAGGGATGACAAATGATAAAAGATCATACATTCAATGAAATGTTGAATATTACTACCTTAATATTTGTACAGGTCATTTCATTTAATTCTAAATTCCTACCGCTTTTATTATATATATAATGCTATCATAAAATGAAGCCGAAAAAGATGCATTTAAGTTTCTTTAATGATAAATATAGCTATAATTGGTAAGAATCATTTATGCTTATTATCGTTTATATCAATTATAAAATATAGTTATAATAAAAATGATATTAACAGAATTTGTGTCACTGGAAATAATTTAGTAGATATAAGTTAACTTTTTTAGGAATTTATTCTAGCAGTTATAAGTATTCTTAACATAAATAAAGACAGTTTTAAGGATATTTCGAATTTACTCAGTTTGTACTATTTATTTTACTTGTTTATTTTATTTTACTACTTTCTTTATCGTGTGATTTTTACAGATAAAACTTAATATCAGGTAGGAAAATAATATTGATTTCAGGTATCAAACTACTTGTTGATCTACCGCTTTTTCCAGTCTATATATATTTTGTGAAAAGCAATGTTCTCATGATTTTAAATCACAAGCTTTTCTTTTATAATATTTACTCTTTTGTTATATTCAATTGACACATTTTTTAGTATATATTTCTTAAAAATAGGGTTTAGTTGCCATTTTGTAATGCTTGTATATAAAAGTGTCATGAAAGTAAAGGTATTTTTCTTATTTATTATTCTCAGATATTCTCCATTAATTCTAATTTTTAAAAAAAGTTTACAAAAAAATTGGTCTAAGCGCGTATTGATTCTGTTGTATGAAATAGTTCAACATTTTCAAGCACCTAAATCACACGAGGTGAATTTTTCAAGTAATGGAAAAAAAAAATAATTTTTCCACGAACTTACATCTGAAATGACAGCTCTAATATGTAGTAGTAGTTTTGCACCTAGAATGCTGTCAATGTAATTAAAATTCTTCCAAATAAAACATTAATTTCATTTCAAATTTTTTATAAGACTTAGATTCTGTTCCATACCAGAAACAAAAAATAATTCTATAGTAAAACGACACAGCTGTGTAACAAAATGACCCATTATAACGCAAGTAACAATAAAAAATATTTACAATTGGTATAGTGGATATTCAAGCTATCATGATCTAACATATCGTCTCTTTAGCTATCGTGAGCAAAACAGTATGCAACATAGTTCTCCAAACCAAACTAAACTTATACAAACATCTTTCCTCTTTATACATTATTATAAACAAAATGAAATTAGAAAAATCATTTCCCAATAAAAGTAAAAGAAAATTTTCTAATAAAACTCAATTTACATTACTATGAATGCATGTGATACCAAAAAAATCTGTTATCAGGAAGTTTTTTTATTTTATAAATAGAATATTATGCAATTGGTCGAACGATACCCAAATGTTTAAGGCGCTGATCTTCGGTACGAGAAGTAGCGGGTTCGAATCCCACTACTCCCCGTACATGACATGGGTGTTCGTAACAGTTTGGATTCGGTTTTAAGCTGAAAGTCTCATTGTCATTATCCCTCGTCTTGGAAAAATTAGACTTTAGTGCTTCAAGACAAACCAAACATATAAGGTTCAATATGACAGTAGATCACTAATGAAAAGTCTTTTTAATAAAAAAAAAATGTTTAAATATTTTACTTGTTTCGCGGAATGCAGTCCATAATAAATTAGATTGAACATATTTATCAGAAATAAATCGGTCTTTATTATGTATATATTTTATATCATTGGGAAATATATATAAATGGAACTATTTAAAATCATAACATACAAGAACGATGACTCTAACACAGAACAATTTTATCATAGAAATATTGGGATTTAGTATATATTTCTGGTGGTAGAGATGAAAGTCAAATGAAATTATACTTGCTTCGGACGAATAGTTCTTCTGAAAATGATATAAGACTTCTTATACTTTAGGGGAAATATTTTTTTGCATTTAAAAGAGAGATCTTAAAATAACTTTCATCCTTTGAATGTATAGATTTGGTTCAAAATATCTTTTCAAAAGTATGAAACTAAATTTGTCGCTTCTTATATAAGAGAAAACTTTTTGTGTAGCAAAATCTGACATGATCTTGAAGATGACATATACATTACACTGTATTAGTTTATTATAGACGAATAAAAACCTTATGGATGTAGAGTACAATTTCTAACATCACTTCAATTGTGTTTTACCATTCTCTCAATATTAATGAACAGTGTTTACATAAATTATGATAAATTAAATAAATTTCATAATAAGAAATGTTTAACTACTTATATTGAAGTTACTCTTATTGAAGTTCTAAGCAAACTTACCAGAACATACGTGGGTTATTAGTCTGATATGGATCAAGTTCACTGTTTAGATTTTGTTTTCTGCACAATTAAGTTAGATGAGAGGGGATAAGTACGGCACATTTTTACATACAAAATTACCAGAACATTTTAACTTTTTAAATTAGTAGAGTGTTGAGCTATTAGACTAATACAGATAATTATCCTAATTATAGCTCATAATTTGAAGTACAATTAAGTTGGAAGACAAAACGGTATGGTGTAAACGGTAAGTGTTTAAGTATAAATCTATTTTATGTACAAAATTAGTAGAAATATATATATTTTTTATCTATCGGACTTTTTAATAATTAGAGTTCAGTGGTGTTTAACATTACTGGCACATGGCCAACACAAAAGACTCCGCAGACCATATTGAAAGTGCATTTTACGGTATATGACCATTCTGTATATATATGTTTGTGTATATATATATTAATTAAAGGAAAATGGAGATAATACATTATTATAAAAATTTCATTTTCATTATTGTTATTTATAGATTAACAATAGAATAGTTAAAAGTTATAAATGTGCAAAAACATTTATAAAAATAATGATCAAATCAAAAGAAAATTACTTTTAAAAAATAATGACGATATTTATTTTAATTATAAATTGCAAGAATTATGTCACGGGCTTCAAACATTTTGATTGACCTATGTAGCTGTAAGGCCACATTTGGCCATCCCTTATATGTTGGAGTATATTAAATTAATAGGGATTAAGCACTTTTTTATATAAAATGTCACTGAACAATGCGAATGGAGGGTGAGGAGAGTCCAGAATAGTAAAAACTAAATAAATCAACTAAATGCGTAATATGATGAAACTAAGAAGGAAAAATTGCACTTATATATTACCATCAAAGTGTGTATTATTATTCATGAAGAGTAAATCAGTAAAATAAGGCTTCAAAACTTATTCAAAACTACCATTATGAAAAAATGGTGCAAAGAGAATGACATCAATGCTTCTCTAATCCTTTTTCACGCATTATTTACATAAAATTAAGGTCTTTTTGTCTTTTTTATCAATTTTCTTCGCTTTTCCGGTCTATGACCAACTTAACCATAATTTGAATTTGTTCATCAGCATATGAAATTGAAATCGTCATGCCATTCTAAATATTAAACGGACGTAATCTCAATGACAGTTGCAAAATGAAGACTGCTTGGAACTAAATTATCATACCGGAACTAATTCCCTAATTGGGGCGTAAAGCGAACTATTCAACGAAGAGTTAAAAGGAGTGCTCGAACAATAAGCAGAATTAACGAGTCCGAAAAGTTCTTAAATTAAGAGTTTGCGCACAAAGTATGAAAACAAAGAAATTCTGATCAAACAATGACGTATTGCTGGTTTCAAATATACAAGTCACATCTGGAGGAAAACTATAGGGAGTCTTGCAAGCTTCTAATTAATATCAGTGTACTTATATATCGTACCAACAAAAGCATTCTCCTCGACTATTTTCGGAAAGCTTTATACGCATTCTCAGAAAATACAACACGGAAGGCATATTTAACTGTATATGTAAAAACCCATATAATAAATACATGTATAAAACTTATACACATATCTATGGGCTCTTAAAATTTTTGGCGTTTAAGTGATTTTGTCAAAGAGGAAAAGTTGAACGTTATGCAATTAAAATAATTAGATTGATTAATCTGTTAATTTTTTGTAATGCCCCATATATATATATATATATATATATATATATATATATATATATATATATATATATATATATATATATATATATATATATAATATATATATATATATATATATATATATATATATATATATATATATATATATATATATATATATATATATATATATATATATATATATATATATATATACATATATATATATACATATATATATACATATATATATACATATATATATATATACATATATATATATATATATATATATATATACATATATATATATATATATATATATATATATATATATACATATATATATATATATATATATATATATATATATATATATATATGTATATGTATATGTATATATATATATATATATATATATATATATGTACATATATGTATATATATATATATATATATATATGTATATATGTATGTATATATATATATATATATATATATATATATATATATATATATATATATATATATATATATATATATATATGTGTGTGTGTGTGTGTGTGTGTGTGTGTGCATAATTTCACTTCACAATCAGTCATGAGTTTATATATCATTATAAATTATTCATATTATTTACACAAGTAGTAATGTTAAAAGAAGAAACATAATAACTGAAACTGAACACTTAAACAAAATAGCATACATTAATGCATAACACTATGTACAAAAATAAGACGAAATTATTAGCCATTTTGTATATTTTGCGTCTTTGCATATGCCTCACGTGAAATTACTTGTCTCCAAGTTAGATGGCGTTGTGTGATTTTATAAAATGCAACTTAATTTAATAATGGTAATTAACTATCTCAGACTTGTGATATCAGAAGCATTTTAACACATCAGAAGTATGAGACAAAGTACTTCAAATAAATAAAGTTATATTTTCCTTTATTATGGTTGCTTTAATAAAAAGAACAGATCACTATTGCTATGGTAAGACAGATGACCTCTTGGGTTCTCACCAGGTACATATGAGGTAGTTCATATCATTTCCGGTTCTTTTGATTTCGAATATCTATAACCGGTCACATACAGACATGTAATGTCATCCATCATGATAAACGAGATGATTTCAGTGATTTAAAAAGTCATTCCGGAGTTGAGATGCGAATAGCGTCTGGCCTTGCTCTTAGGTCTTTCACACGCTGTAAGCTACGTGAGCTTTTAGGAAATCAACAGTAGGAAGCATTCAGTAGCTAAATTTTGATAATTTTGATATAAGTTTCTAAATTTTAGCAAGTCCTCCAATAAGTCTTTTTATAAACTATCATTCTCTGTTAAAACTGAAAGTTCTAATTAGGGGTGATTTACACTTTAAATAAGATTCCCAGATAATCTTTAACATTTTTATTCTATTTATTCGATTTTCATCTTTTCTGCAACTAATCAATTTCAGGTAGTTTCCTTTCCCTCGTGAAAATTTCCTTCTCAATACAAAAGACAATAAAACAGGTATTTCACTCAACCACTGGTGACTTATGAAGTCTGGAGCATGAAGTAGATGAAACGATTATCTTGAATTTTTCTATTTTTCTAAATTTTCTCCATTGATTTTTATAAATTTTTCCAAAGAGTGAAGATTAGAAAAAATTTGAAAACAAATGATCCACAACGGAAAATGAGAATATTAAATATATAAAATTTAGAAAACATGCACATCTTAAATAATATAAGAACATTTTTTAAGTGTATGAACTTTATAAATCAGGAATTCCCATAAAAACTGGAAGAATATAGCATATTAGAGGGAAATAATTATTCGCATTTATAAATTGTATGTTATATTTATTAAAGCTTTTAGACTTCGGAACGGAAAATCTTTCCAGAATAAGGAATGGAAAAGTTTTATAATAGAAAGCTTATTAATAAAACTAAAGAGAACGTTCTCTAACAGATTAGGTATGATGACTAATTGTTGTTTATAATGGTACAGTTTAAAGTTTTTGGAATAATACATTAGACCTTTGGAGGATATGTAAACTATAATTCCAAACACGAGAAATACATTTGTGTTATTCAGAGGCAAAGTACATAAAAAGAAAGCTCGTAACATATTGATAAAAAATAATTGCTTGAGTAAGCAGATATATCTTTACAGAAAGTACAAATACAGTAAAAGGATCTAAATATCTTCAATTCATTTCTAAGACTTGCAATCTTAAAAGAAGTGTAATTAATGGAGCAGATTTGAGATCAATAAAAGTAGCATGGGATTTATATTACAGCTGATTTTGAAGTAAGTTTGTGAAACCAAGTTAGAATTTATGAATAAAATTATTTATACATTTTAAACAGAAGTTTTAATTCGTAACAATACAGTGAAATCACTTTACAATATTAATTTTACTTTTGGTATAGGAAGTTTAACTGTGCATTTCTTATTTTTTTTGCATTCATTTAATTTTGTGGAACAATATAAATATATTTTTTGCTAGTGTTAAGTGACTGGATCAATATTTTAATTACATTTATCAGATATTTAGTCAATACATTTAGAGTATGATACTTTTAAAAAATCCTTGCATATAACCCTTTTCAAATCGACTCAAAATTAACAAGTTTAGTCTGATCACATAAAAGGGAAATTGATAATTTTGTTAATAAATTAGTACAATAAATGAGGTGATTACGCCTAACATGAATTACAATTTAAATTGAAAATTCCTGTATCTTTAACAGTATCAGGTATCCCAAAAACTAAGATGTGAGTAACAACTTTATATTAAATTTTCAAGAATACTTCTTTAACAAGCTTTAAAAGATCTGATTTTTTAAAAATATTCCCTAGTTATATCGGAACTGAATATTTATGTCTATTATTTATCGACTCTTGAAAATAAAGTAGTCACATCTAAAAGTAATTAGGAATAATAGTAAAGTTTATAATTGTTGAAAGCTATTGAGTTTAATAGATGAAAATGAAAGGTGCAAATATAAGATTTTTAATCTATAAAGCATTTCTTTACCTTCCCAACTCAAGTTGGTTCAACAGAGTTAAACAATACCTCGTCGGAAACGCTTCCTTTGCACATCACCCCAATTTGCTACGCTTTTCAAAATCCGCCAGACTATCTGTAATCCACCCAGAAAAAGAAGATACCCGAGATGACCCTATTCAACAGTGTTTGTCCTGAAAGTGATTGATATTGAGAACCTAAAGGAATGATGGAAGGTCAAAAAGTTTTGATAAGCAAATCGGAAATAATGCGGCAATTCCACCCACGCAACTTTGCAGGGTGGAGTCTCAAACTGGTGATAGTCTGATGAGTCCAGTTTTATCTAATACGTGCAGAGCATCAGTCATGCTTATTTATCACCGTACATTGCTATTATGCAAAAGGCGTCGGCATTTCCCAATAGAAACATTAATTGTATCTCCTTTCATGAGAAGAAAGTGTGCTTACTTACAAACCAAATACTGAGCTGTTTGAATGTTGGATTATTTCAGTGTTCTCTCTTTGACACCAAAATAACAAACTAGAGTATGTGCTAATATTATCATGCTGTTTGATACTGGTGATCAAAGGTCCCTAGAAGCTTATAAATATAATTATAATAGATTTCTGCTATACTTTTAAGGTAGTTTTTCATAATTTTTAATTATAGAGTTTGTAGAGTAAGTATAGTAAATTTATTCTAATAAGGTCATGAGAAGAAAGTGTGTTTACTTACAAACCAAATGCTGAGCTGTTTGAATGTTGGATTATTTCAGTGTTCTCTCTTTGACACCAAAATAACAAACTAGAGTATGTGCTAATATTATCATGCTGTTTGATACTGGTGATCAAAGGTCCCTAGAAGCTTATAAATATAATTATAATAGATTTCTGCTATACTTTTAAGGTAGTTTTTCATAATTTTTAATTATAGAGTTTGTAGAGTAAGTATAGTAAATTTATTCTAATAAGGTCATGAGAAGAAAGTGTGCTTACTTACAAACCAAATGCTGAGCTGTTTGAATGTTGGATTATTTCAGTGTTCTCTCAGGAAACACCACAATAAGCAAACTAGGGTATGTTCTAATATTATCCTGCTGTTTGATACTGGAGATCGGAGATCCCTAGAAACTTGTAAATATATTTATAATAGATTTCTGCTATAATTTTAAGGTAGTTTGTCATAATTTTTAACAATAGAATTTGTATAATTATAACTATAACTGTATGTAACTATAGAGTAAGCATAGTAAAGTTAGTCTAATAAGGTCTGATTTTCTCTATTAAAAGGTAAAATAAAACCCTGACTTCATTTACAATAATAATCTATTAATATTTTTTATTAATAAGAGATTTACTAAAATATATTTGTCCATAAAAAACAGAAAATATTTTATTTACAGTAATTGAAAATTAGCTTATTATTGTATACGACCATGATTTCGAGGTTATTTTATACAAGAAAGCTCTAGTATTTGCAAATATGTCTCTCTGTAAAGAAAAACCCCAACGTCTGTATTAATCAATAAATTCATAAAATAATATAAAACCTCAAAATATTTTTAGTCTTTCCCATTTGATGTTTTCTTCTCCAGAAAAAAAGGGAACATTTTACAATCTGTGTTCGTCAAAATGTCTGCAAGAATTTCCCTAAATCGAGTGAGCTATCAAGGTTCTCCACAGAGAGCAGTACTGGAGAAATAGATGCCTTAAGTTGCAATTGTCATATTTCACCCTACTCTTACCAGGGAATAGTTTTAAAATTTATGGTGGTTTCCACTACAAATATTCATGGTTAAGAAAATTTAAAGAAACGAAGTGTTGAGAAATGGTAAGTACTATCGTATTCGCTCCCGAAAATGAAAGTAACTTTCGGAAAGATAACTTTTCTTGTTATTTATAGGGCTGGAAACTTCCATCAAAATATACCCTTCATAAAAGACATCAGATAAGACCTCAGCACGGATTTTGTTAGTAATGACACTTCCATTCGCTTATTACTTCAAGTGCGTGTGTGTAGATTTTACATTTAAATTTTCATTTCTGCAATCATAGCGCCAATGTCACTGCTTTAATTTACACAAATTAATTTATCCGAAATAAAATATGTGGACTAAAAATGCATATATTTAGAAACTTTTTGTACCTCAAAACTTAATTCTTTATTTTAAGTATGAATTTAATGTACTTAATGTTTTAAAGTTCAGGGGTAAGATGGAAACAAGAAAAGCCGTTTCTTTATTCCAAAACCGTTGTGTGGGAAGGAATTAAATGGATTTGCTAAAAGGCCACCCTGCACCTTTCTGGAATTGCGAGTGCTTTAATCTTTTAACAGCATAGCTTTATAATCCCATACGTAAATAAACTAAAAGAAACATTAATGATGGATAATTTGGGTTTGAGGATTTAAAATTATACAATAAAAATGTTTACAGATTTTATTTAGAAACAGAATGATAACAGATATTAATTTTTATATTATGATATCATTTTCGCTTAGCACACTTCTTTTAGAAATATATACTTTCCGAATTCTTCTCAATATGTATATATTCTATATAATTATTAATTAAACACGCTTTTTATAGCATGTATATTTGACTTTCAGGCATTTGATATGAAATGTCACATTAACCTTCACAAAAATATATATATATATATATATATATATATATATATATATATATATATATATATATATATATATATATATATATATATATATATATATATATATATATATATATATATATATATATATATATATATATATATATTGATGAACATTTCTTCAATATAAAATTATTTCATGCATTTCATTAGTATTATTATGCAATTTGTAACAAGATAATCTGCATACAATTATATATATATATATATATATATATATATATATATATATATATATATATATATATATATATATATATATATATATATATATATATATGTATATATATATAATATATATATATATATATATATATATATATATATATATATATATATATATATATATATATATATATATATATATATATGTATATATAATATATATATATATATATATATATATATATATATATATAAATATATATATATATATATATATATATATATATATACATATATATACATACATATATATATATATATATAAATATATATATATATATATATATATATATATATATATATATATATATATATATATATATATATATATATATATATATATATATATATATATATATATATATATATATATATATATATATATATATATATATATATATATATATATATATATATATATATATATATATATATATATATATATATATATATATATATATATATATATATATATATATATATATATATATATATATATATATATATATATATATATATATATATATATATATATATATATATATATATATATATATATATGATACATGAAATCCATACAACAGGCAAACACTTTTACAACCTCCTGCACCTAGAAAAAGTATATGTGCGGGATCGCACATACACTTTTTAAGTAGGGATTTCTAAGGTACATAGACTACGAATAATCCCTAAGAACAATTGATCACGTGATAAAAAATACCCATGTTTAAACAGAACACGCTAACTATTGGCTAAAGTAGTACAGACAGAGGCTGAATTAAGTCTATAGTGTGTCTGGAGGGAAAAATCAGAATTACTGAGCAAACCTCGAACTTACTTTATGAACAAAAGTTACTAAATTAATATTAAAATACGTAAATAAGGGATTTTAATATTACATATACATATTTTTAAAATTTGTATCATTTTAAAGCAGTAAATGAGTATTAAAATGCATTTAAAATTACCTTGGAATAGCTGGAAGTAAATATAATATAATGTATTTATTTATTTTTAATACTTTAATATGGAAAATATTTTAATAATCTAGTGACTTTAATGTACTGACTATTACACACATATTTTCATTTTGTGATAGACATGTTTACATTGTAACGGCAATATAGTTTTGTAATACACATCAGATAGGTTTAAGATAGTTATTAATACATTCTATGTAGGCATTGCACAAGGAAATTAAAGCGAAAAAGTTTATATCTTGAAATGTTTTGTGCACAATTAAAAATATTTATTCTCTTACACCAACAAAAATCATCAACTAAACGAACCAAATGCTCTGTATTTTCGAAAATTAATAACGTGAAGAGCCATTTCATCAGATTGGAAGAATGTCACCGCATAGTAATTAATAAGGGTGTCTTTTGGCAGATCGAATGGTTTGGTCGAAGAATACCCTGCGAGATCATTAGAATCGAAATAAATTGCAAATAGTATCGCAAAACAAGATAGAAAATCACAAGAGGGGAAGTACGCTTCGTTACACAGTTTATCCTTTTAAGAGCACTAAAACAGCAATAATGAATGGAGTGTAATTGCAAAAAGTTCTAAACACTTTTAGATACGGTAATCGAACTCCATCGATTAATGGAGTGTAGCGTATTGGTTTATCATTTACTATGTTCTGAATGAGAAACCCACGAAAGTAATTAGAAAGCATTTCCAAACAGGCGTATTCTTTAGCTGCCATTTGCGTAATGCGAAATTATTGATTATATGTTATAGCGCAAAAGTCAGTGATAATTATTACATACATCTAGAATTAATCAAATACGTAAGTAAGTATCTCTCAATCGGATACAAGCGGAATAAATTTTAAATACAAGCATTAGCGGCAGACAGAAAATGCGATTGCATCTGTTGTTTTGATGCGTATGTTATGCTCATAGTGTGAAATTTGACATTAAAATATAGAAAAGGAAAATTAGTATATGAGTCTACCGTGATTCAATATTGTTTTAAGAGGAAGTATTTAAATATTCTATAAAATAAATAAAACAGTTATAAAAATGATAGATTTCAGAACCTCGTAAATAAATCTAGAAACACTGGGCACATGATAAATGTATAATATACCGTCATTTTATAGGGATATAATAAAAGTTAAACCTGTACTGTTTTGGTCCAATGGCAAGCGGCATATGGTAGAAAACACAATGCCCTATATCATTATTCACAGCACCATCTAAGAATTCATGTCGATGCAAGCTTTGATCGGTATAAATATTGCATGGAGTTAATTGACCTTGTGGATATATTACAGTATATTGATATTATAATGATGCTTTTTGAAAATGTTCATCGACTGGTAACTATTTCCTTGTTTCGAGTTACTTTTAGTCAGCACTTTCCGTTTCCTTGCTTATTTGTATCCATCAAACTTGACTGTTTTTATATATCAACTGTATGTCTTTGTAGAACGTCTTTCAGGGAAATACACAGCTATTCATTGGCTCGTTATAATAACAGCACTTTTTTATGTAAGTGCACTTTCAAAAATATTTCACGTCAATAAGTGTAGAAGAGAGTTTCGAAGACAAAACACTTCCAGAAGTCTTTGAAAGTATGTTGATAGCCTCATCCGCCATGTGACACTTAATTATGTCGTAAAATACGTAATAATAACATTGATCTTTAAGTATATGCAATAATTGTAGCTTTAATAACGTATTAGATTTAATTCTTTGTAATATTTAATGTGCTATACTCTTTTTTACCTATTGTAATACGTTTCATTTATTCTATTCATAAGACTTTAAGCTTATTACTGCATTCAAAAATTTCTCGAATGATACATCAATTTTCTTTTCTTCTGCTATAATATTTCCTTTTATAATAATATGACATTTATTAGAAATGACATATATTATGTCATTTTTAATGTTCTTTCATATTTAAATTTCAGCTTAGATATGTTTCGCATGAAAATAACTCACAATTAAACAAAAAATGAAATACTTTTGACAGGAACAGAAATGAATAAATTTAATCGAAAAGAAAGTAGCAAAAATATAAAAAACATTAACTGTAAATTCATTACGTAAAGAAATGTCCTTTACTGAATGAATCTAAAATATTAAATAAAGAGTTAAATTTTTCAAGGTTAAAATTCGACTTAAGTAGCTTTGCTTCCGACGTGAAGCACATTCAACCTTGATTTCAGCCACCTACGCGGGTTCACTATTTGTATGACCAGCTGAGTCTATTAAACTAGAAGTGAAAAGAGATCCAGATCCACAGACTTTGAACTGATTCTCGGTGCCACCCAGCCAAAGTGTTTCCCAGTACATAAGGGTGGAGCCGGACAAAACGTCTTTTGACGTTTGTTTGATGCAATGTGAAAGAAAATATCACATTCGTCAAAGTGTGTACAGAACGTGCTGAAATTCATTACTTTAGAAAAGTGGCAAATGAAGCTTTATGCTAATACAAAGGTTGACGACATCAGATAGCTTTGTGATTGCAAAGGGTGTGTTTATAGGCTAGCTGTTTGGAAGCAATATAAGAGAATCATATTTTTACTTAAGGGCGTTGACAGAGGAGTCAAAAAACCAAAATTACTATATCCCAGCTTTAAAACTAAATTTATCCTCACTTGTAAAGGAAAGAACGATGTTTATACAAGTAAGTGAACAGACGAAATCTGGCTATATGTAACCAGATCACTTTACAATTTTACTAGGACTAATACAATTATACTTCTTTTAGTAAATGCTAAAGTGTCAAACTCAATATATAAGTGAATAATTTAAATAATTCAAATAATAAGAGAGTATGTTGGCAACGTTATATATGCATATATGCTTATGTGTGTGTGGTAAATTTTAAAACAAGTGAAAATATCGCCATTAAAAATATTATAAAGAGTTTTGGTTTAGGTAAAATAATACTTTTTGTGGACTCATTTCTGATATTTGAAAATGTGAAAATAATATATTTAATATTTCTTAATCAATTCAACAAAGAGTTAAGTACACATTTTTAGTGCTTACTTACTGAAGTTAATCAGTTAATTCGAATTGATTTACTGAGTTGCAGACTCACAAATATTCATGTAAAGATTTAAACGTCTGATGTACATATTACATTAAGATTCAATTTCAGATTTAAAAACAATATTCAGACTTGAAAAGATAAGTTTATTAATTTTTAAAATATATATAAAGCTAGGAAATCAAATTTACAGACAAGCATAATTTGGCTAATAATGCGTATCCAAATTCATTACCAAACACAGTTTGTGATATTTATAGATAACAAAGCTCTAGAAGTCAGTTTATGGAGAATTTTTTTATATCGCTTACATAAAGCTTCTTAACAAACTCTTTTACAATGTTCATTTCTTAGACAGGGTGACAATTTTGTTTTATGGTTATGATGCTTTTATATCTTTTCTGTATAGATCAATTAATTTCCCATATATTATTTCCCATATTTTAAAAACTATATGATATCTCCAACTAATATGTATCTTTTTTAAAAATAAGTGACAAACATTTTTCTGAAAAAAAAATACAAAACCATTACAAGTAAAATATTTTTTCTTCAAATATAAATTTCCCCCCTTGATTTTAGAAGGAAATTTTTCTAAAAGAAGTAGTCAATATTCATATTTTTTCTAAATGAATATTAATGATAAGACAGCTGTAAAAATGAATAAAAAGCGAACTGCACTTGTATTTTATAAGGCTTTAGAGCCAAGTTTACTAGAAATCATGTAAAACTAAAATCTTCACATTTCTCCAAATTCGAAATTTAAAAAAGAAAAAAAGTTTTTTTGTATATCTAAGAATGAAACTTTAAAAACAATTCAAAATAGTTCTTTAGTAATTTAAAAACAATTTATAAATATCTCACTAAAATCTTCAACGCAGACCAAAAAAGGCGAAACATAAACGTAAAATAAAGAGAAAACATAACCACTGATTCAATTTTTGTAACAAATTTTCACTTATCTGATTGTTATAGTATTGAAAATGTAGGAGTAAAAATGGTTATTTCTAGTTTCAACATTTATTTCTCTCTCGACCCTCATTATATTCACATCATGCATTTCAGGCGGAAGATAATTCTTTATTCGTTTCGAGAACATAAACGTTTAAACATGTTCACAAATTAAAGTGTTAGAAATTTGTAATACCAGATGATAGCACAATTAAGGCATCAAATTACTGTCGGTTCTATAAAAAGAGTATGGGTGGAGCCGCACGAAACAAGTGCCAAGAGATATTTGTTGTTTCGTGTAAAGAACTCTTAGCTGCAAATCCTCAGAGAGCTATTAATGTGTGGACACAATCCAGTGAAATGCCACATCAATTTCGGATGTGGCAACTGTGGGAGGAATAGGTCTACCACTTTGCTCGCAGATGTATCAGGTGATTGGATGTGACACGCGATAGGAAGCAGGTGAATTATGACAGTCTGTGCTTACCGGAATTGCTAACATTAAGCCTATGCGGAAACTGACTGGTGCATAAAATCAAAACATGCAGAATAAGCTATACACAAATGCAATTTATTCTGAAACGGATGAATAGGAAACGCATTGAATTATGCCGAACTTATTGTTAAATAAATAATCTATCTTTTAATAAAATGTAGATATTTTTCATTCCTGTAAGAAAGTTATGAAAGAACAAATTAATCAGACATTGCATTAAAATTTAAAACATCTATTTTAAATAATAATATATTATAATGGTTTAATAAAAAATATTTTAGGCAAATTTTTATTTTTCCAAAAAACTTTTTTAACAAGACAAAAAAATGCCTTATTACACACTCACATTGAATTTTGCAAAAACACTATTAACACACTAACCATTACTAAAATGTACAAACTTAGAAAGTATAAAAGAATACAAAATTCAATCATTTCCAAAGAGAGAATCATTTTAAAAGAATTCCTTAAGGGAAGTATAGCGCATTTCCGAAACAGGATAGACCGCGTAATTTATAACATCAAACATTAATTACACAAAGGTAGTTCATGCTTCTCGTTTTCTTTGGGTTTGTTAACAGTATAATGTGTTGCCCGAGGGAATCAAAAAATTAGATTATGACAAATTGGAAAGCTCATTTTAAAGTTCAACGTAAAACACCAGATCGACTCATAATTAGTTTAATGTAATATATAACTGCGTGTCACCAGATTGTACAAGCTACATTCATGTATAATGCCAAACGAATAAGATTTATATATATATATATATATATATATATATATATATATATATATATATATATATATATATATATATATATATATATATATATTACGTTATATATAATCTACAAATGCATATATATATATAGTACTGTTGTGGCCATAAATAAAGAACATGCATGTAATGACGTTTATTAATCTGTTAACAATCGGGTAATTCTCAAGAAAGCAGTAATAAAATTGAGTATTTTTTATTCAAGGAAATTGTAT